>OX104119.1:45762371-46362371 GCA_944474755.1 Limnoperna fortunei
ATGTTTAGTACTGTAAGTCAAAATATATTGTTTACATAAACATTTTGTTTAATAAGTTAAATTCTGACAAGAGAGTGCTTATAAGACAATTTTCCATTGACAATTCACATTTATATGGGACATAACCTACAAAATGTCCAGCTGTGGCTCAGCAGGGGTTGCGATGGGCTTCGCCAATGTCGCCATTTACGATTTTTTATTTCAATTGGCGACAAAATATTGTCTTTGGCGTTTTTTTTTTGGCATATACAACTATTAGCGACATCACGTGACTTCTGTGACGTATTTTGGTCAGCCATATTGGATTTTCTACTCGGTAGAAAATCAATGGGACGATTTAAAAAACGCCGATATCTTGTTTAATAAATACAATATAAACGTTTTGCACATTGTTCCCAGTTCTACAGTCTCTTTTCTTTCGAATGATATAAATTTTATCAGTTTAAATCACTTGCAAAATACTTCCCATTTTATTTGAAAAAAAGCCTTATTATTTGCCGTCTGGTTACATTATTTCAATGGGAAACGGTCAATTATGCACCACTTCTGACGTAAATTGCATAAATACAGTTCGTATAAACTATGTTTTGCACATAAATACAAAAGTAGACACATTGATGTATTCAATTTTCACATTTTTAACACTTTAATTTCTTATCTTCATACTTCCCATTTCATTTGAAATTCGCTCATTTTACAATTTTTAACATGGCGGAGTTCAGACCACGTGGTACAGACAAGGAACGGGGTTTTGTGGCATTTTTATGGTCCTATTTTATCTCAGAAATTTGTAACATGGTTTACATAGCATGATGTAAATATTTTAATAGTTAAACAAAAAAAAAACTTTTGAAGAGTGTTTGACTTACAAAATACTGTCATTAGAAAAAAAACTAACTGCAATTACATTGTCTTGAATTGAAAATGTGGTTATGAACTTTGTGATAAACATTTATAAAGTATTTATGTAAAAGATAATTACAAAAATATCCCCATTTTGGTCGTATTTTAAGTCAAAATTCAAGTTTTAATTAATAATCTGTTCAATAAACATAATGTACAGAGAATACAAGTTTATGGCAGTACAAGCTTTATCGGGAAGACACAGCAGGGGTTAAATTTCAATAAATTAAAGGTGTTCTAAATAGGAAATATGTCACAAATGTTTATTAGGTAACCATAATTCATTTATAATTATATTAAATTATGAACTATAGTAGTAGTTTTGATTATAATAAAATAATGATGCCGCGTGGAAACAACAAGAAACGAGGAACTCCATAAATGACAAAGATAAAAATTATAAAGATATATAAAAAATGGAAAAAATTGTCAAATATTAATATGATAAAAAAAACATACAATAATTTTTATTAATAATAATAGCAGTTGATATATTATAAAATTTTGGTGTGAATGATACACAACATTCGTTCATTGATAAACAGAGTTATCGAACCTCATAATGACAGTAATAGTTGCATATGGGCGCCAGTACAGGGGTCATTATCCTATTCATGTAATGAATTTCCGGTGCATGTCAAAAGATGGCAGGATGAAAAAATAGTCCCAATTTTCTCTTTTGTTTCTGCTTTTGCTTATAACTGCTATTGCTTAAGAGTTGGATATTTTGAAAGGTATGGCATTACTGTAGAACAAGAATATATTTTTTCCAGTCAATGTCTTTACAGTAGAAGCACTTCCTAAAGTGTGTAATGTGGTACAATGTGACCACAACATTGAAATGAAAGTAGAAAAACCATTCTTAAACTTTAAAGTAAAATTCCAGAAAAAAATCCGTGGTCACGTATACTTTTATATCCAGTTTTATGTAATTTAGCATTATATGTGTAATGCCCCATATATGAAATTTTAAGTGAAAGAAAGATTTTTTTAAGAAAAAATTTTGATGTCTCGCCCGTTCGGTTGCTCAGGCCATCCAAAAGGATAATGACCTCTGTAAGAGCAAAATTTACAAATTGGTCAAATACACAAATCCCACTTGTCAGGTACTTTTTATGAAAGGGTACAAGAACTCATTATAGGAAAACATCTTTTCTGCAAAATATATCTTCAGGTTTTATAGTTATAGTCTGTTTCATTATCTGCAGTAAAATTTGACTTTTTGGCCTATGGTATCATAAAAAGTGATTATTTTTGCAAAAAGCACACTGTTAACAATTCTATAGAGGACTGTAAGGTAGAACCCAAGGTGACATGAAATAAAAATGTATTATTGGTATTAAAAAATACCCCTTCAGACCAAAAATTGATTATAAAAAGGTAAACCATGATCCTATTTCATGTACCAGCACTTATTGCTTGACAGAAACATGTATCATACCTTGAAGATTGTAACTAAAGATTAAATGTATTCATTTTGATTCTTAAAATAAGGTTATACAGCAGTATTTTAATCAATATGTAGTTTTTATTCATTCCTCTGGCATCTAGGTAATTATTTGGCATGGGTAGGCATCATTTGCAATGTGCCGTTTTAATGTAAAGTCTGTGAATCTAGTATGCTTTTGGGTACTTTGAACCAATCAGTCTAGTCAGTTGCTATCTTTTTTACTCTTTCAGTGACTTGGCATGCAAAAAGGACTGAAAAGATGCCAATGAGTCTTTTTGTATAAAAATTATATATCAGTTTTCTTAAAACTAGTCATAACTCTACTTTGTGCATAGTTTAATTAAAGTTTAAGCTACAGAAAAGAGACCTCTGCTTCTCAAGCTGAATTCCATTGTGGTGTGTTTCTACTTAATAAGTTCATTTATACACTCATTACAGCTAAGAAAAGCTTTTTTAGTTAGTTTTTTTTTCTTTTGTGAGGAAAAATGTTAATTTTTATATCATACCGTCATAGCAACAGAATCGACTGTTTTCCCCTATATTCCAATGAGCTCTCTCTTGATCAAAAGTTGCTTTTATCAGATGTGTTTCTGCTTATTTGGTAACTATTACACCTGTACTGTCATAAAAAGGTGATATTTTGACTGTTGTGCCAAAATTGTTGAACAGAAGAAAAAAATTATACCCTTACTGTCATTATCAGTTAAAAATTGCTAAAACATGGATTCACCACATCTTTGGAAACTGTCATAATTTTTATTTGAGTAGCAATATATTCAAACTGCATGCTTATTTTATTTACAGAATCATTAAATAACATTTAAAAAAATTTTGGTGGAAATTCGGAACTGTTGGCTTTGCTTAAAGGGGTCATTATCCTATTCATGTAATGAATTTCCGGTGCATGTCAAAAGATGGCAGGATGAAAAAATAGTCCCAATTTTCTCTTTTGTTTCTGCTTTTGCTTATAACTGCTCTTGCTTAAGAGTTGGATATTTTGAAAGGTATGGCATTACTGTAGAACAAGAATATATTTGTTTCCAGTCAATGTCTTTACAGTGGAAGCACTTCCTAAAGTGTGTAATGTGGTACAATGTGACCACAACATTGAAATGAAATTAGAAAAACCATTCTTAAACTTTAAACGAAAATTCCAGAAAAAAATCCGTGGTCACGTATACTTTTGTCTCCAGTTTTATGTAATTTAGCATTATATGTGTAATGCCCCATATATGAAATTTTAAGTGAAAGAAAGATTTTTTTAACAACAAAATTTGATGTCTCGCCCGTTCGGTTACTTTTGCTCAGGCCATCCAAAAGGATAATGACCTCTGTATCTTAGTTGCAAACTGAACGACATTACCGGAAATAAGATCATAAATTAGTTAAAGGTGTTCTTCTAGATCACCCACACACATGATCACACATAATAGATAAAGTTGTACACAATTTACAGACAGTTTATGGCTGTAACAATTGTTAACCAAAGCAGGTGTCAAAAGAGTAGTATTGCGTCATGATTGATCGAACGTAATTTCTTTGATCTTGCTTCATTGAGTAAGTAAATTTCAAAGAATAGAAATCTTAAAATAAGATACAAGTTTCTGAACATTTATTTGTCTTTTCTTTTTATATTTTCAATCTATGGGTCAGAATTAGATCGAAGACAAAATGTAAACAATTTCTAAAAAAAATTAAACAATCAATTACTTCCTTTGTTTTTCAGAAAAATAAACAAATTTATACAAATGCACCTTTCAGACTTTTCTATATTTGTATTGCAAATAATAATAAAAATAAATTCACATTTTAAACAATACATTTGTAAAAATTTGGTGGTTTATTATGTTTAAATTAAAAAATTAAAAAATTAAATTGAGTGCTATATTAACTGGAATTCAATAACTTAATGGAGATGCAGTGTGAATGTTAACCTGTAGTTGTGATATACTTGAATTAAACTGTTTATATTCAGAATTGAAAGCAAAATATAGGTACCTACACAGCATTGAATTAAATGTCTTCCATTCTTTGGTTTATTAACTTAAATCATATATAGCATTAGAAATTTATAATTTTAACTCAACATCCACATTAAGTAGGACATATTTAGAAGAATACTGTCATGCCTAATAGAATGAAAGAATGAAACCTTATTGCAAAGTGTGTGTTTGTCAATGACCGTAAATGGCAATACACATGCAGAATTTATTGGCGACAGAAAATTGCAGTTGGCGATTTTTTGGCACCAACTTTTTAGAATCCAGAGCAAGCCCTGTGCTGGCTTTCACATTTGATTACGATATTGGTAATATATACTTTTTAAATTATTTTTTTAATCTGCGCTATTACGTAAACCGTCCGATAGCGTGCATAACAATTGTCCATATAATTTCAATTTCCTAGGGTCAATTTTCAGAAAAAAATTTTGATCAGTGATGATTTTCAAATTTGTCTTAAACATAAATTTCAATTTTATAAAATGTAACCGTAGGAGTGAGAGTGCCCACTTAATTTACAATAAAATAACTCCACAAAAAAAACAGTAATCAGCGCAGACTTTCCTTAGTCTTGTTGCACGATTCGGCTAAGGACATTTTTTTATTTACCCTTCCTTACCCATTTACTAACAAACCGAACTATAAGATAAAAAATGTTCATTGACACTAAAGCTCAACCAATCAGTAATCGTATGAACAAAACTATCAAAATTTAAAAGTTCCGTCCTTTTTTATATCTTTTTTCTCGAAAATTACTAAATGAGACTCTCAAGAGCCTGCAAGTCTCACTGACTCCCCCCAAAAATGTAGTATTGAAATGATTTTCCCTGTAAATTTAATTTTAAATAATTAAGTCGGAAAGTTTTTGAGATTAAACTTCTTATTTGTAGTAATGTACTTTATTAAAGCAGAGTTTTCCGTGTATTTTAAAAAAGTATGTTAAAAATAATTTTTAAAACGTGGTTCCAAAGCAGAAAGCATTTTTCTTCGTTTATTTTTACAATAAATTTCAGCAGTTAATTGGCATGGTGGATTTTTCTGGTGAGCAATATCAATCAACCCTGAGGACAAAGCTATGCCCTTGAATCTTGTTTGGAATTTTGTTGAGGACATCAATAACCTCTAAATGTGTACGTTATGTTTGACCTGAATCACTGTTAATTATTGGACATTATTGTGCGTTTGCAACTTAAGATACGTAAACACCCAAAACAAATTGCAAAACACAATAGTTTGTGCTAGTTGAAACAAAAACCCGCAAATATCGACATTTATGAAGTCGTCAATGGTTAAGCCATATTTTAAAGGGGTGGCTATCTTGGATATTTAACCGAAACAAAAAACTAAAAATTAGCAGAGGACCATCTTCTACATTATCGGAAATATTTCTCTGCTAACAAGATGTTTGAACTTTTAGGCAATCAGAAGGCACGAATGACCCCAGCAGATTAGAAGATTAGATATCCACCAAAAACGCCAAATAGAATAAGAATCACAGAATGAACATTCACATGAATAAACTTTGCAGTTTCTGTTTGTTTGTTTGTTTGAAAATTTTTCAGCAGGATCATGGGCGTCATTTTTAAACCTATATTTACTAAGTAAAAGTTACCTAATGTCCTTGCCCCTTGCCATACTCTTTGCGTACTTGTCTAAACTGAGTCTTTTAAAACCCTGTTGAAATGAATAAACAGTTGAAATGTTGTCATGCTAATATTTTTTAATGATATTTAAAAATTATAATGATGCTCTTATGCTCATTATTTTCTTGATTGCATCATTTATTACCTGTTTGCGAATTCCAAAATATCCAATTCCAAGTGTTTACTTATGTCAGTCAAAACGGGATCAAAAGCCTCTTTCAGCAGCGACGAGGAAGCTATAGTTCCTGCGGAGAACAATCATTAAAAAATGAAGCTAGGAGTTATTTATTACAATACTTTATCAAAAAACAAAAAATATTTTTATTGGTCAATATATTCTATTAGGTAATAGAGCTTTCATTTGAAACTGATAGCTGACGAAATTAGATCTTAAACCTTAAGCTTGTCCAGCAGCGTCCACATACACTGGTATATTCCTAAAACATAAATTTTTAAGAAAACCATCAAATAACCATTTATATACAACATTACTCCTATACAGCATGTCTTAAACTAAGTCTGCCGTGGTGGCCATTTCTGAAGCTCCGATTTTTATAAAACGAAAGCTTTTAAGCTGACCACCCAATTAATATTGTTTATAAGTTTTGTTTCCATTGGTTCTCTGGTTTCAGACCTGGATCTTTTTTTTAAATTCCCACATGGTATAACCCTGTGGTGGCTGCAAATTGTATTTCCGGTCAGAAAATATGTTTGTCAAAAACCATCCAATATATTCAAATATAATATGAAAAGGTTATTTGAGCACTAATATGGGGTGCTATGTTGAAATGAGTTTTTGGTGGTGTTTATTTTAAATTTCCGATGGCATAGCATTATTAAAATCATCCAAACAAATTTTGCTCGTATGTTATGTGTCATTTTTTAATCGGTTTCCGAGAGCCTTTTCAAAAGTCTTGTCACATTAAATTTGTGATAAGCATACAAGTATTCTTTCTTAAGGAACATTCAGTTAGTATTGATGATAATTTTATATCAAGCCACAGTTTCAGGTACAAAGCCGTTTAACACATGTTCCATGTACAGTCGTTAGTTTCAACAAAGGCCGGCGGTCATTTAGTCCTATCGAAATTAAAAGCACAAACTTAGACCATCCAATAGAGATTGCGACAAGTTAAGTTGGCCTAATTGTATCAAAAATTGAAATGAAAATTAATGTAAAATTGTATGGACAACGAAGTCGCGAATGATGGCCAGAAAGCAAAATGACGACCAAAGCAGAATTGAACTTTCGATTGACAAGAGCATTCATATTTTTAATTTGCTGACGATGCCACTGACGTCTTGGTTTACGGTGTATTTGCAAATGACTTAATAATCTAATTTGAACATTTGAAACATTTTCAATGTTTAAGATCAGTGCAAACTTGCAGAGTATCTAATTTGACAAATCATGCCAGACAAAATAGTACGTACATAAATTTCTTATATGGCAGCCGTTTCTGTTTCTTTTTTAACATATATTGACATGACTGACGAATGGCAACCAATTTGTTACGACTACAGGGAGACTATAGGCTTGTCTTACAAGCATTAATCTTATAGCGGTATACATGGATGTGTTAAAAGTCAAGTGATCTATATGAACAAACTAATAGCAGATGGTACATGTTGCTGAGCTATCTGGAGACTTATTGTTGTTGTAGTTTTAGCCTTTGGTTAACAATTTTACGATCTGTCATTTTCTGACAATCGTTGAACAGATATTTAATTTATGGCGAAAATAAGATTTTACTTAATTTATTGTTTACTCTAAAATTCCATAAAATCTAAATTTACTAATAAATGACTTATGCCTATAACATTATATTAATATATTCATGGTTTTAATGCATATGTATAGCTAAATGACCTCATTATTAGACAAAAATGAAAATGGAGCTGTTTTCAAGAGAGATTATTCGGTCTTAACAATGTCCAGTTTTAATAAACGTTTTTTTCAATAGGACAAAATATTAACTCAGAAACATCTATATTTCCTTATATAACCTAATTGTATACCAAATTCTAGACAATATAACACACATTTGTATTGGAAAGAAATTTGTAAATCATTTGGTATAAAATACAATTATAGTCTTTTGTAGAGGTCGATATAGGTTTAAATAGACTCAAAAATCAATATTGACTGACGCTGAAGGCGGAGGTTGATATTACTTTTTAAGTAAATTAAAACCTATATCGACCGATCCAAAAGACTGTAGTTATTTTATTACATAATAGTCGGACAAAGGGTTGATAATTGTTTCTTTGATGGTTGAAATGAAATAAAGTTTCAGGGTAAAATTTATCAGATTGCTTTGATTCTATGTTTTCTCATTAACATATTAACCTTTTAATGTTAAAAGTGCCCTTGTATTTGTTTTTTTATAAAAGGGGTTGAGGGTTTACAATACAGTATTTTAAAAGATTATTATAATTGTAACCAACAACAAACAATAAATAACAGTTAACTCAATTGTCCCCAAAGTGAATTTTATAAGTGATATTATTTGTTCCATAATTATTGATCATCGACAACATTCCAGGAGAATGAAAGCTGGAAACAGATTGGATATTAAGAGTCTGAGTATTTTCTCCTACGGCTTGACACATTATGATTTGGTGTGTAACGGCAGAGCATAAAATAACATCATGATTCCTCCGGGGATCGAATCCGGGATCTCAGAATTGCCAGCCAGCCGTCTAACCAAGTGAGCTAAAGAGGTACTCCGTTAGCTCGTCGATTTTGACTGGCCATATATCTACTATCTGCTACAACGCAGATAGGCCTTCTAATACAGGTGAAATCGTTGTCAAAATGTCATCAATTTGTCATATCCTGGATAAGTCTATGTTCTAGTGAGTTTGTAAATGGTAGCAACTCCATACAAGAATCATCTAGTGCCATGTATTGTTCATTTACAGCACTTCCCGTACAATTTACTGTAGTTTTTGAACGTATAACACTACTCGAAATAGTCCACATTTTGTTTTGATTTGTTGTCTGTGTAGATTTTATACGTTTTTAAACTGCTGTCTGCTTTATGCCCAGTAACATACAGTATGTGGCGATCAGGAAATCTTACAGCATCCAAAATGTGTATGGTGGTTGCTCGCAAAGAGTATAGATTTTTGACAAATTAGATTCACTTCTTAAAGCAGACCTCATTGTTCCCAGTACATTATGCCCCACTAGAGATGCATCATACCAAGACTTATTGAATTTTATAACACGTTTAGGCCTTTAAATATACACATTCCTAACTAAGTTTAATCCTTTACCTACAAAATGTACGGACAAGACAATAGTCATCATCTGCAAAACTGGAAATTCTTAATAAATGATTATAACAAAAAAATTATTAAATTTAAGAAACTAATAAAAATACATGTATGTTAATATTTTTATATACATGTTATTATCAGCGTACTACATATATGTTGTTAATTTTGTACACTCTGACATGAGCGACTCTTCAGAACCGATTAAAAATTATACACAATGCTGGGCAAGGATTCCAAGTTGCCAATGTAAATGTAAATGTCGATTTTCGTAATGTTCTCGTCGATCATTAGGGGATTGTTGTCTCCCTACCACATTCTATGTTTTTTTTTGAAAAAAATAATTTTGTATTTGTTTAGGATCTTTCAATTGTTTTGAGTTTTTTGGCATTTTTTAGCTTTCAGATCACGCTAAAATTCATATTTTTAGCAACAGCTGTGTTTGAATCAGCTGCATGGTTTTTGTCAACTCATCTTTAGTTAAATAAATATATTAAAGCCCATTAGCATTAGTTGTCAATCAAAGTCCCTTTGATTTTCCGTCCCCTTCATCCGAAATACAGCATGATATCAATAAAAACTTTAAATTGCAACTGTTTTGGATTATAAATGTTCAAACTGAAGCAGCTTTATGCGAATCAGTTTTCTCAATAGGGGGAGTATGTTCGACACTACCAAGTCCCTGGCGATTCAAATCTTTGGACATTGCTTTAAAAATGGTATCACATTTTTTAAACCTCACGTCTTTCCTAATTTCAGAATCTAAAACGTTGTTTCTGTACCGTGACAAACCTAAAAGTTGTTAGCGAAGATTGTTTGTAGTTTTGCATTTCTCGCCTCTGAATACATTTCACCAAAAAACGTGTCTAAAGTTGTGATGGAAAAAGGACTCAATGTCCGTATTCAAGTTCTTTTCCTGCAAATAGTCTCTGAAAATTTTCAAGACTTTGTTGTGCGTCTCTTAGTGTTCAACACATCCTTATTTTCTAAAATAGTCTTCAGTTTTCTGAAATTTATCAGCAAATCTTGTTTTGTTGTCGTCAGCGACGACTTTCTCGTCTGACATTTTCATTTATGTGGTTCTGAACGGTTTAAGTAAGCAGTGATTTGATTAGACAGAAAATTGTCTCACGACATTTTTGATTGAATCGCAAAAATAAGGCCTCGTGACAACAACATGATCGAAAAAAGTAGTCAATATTGATTTTAATCTATCAATATCAAAATATAGGTCAGGAGTTTTAGATGGTCTGAACCAATAGAAATAGTTTTAAAAATTCATTATGTAAGAATGTTTTTATTCTCCTGTCTGTATAGTCAATTTTAATTTGACATTTTGGTGCACAACCCATCGGATATAAAACCAGAAAAAAAAATTTAAATTATGATTTTTTCTTCAAAAAGCAATCAATAATAAGCGTTAAAATAAAATTCATATACAAATCACTTCAATTTTTCTTTAAAGCTGCTTATAAGCGTTAAACCTATATTTAGTGAAATATAGCCAGATTTCCAATGAAACTATAAATAGAATCGGCGTCCTCCATTATACAAGTCTAGAAGTTATGTTCCCATGTTCCCATGCTTGTTATGTTCCCATGCAACTGAAAGTTATTAAGCGCATTCAAACGTTTTCGTTTACCTCCCCTTGGCTAATTAAATCTTTCACTTGAACTTCCTTTTGTTATTGTCTCTGCCCGCATCCCATTACCGGTCACATTATAGGTCAACATTTGAAGTTTGACCACGCAATTTTAGCCCGAGTTGAGCAATTCGACAAATTAAATACTGGCTTGTATAACGAATTCAACTTTACGGTCAAAATGCCGACGATCTCGTGCATTGACGCGATTCAAAAGGTTGAGCTGAAAGAGCTGAAATTTTTAAAAATAATTTTATATTATTTGATGAAAGAAAAAGGTCATATTTTTCTCTTCTGTCTAGAGAAATCATTGCAATGTTAACTTTAGAAAAGGATAAAGGAGTGTAATATTGTATTGAAAGGCAGGAAAGAAAGACAAAGAAATATTGCAGATTAGCAAAATGAAGCACTATGATAAGCAGACCCCGATGTGAAAAGAGAAGAAATTAGTAGCCATTTGAGAGAAAAAAATGGAACTAATTTTTTACAATCAATCATTAGGTAAAGGATGCACTTGAAAAGAATAACAATTACAGTTCTAGGTAAAATAAAAGGTTAATATCCGTGAAGTAAAGGAATATAAATTTGGTAATAACTGTTTAGTTGATTTTTTTTGTTTGAATGATGTTTAACGCCATTTTCAGCAATTTTTCAGCTATATCATGACGTCCAGTTTTTATTCGGGGATGTGTTTAGTTGATATTATTAACATATAAGCATGTAATAGTAAATAAATTATTAGCATTAACATATAAGCATGTAATGGTGAATAATTTATTACCAAAACAAGTTGCTACCTCGGTAGCCAATTAGTAAAGCACAACACAACATTCAAACAAACAACCAAATTATCACAAATAATTGGAGTTCTTACATATATTTTTGGCAAAAACAATATAATTAGATACAACAATAATATTTTAAGTTATTATGCAGAAACCCAAAATTTAAGCAAGTAAGAAATTCGTTCTTTATGCTTGCATGTTTCTAGTAGTCTAAACAGGATTTCAAAAAATATAGGCTCACATACTTCGTCTTTCAAATTTTCACAACGGTGTTTAAAACAAATTTCATCTGTTTATTTTATCTCTCTGAGAAATTTATACTTTTCAATTGATATGTTTAATGACTTTGCGTATAAAATGAAACGTTATCTAATTTTTTATAACTGTGTGATTATTATAATTATAAGGATATCAAAATGCTAAATACCCTGATCTAGCTAAAATTACACATCTTTATACCTATGTTTTTCTTCATAATTTCACACCCATTTTGCTGACCTCAAGCAAATTTATGTAAAATGAAATGTTTCATGAACTACTTAGAAAATTATAACTGGTATAAATAGCAGCTCCTTCTGTATAGGTAAGTGGATCTGTATTGATTTTTCAAAAATATGTTTGCTTTAAAATATTACAAAATACGTTTTAAGATTCCTATTTTTTATCTACAAATAAAATTAATGCAGCCTGTTGGATAAGGTTAAACATAATGTTTTTATAACATGGAGAGAGGTAAGCCAGTAATGAAGAAGAATATCTAATAGCTGCTTGAACAACGTTGCGAACTTAACAATCTGTAGCAAAACTAGCAATTATTATCAATTGAATTTTGTGTTAAGGACACGCAGAGATACCCGAACCCGTAACCTTAGTATTGAAAAGCAAGTGATAAAACTACTCTGACACTTTTACCAACTTTTGGCTTCAACAAACTTAGAGCAACATAGAAGAATTTTTTAGAATAAGAAATACCTAAAATTATGCTGATTATTTACCTTCTGGCACATACACGTGTCATATCAATGCTAAATCAAATTTGTTGGCTCTTTTGGTGAATATTAAGGAAAACATTAGACGAAATTTTAACAAATCATTTTTGTTCTTTGTGTCGTGCCTTAAATTAAACCGTTACATTCTATTAAGAAAATCGCTCATCCTGTCCAGCTAGTAACATTTCTTAAGAAATATTTTTGACATAGTTAGATCAATAATAGCTCAGCGTAACACAAAAATAAAGTACAAGAACAGTGGCACTGCAAAATGAGACTGTAGACAGACAATTGTATCGCTTAATCTGAAAAGGTCGTACTAAGTTTAGTAAAACTTCAGATCACTTTCAGGAAAGATATTTCAAAAATATATTGTTCCCCCAGCTGCAAAAGAAATATTTAGCAATAGTTTGAATTTACAAATGTTACTAAAGAACTCGAAAAAAAAACCAATAAATTTGGAAACAAATGTCATGGAAACTAATGACTCTTCTAGTACATGTATCACATTTGGAACACCTAACCTGTAACAATTCATCCGGAAAACATTGTCATAAAAACCTATGCAATTTTAATATACTGAGTGATTCCAAAAAATGCAATCCACAAATTAACAGCAAACGCAATTATCAAGAAAACCAACAAAGCTACCCGCCCTCTCCTTTATAAATTTTGCTTAATATCCTGATGATTTTTAATGAGCGCTTTTATGTAGGATTATTGATGGGATGATGGAAATACCAATCACCAGACATGTGTTTCGTACAATTTCACATCACACAATACACAAATTTGGTGACCACATAAGCTTCAAAAGTGTTGTGGCACATGATGTTTCCTTATTTTGGCAATTGAATTACTTGAAACTGTAATGAGCCAACCATTCTCCTTTTTATTGTGACCTAATAAGAAATAAGGTGTGTCTTTTCAAAGTACACTTTGGAAAGACCTTGAGGTGAAAAATTGTAACTTTGATAACCTTTTGTTATAAAAATTATTGATAAATTGGATGCAGATAAACATAAGAATATTATAATATGCTTCAGAATTATAGTATTCTGTGGTTACCCTCACCTTTCTTTAAAAATAACATCAATTTTAGTAAACGACGGTAGTTCTGTTATAATATAGTAGCTTCTAATTGCAGGTTTTTGAGTTTTCTAGCATTTCTAATTCCACAATTCTCCAATAATTCTGAAACATATTTGAAAATTGGTCTAATATAAGATATTTTTTTTAAGTTTGAATAGATAATTTATATTACAGTTTACTCAATGTATTTAGGCGTTTGGAGATAGTTGATAAAATATGTTCGATGTGCGTATTCGATTTGGCGTCATTACTTTATGTGACACCTAAATGTTAATGTGTGTTGATAAAAGCAATATTATATACCATTCAAGCTAAAACTGACATTTGCAAAATCATTATCATAAAAAAATATTAATTTCAGTTTACTTAGATTAATACACATATTTTACTGAATTTTGAGGAACTCCTGCTGAAATATTTCTAAACTTACAGGATAAGGCATTCTTTTTTGTCTCGGTGGCAAATTTGTCATTGCATTTTCGAAAGTAGATGTTAAATATGCACATTTCTTACAATTATTTCTTAACACACAGGTTTGCTCAAATTAAAAATAACTATATGCAGGTATTATGATTAGCAGTTGAATGACTTTTAATGTTAGTTAATTTACTTAATACTTTATATCTGGACTGAGGTGAGATACATAGCCCAATAAAGGTAGGTAATTATTAGTGGCCGTTTATGTCACAACAGGGATATTTTTATTAGCTTGCTCTTTCTGTCGCAATACTTGTTTATGCTTTTGACAAGTATCTCGATGGACTAAAATGTTTTCTGCAACATTTGTATGAACACACATAATTGACATTTGTTGTAATAACACACATTGAATACTGCAGTATAGCATTTGTTATAGTGTTAAAATATCATTGAACTTAATATTTAAAAACAAACCATACGACTTAAGCATTCGTATAGCAGACACTGATGTATGTAGAAGATGTGATCTTATAACTTCGTCAATAGCATTGAATCTTATACCCAATGTTAAAATTTTTGCCCTTGAACATATTGGACAGTGCCTTCAGGTGCCATTTCTCTCATAAGAGAGTGGAACCTGAAGGATACATGTTCAAATAATTTCCTGGCTATAGCTAAACCAATATCTTCTGCAAGCAGATCGTATGTGAAATGCAGATATCATGGTAGAGATTCAGGGAATGCTTACTACCAATAAATATCCAACAGGCATGGTTATTATTAGATCTTTTAGTATTTCCCTTCGCAGCGCAGTTGTAACACTTTTCTGTTTTATGAATAGTTACGACCGTCTTCCAAAGTCAATTCTGGTTGAAAAAAGTCCCCGGAAACCAGATATTTTGGGATTCAGAACATTTCCTGACAAAAAACGTTCAAGTCGTTTCCGGATTTTTTAAGTCACTAACAACCTCTTTTTTGTGGGTTCAGCACATATCAAGAACAGTAACTTCCGAGTTTTTTAAGTCAATTTTGGATATTGGAAAACCGTTACTGAATATTCTTTGAACAATTGTCAGTTTAATAGTTTTACGAACGGGTACTTGCAATACCTGTTTGTTAAATGTTTTCTTAAACATTATCTCCTGTTAAACAAAAATGTGTTAAATATATGATTGTAGTTATAATTGCAGTTAAATATGTTACCTTATGCTGAATTTTCTATTCTGGACAAAGTCTTTCCAAACCTCAGAGGAAATCTAAAATGTGAAATTTGGGTATTCTATTAATGACACATTTACCAATATTTATATAGTATGTTATCCAATGAAAACTTACATGGAAATTATTGTAAGCTGATGACATAAGACAGAAGATAACAAATACTATTTACACAAACAATTCTTGATGTACAACTAAACTATGCATGTACTAAGGATGACATACTAAGAATGAAGTAAAATCATGATACGTTTTTAAGGGCAGAGATATTAAGAATAATCGTCAACACTTGCTATCATCGGTCAAAAAAATCAATTTCTAAACGACCCAACACAAGCACGTCATGTTTTCCTCAATCACACCATAGTTATGCATGCCGAACAATCGGTTATATTCGGAAACAGATTATGTATGTTTAAATTAATTAAATTGTAGTGGGGAACGTAATAACCATGCTTTTAGACGATGGGGAACCCATAGTTTGAAAATACTGCATTATTAATTAACTATAAGATTTCTAATTAACAAGAATGTTAAATATAATAATGGGTTCGGTTTTAACATGAGATGCATTATAAAAATAATATACCTTAAATGTTTTACGAAGGTCGAGGGTTTTTCCACCCCAATAAAAACTGATAAACTGCTGAAAGTGGCGTTAAACAACATTCAAAAAATCAAACAATAAATATTTTAATAAAGAACAAAAAATACATCTCGTGAAACAAAACAACGTTAGTTTCTAGGAACTTGATATTCAGTTACAAAATAAAACAAATGTCGACTCCCAAATAATAATAACTATGTAAGTAAATTCAACCAATTTCAATCACGGAAGTTAGAGTCACCTTTAGAGATTTTTTAGTTGTTGTCATTATTGTAGAATCTCATATTCAGTTCTTTTTTTTCTAATGCTCTGTGAGAAGAGATTAAATTCAATTTAGGACGTGTTAACTCAAAACTTTAATTAAATTTCAACAGCTCCTAGGACACTTATAACAATTTTTAATTTAAATTTGTTTAGTAAACAATAGTACCGTAATTATAAAACAGGACCACGGTCCTAGGAAACAAATATAAAATGCTGAGTAATATGATTACATAATCCACAAGATATTAGCTGTCATAAATCAATTGATAAATTACATTGCAATTGAAGGTTTATTTACTTAAAGTTTATTTTTTGTACATTTTAACAATTTAAATGTGCCATGGCTGATTTATAATGAATTTGTTTCTCATACTGAATTTTAACAAAATCAATTATATAACACCATCATCATAAATCGTTGTGTTTTCAGCGCAAACATTTACCTCTTACATGAAGCGATTACGACATAAATATTTGATACTATTAAGCATTAAAATTTTATTCATAGGTATCCAGTTATTAAACGTTTAGTTGAATGGTGTAGAATCGAGTTAAAAAAATTCAACCGAAAAAACGAAAAACCGGGTTGCTGATGTTAATGTTAATACTCTTTCCGTTCGGACATGGAGCAAACTATTCGGCGGTGTGACTGAATTCAAGTTAGCCTCTGGCAGTTAAAATGTGTTTTCGTGGAATACAAATGGTGGCTTACAGTCAAAATGAAAGAATAATTCCTTTTTTTTATTTTCTATTTTATATTATGAAGTGAATGTTGGTTTGCTAAAGAATTTAAATTTTGTTTGCCAGTGTATACTTGATATTCGTATCACAGGCTTAAATCTAAGATCTCAAAAGGTGATGGTAATGTTTTAAAAGGTATCGTAAATGAGTCCTACCAGAAATATGTGTTTGTGTCAAACTAGTTTTTTTGACACCTTTGTTTGGTTAAGGGTTGATAGAGGTATGTTACTGAACATACAAAATTATATATTGCATGTATTTATATACCACCAATTAAATCTAATTATTACAAAAAGTAAGTAAGATAATTATTTATTTACTGAACTTGTACACAGAATCGACTTATTCTCTTCTATAGGCCATGTTACGCTAATTGGTGATACAAACAGCCAAACTGAGCCACTAGTAGATGATAACTTATTTTGTACGATTAAAAAAATAATTTAGGTGTGTTTGAATATAACATTGGCATTGATATTCCAGAGAAATGGAATCCAGATAACATTACAAACTTTTTTTAAAATTGTGTAAAGATACAAGGCTTTGAATGATAAACAGAATACATACATTTTTTTCAAATCCTTTATATATTGCAGGAGCTAACGGTATAAGTGTAATTGACTATTTTTTCGTCCAGTTTCTATTGTTTGTTGACAGTAGAGCAAAATTATTTCTAACATTACATCTTATTCCGATCATGCATTTCTGCACATTGAACTTTGTTTACATAGTGATTTATTCCACAATTGAACTATGTGATTGATTGTTCAATTACAGGACAACCCAAAGTACTAAATTTTGATGGACACCGAATTGCAAAGATCAGTGGTTTGAGTTCCTTTGAATAAACGTGGATTTAATTGTTCATATAAGCATCTGTTTTTAATTTGAGAACCAGCAAACATTAAGGGCCTCTTTGACGCAGGTTACTAGCACTCTTGAAAACATTTTCAAGATCCTTACAAATGTGTAATGATAATTGAGATAAACGTTTTCAACCATGCAAAAATTTGGTAAAATCGCGAAAACCCAATTCAGACTAAAAATGAATTTAACAAGTTTGAACGTCGTTTATACGCTTATATATACATGTACAATACAAGGGATATATGGATCATTAAAATAAGGAAGTCCGAAATAGTTTAACAAATATTGATTGATTGATTGATTGATTGATGCTAATTTCTAGCACGCAATATTTCAGCTTTATTTAGGACGTGAACAATTTTATAAATTGATTACAAATTAAGAAATATGTTACCTACGCAGAAAAACATATTATTGGATTCATTTTGACATTTTAAGTTGTTGTTAAATCCAGCATCCAATTTATCTTTTTTTACGATAGAAATCACACTACTAGTGAAATATAGTAAAAGCTTAGAAAAAAGTAATTATGCCACAAACAAAAATGACACACTATAATAAATTTATTATTACATATAAATAAATATATAAAGAATGTGTCTAATATTTATAATAACATAAAAGTGTTATTTATTATAGCAGTTCGATATAGTGTAACAGTTGGCGTTGAATCAAAGGCTATGGTTTCGGTCATGAATACCGGACAAGTGTGATAATCACAAAAAGTTGTTAGTTTACATGAATCCTCTAAATGATGGAATGAGGAACGCAATGAACCATGTTTTCTGACGTCGTGAAGGAGAAACCATTGTTTGAAAATACTGCACTATTACTTTCCTATAAGATGTCTGATTATAGTATAGAGAGTGTTAAATATAATTATTGTATAAAATTGTAAAGGAGATACATTTAAAAAAAAGATACCTTCAGTTGTATTCCTAATTGTCCAATATTTAATCATTACAGGTGAAAAGGTAACAAATTGTTTTGGACAATGAGGAATTTTTATTAAAGCAATGTGGAATTCTAAACCTTGGATGATCAGGATTTGTTTTTACAATAATACCAAATATAGCAATTAACCTTATGATAGTTTGAGTTTCTCATTTTGAAATATGATTTTTTTCTAAAACCAACATCAGTTTTCTATCTATATATGTCTGTATTAGTTCATAATAAATTCAATAACAATACACATGAGTATAGCATAAATTAAAACAATGTCACATTTAAAGATGAGAGGGCAGGAGGAGGTCTATTGATATTTTCATGTTTCTCAAAATAGATAATATCCAATTTAAAACTGTTACATCAATTTACGTGCGTATAAGTGTAAATAAATTTATATATGTTTTCCATAGCAACTATTATGTGATCTTATGTATATTCCTTCTTGAGAGGATCTGAGGTATTAAAATTCATGGTTAATAAAATGAGTTAATATATTACACGAAAAAAATCTGTAAAACATTTAACCGAGTTATTTTCCACATCAATCATGATTTTTCATTTTAACAATTTTAAAAACAATTTCAGTTTTTAAGAAAACATAAAACATCTTAATAACCATTTAGCTGAGGTAAAAATACCCACAACACATTTACACAAGATCATGTGGCCCTCTTTGAAAGCATTAAAGGGAAACTTCGCAAAAAATGATAATTGGATATGTTTTCCTTAAAAAAAATAGAAATCTATTTGCCTTTTGCTGTTTTATTTTTTTATTTACCTTTATGCTCCTAGAGCGGATTAAAGGTGGTAAAAATGTGTATATGGGGTGTCGCCATATTGACTGTATTTATAACGAGATCGCAGGTTGTGACGAAATAACCTGCCATTATCCAGTAAATATGATAAATAATCCAGTTTTAAAAAAGTTTCTGCCTTTGTTCTTTGAAGAAAATAAAAACTGTGGCAATGACTAATGACCAGCTCACAACATAATATTACCAAATAGGTGTTAATGTTGTAATGAGCTAATACGAATAAATAGTGCGATTTAATGCATATTTATTGACAAATTCCAACTAATATTTGATGAAAAATGAAATATGAGGTCATTTAAATGAAAGCCACCTTACCTTTAATCTATCCCACAAGCAACATTCTGCAAAATGCTCTTCGCATACGAAGTTGTTGCTGTTGTGGAGGTAGAAGACTTTAAACTGGTAAACTAATTGCTATACAAGTCGGGGTTTTTCCTTAGATCAGGGATAGGAAAAGTAATCTTGCCAGTACCTTGTCTTATAGTGCAACCTTCTGTTAATGACACGTTTTTATCAAACGGTACATGGCTGTCAACTGATCTCTAGTATCGCCATCTAGTAACGAGATAGTGACAAGATGTTCCAGACCTCCATGGGTGCATTTTAACATGGTAAATTCAATGTAGAAACTTAACCGTTGAGAGTATAATAACACATAAAAGGCTAAAATGTTTCTTTTTATTTGCAACATACCCTATCAAATTTTGATTTTTTGCGAAATTTTCCTTTAATCACACAATTAAGAAAAAATAATAAAGACAATGAAACATTTGAAGACACTTAGAACAAGAACGTAGCACAAGAAAACAATGTTTAGAATACATGAATGTTTGCTCCGCTTTAACAAATAAATTACCAATCAGCTTGTAGCGGAACGCATCACCTTATCAAATAATGAATTGTTAAAATTATGGTAATAGGAGTATAAACAAGTATTAATTTCCCAAATAAATATGATTTTATATAAGAATTTATATAATTATTTTTTTATTTTCTGTAATACACCAGTTTTCTTTTCAAATTAATTTTTTTTACAAATTTTTAATAAAATGTAATTATTTTAATTAATAATGTAAATTAATGTTCATTTCTTATCTTTAATACTAACATTGTTTACTTAACAATTATAAACATGTTTTCTTGACAATCATAAACCTGTTTTTTTAACAAATATAAACACAAAATCATGTTGGACAATCAGGAATCAAACTGTCTTAAGTAATCAAATAACGACAACTAATAAACAAATACACGTCAGTTTCTAGCAACTTACCCTACAGTTACAAAATGAAAAAAATCTCAACTACTCAAATAATTAATAACTATGTAGCTCCAGATCCCGGAATTAAGAGTCACCTTTGTAGATTTTTAGTTGTTGTCATTATTGTAGAATCTTATGTGATGTTCTTTTTTTCTCCAGCTCTGTTGGAGAAGATTACATTTACCTCAGGACGTGTTAATTCAAAACGTTAAATTTTGACAGCTCCAAACACATTGATAATAAATTTTACTTCAAAGTTGGTAAGTAAACTATAGTAACTTTAAATCATGACCAAGGTTATTTCGAAAAAGACATAAAATAAAACTTAGTTATCTAATTACATAATCCAGAAGTTATAGGCTGCTATAAAACATAGGAAAATTACATTGCAAATAAAAGTTGTGTTGACTTAAAGTTTATTTACATTAATATATAACTTATTTTAACTGAATGTGTTTACATGAATCATATTTTATATATTTTTTTATTTTCCTCTGTAGATCGAATAAAAAGCTACAGTTTACGAACAACACACTCAAAACAAAGAAAGAAGATATATATTACAAATATATGTATTCACTTTTTGACATATATTAGATGTACTATGCACTTCCTTTAGCAGACATGCAATGCCACCAAATCGTAAGCAGTTAACACACACTTGGTGTGTGTTTTGTTAACATAGAGCTATACGCCGATTTAAGCACTTGTTCAGCTATATCAACCGTCCAGCTTTTATTGAAAGTGGTATCGATGAACGCAGTAAAAGCATCCAATCATGCAATACTTGTCAATTAAGGTTACAGTCATGAGGTTTGGAGGCTATGTGCAATTCTTACCTGACGGTCGAGGCATCTAGATTTGTAATTAAAACTTTTTATTCGTGAACAACCTTAAACTTTTAGAATGAATTTTCAACTTTCATTATCTATTCGTTTGGAAATTGTCGTCAAAGGACATACTACCACGCTTAGATTGTCTATATTGCTTATCAGTTATCAATGTGGTTTCGGTAAAGTGTTGATTTGCTCTAAAAGCTATCACATTTACGATATTATAATGACCCATAGTATTTTTTTAATGAATTATATATTTTATTATTCAGAACTTGTTGTCGTGTAGTAATTGCAGTTATCTTCTTGATATCGAACACTTTTCAACAGAAAGGTTTTTTTCACCAGTTCTACTGTATAAAACCTTTAATAAATCTGCTTCTGAAAGATACTTTTTAGTAGTATGTAACATGCGAAACCGGTTTGTACAATTTCTTCGTGAACCTGATAATATTTAGTTTTGCAGCAAGAAACAAAATGGAACTATCTAACAGATATTAATATGAATAAAGGCGCAGCCTAAATGAGAACATCGCATACCGGTATTTTATGGTTCATGACGTTACTTCAGAGCATATTAACACAGTGCCTCTGCATTCCATTGGTGACGTGACATCTTTAATGTCTTTAATTAATGTGTTGATGACGTCACAAAAACTGTAAAATTAAATGCAGCGTTTTGAGATTGCAAAATCATTTGTCTGACATTGTTGTATATTAAAATTAAACACTTCAATTTTATCGATGCCAAATTTATTTATGCCTACTTTAAAATTAATTTAAGTGCTCGTCTACAATATTTTCTTCTGATAGCTCAGCTACCATCTGAAATGGGTTTGTTTATATGGATCACGACCTTATTTACACACACGCATGTTACCGCATAGCTCGCATCTGCGATTCTCGCTATTATTTTCAAGCCAGAATAAATGGCTGCAATGCACTTTTGTCAAGAAAATGGCACTTTCGGTGTGAACAAAATTTTACATTGAGACTTTGTAATCTCTGGAAAATAAATGATAAAGACCCAAAGTCATTACTACTGCTGATATTTATTTTTTACCCCAACGTCCTAACCATAGAAGTTCGTTAGATTTATCCCCTTATAGGAGTGGTTAATCAGGACAACGTTGCGTCTTTGCAAAAAACTGTTTTGGTTATTTAAAATTTAATAATTTTTTTATGGTTTTCCGATTCTTTTTCAAAAACAAAGTTGACGGTTAAATGGAAATTAATTTTTAACCTTTAACATAAAGACCATTTCTAAGTTCAAGTCTCAGGATGACCAATAGTGACGTCCTTTGAAGTTTAAGACTTGAATCTTGTGACATAAAACGGATGGATCCCCATGGAAATAACTCGCATACGCTCTACCTCGACTTCTTTTTACCAAAATGTTATCTAACTGTCCCATCATTCCCTAAACAAAAACAAATTAAGTAACACAATGAATAAAGAATAACAAAATGAATAATGTAAAACGCAGCGAACATCGACAAAAAAACGAAATAACGAAAATAAAACAAATAATGTAAAAATATTATAACATGCCTTAAAGCAAAACACAAAATGAATTACAAAAAAGCCAAAACAAATCATGGAACAAAAACAAAAAGAATATCGAAAAACAAAATAAAACACATCATAAACAACAAAAAACCAATGAATAACTCAAACATAAATAGAGAAAAATAAATGTAAGAAAATTACGTAAAATGAATAAGTTACAAACATTGGACTGCTGGTTGTTATAT
The DNA here is from genome assembly GCA_944474755.1 of Limnoperna fortunei. NCBI lineage: Eukaryota > Metazoa > Mollusca > Bivalvia > Mytilida > Modiolidae > Limnoperna > Limnoperna fortunei. Next base: position 45,785,889 of record OX104119.1, read on the forward strand.
ATGTTCAAATTCTCAACTTGTTTGGTTATTTTTATCTTTTATGAAACAAATGGTACTGCGGCAAGTAAAATACTATTTGAATTTTTATAAACAAGTTCAAACTAAAAGACGTGCGAGTTGAAATGAAATATGAATGGTTACAATTACTAAAAATCCTATTACTAAAAACTAGATATAAAGTCAGGTGCAGTCTACACAACTAGCTTAGGGAAATTTATTCCGCTCGGTGCTTAGCAGATAGTTAACCAATCAAAAGACAACACAATATGTCCATATAATTATTTAATTGTCCCGAAAGATGGCATGACGTGTAGAAATGAAGTAAAGTGGTAAAAAGCTACAAAAAAGAGAAAAATACAATGTACTCTTTTACCATTAGATTTAAATTGGGAAACTGAGTTAAAAAAAACTACATACAATTTAATTACAATTCAAGGATACAACCCTATGCTTCATCGCTGTCAAAAACGAATATATCGTCAAAATAATGAAAATGTCTGGAAGATGTTAAACTATAAATATTCCTAAAACTATCAGGTATAGATTGCATGTGTACAAGTTCCATGTTACTAATTTTTAAACACATCAAAAAATTGTTATGTGAAAAGGAGTTTTAACCTTGAAAAAATACCCAGGACAAAATATCATACAAAATCATATAATGCACTATTTTAGTGAAAAAATAATTCTGCACATTTAAACAATAAACCTTATTTACAAAAATGCAACTTACATGGATGGCTCTGAAAAAACTTGGATAAATATGTGATGGTCACATCACCTTTGTAGTTCACAATAATGACTACAGGAAATAAACTAAGTGGAAGTACAGGTAAGAAGATACCTGGGATCATTGATTAAGACTGCAAGTGAACATACAGGTAAATAAAATACAGAAGGAAAACGTTATATTCTAGGTTGACCACCATGAAAACAATAGTAATATCAATGCAGTAAAGACAAAGTGACTTTATAAAATAGAAATATACCCTGTATAAACAGAACAAAATTGCTTTTCAAACAGTAAAACGTTATTGCTTCGTTACTTTTATTTCTACATGTTTCAAAGTAAACTCTCTATCCCATATAATAAAGTCATAATGCTTTCTTTAACTTTTTGCTATATGGTCGTAAAGTATACGTCCTTCATTCAATGGTGTGACCCAAGTTGTCTGTGATTATGGAATGGATGAGCTCTCGTCAGTGAAGGTCCTATAGTGACGTGTTCTTTGCATTCATTTTTTCAAACTATATATTTTGAATATTGTCGTGTGTAAACGATATCCTTTTGTTCATGTCACTGTCGCGTTCCATATTTATATCCTTAGCTTAGGCAAAATATGTCCTGTTACATTCTACTTATATATTTATACACGACTTACATATTTCCTGTTTCTGTTACACTTTTCAATAAAAGGACTAATATATAGGAATACTTTAAATGGAAAAATATGTTCATCTTTGTGTTCTTTGTGCTACATGTTTAGAAGGTAAAGAATATTTACAGTTCATTTTTAATATATTATACACATAATTTTTATCTTAACGTTAGTCTTCTTTATGTTTAAAAAAAATTAAACAAAGGCACATCGACAAAGTTTTTTTTCAGGTCAGCTGAAGCCTGTTTTTAAGTTTCTTTATAAGACGAATTGTAAAATTAAAATCAGAAATTGTGTTGGTTCATAATATACAGTTATATATATCTAAGCAAGAATTCGATCAAAGAAATATTCCTGAGGTACTGAGATCAGCTCAATGTTCTGTTGCCGGAAGCCAACCTTTTGCGTCGTTATACATGAAAAAATCCATAACACATTCTTAAGAAACAATGTAATAAACAATAAAACCTATGTTAGCTTGGTGCTAAAACAGCTAATAAACATAAAAAACTTAATAATTTTAAAACCTGAAAAATATACATGCAAACTCCAGTTTTAAATATTTATGTCTGCTACATAGAATATGTGTCTTTCAAACCACCTTATCACATTTAAAAACGTAATTAAGATGTTAATGAATATTAAAAGGGCTGTATTTACATATTAAAATCAGATTCGGATTCTTTATTACACTCAGACACATGTTATGTGTTACATTAGGACATTATAAATTCATAAAATATAAGATGACAGACAAATACATAGAGCTAACATTTTGAAAAAGTTAACATAATTTTTTAACAAATACAGCAATATTACTTAATGATATTGAACTACAGTACATAAACATATATTTCATTTTATCCGATGAAGGGTATAGAGAATAGTAAGATGCGATAAAATTTTTCACAATTCTAACACTTTTGAGTTTCTACACATAAAAAGATAATGGTATTTATCTCCTAACATGTTCATCACACAATTTACATGTTTTATTTTCCCTCGGGATATTGTACCATCTCCCATTTTCAAATGGAATATTTATGTTACAGCATCGAAATTTTGTTATCCAGATTATTGCATTTTCAGGGAGAATAGCGAGATACTTTTCCATGCCAAATTTATTTTTAAGTAAAATTTCCTCTAGATGAATCGTCTATAGTTCTAAACCATTTTTGTACAAACTAATCTCTTAATGTCTGTTTAATAATTTTATCAGAGTGATGTCATAGTATTGTCAGTTAGTAAATATATAACTTAAACTACTGTTGGCAAAAATTTATTTAACATAGGATACCCATTTAAAGTTACAAATATTATTTTGATCCAGGTAAAATATCAAATTGAGAAACGTACTAATTAGTTTGTTTTCTTTCTACATCAATCTATTATAAAAATAAATCATTCTTTTTTAATATTGATATCAAGCGGGAATCCGCCAAGTTCGCCGTATACCATAAATTTGGAGTACTCTTTCGAAGCGCTAGAATGCGTTTACAAAATTGAAGATGTACCTTTTCTATCTTTCGTTGTTTTCATATCCCCATATTTCGGAGCCATATAGTAAGATTGGTTCAACGAGGCTATTAAAAAGTTTAATTTGGATGTCGATAGGTAAATTAACATTTCTAATTTGTGTTAACAATGCGAACATGGCTTTCTGTGCTTGTTCTATCAATTTGGTTTTGGAGTCGTTAAATGATCCATTATATTTAATCAGTAAGCCTAGATATGTATAGCTATATACAATTTCAAGTGATGCACCCTTAAATTTAAAATCGAAAGTGTTCCTGACCTTTCTTTTATTGAAAATCAAAACGTTTTGATTTCTTCGAATTAACAGAGAGTTTCCACGTATTACAATACATCTCAAAAATGTCCAATGCATATTGTCGATTTTCACTGGATTCAGCAAAGATAACTATATCATCTGCATAGAGCAATTCAATCCTATAGGTAAAAGTATATTGTAATATATAAGCTTTTTTGCTTTACCAGATGCAGAGGTTCACAGTGTAAATTTTTAAAGAAATTCTCCAAGTCATTCAAAAATATAGAAAACAAAAACGGTGACAGGTTCTCCCCTTGACGCACTCCTAATATAAGACAAGGAACAAACTCAGACTTTTTTTGTATAGCACGCATGATTTGATATTATTATACATATTGTATCTTACCCGGAAACAATTCCCATTAATATTGCTGTTCTGAAACTTCCTCTACAGGCCTGTTCTCCATATGGTATCAAAAGCTTTTCTGAACTCTATAAACATACAAAACAGCCTTTTTTCAGAAGATAAGTATAAAGATATTAGAGAGTGAAGTACAAAAATATTGTCCGTCGTTGAATGACCTTTTCTAAATTACGCTTGATGTTTAGAAATTATATCAAAATCGTCATTATTCAAACCTCGGAAATATTCATAAAAGGTTTCTAGGGGTATATCAGGCTCGTCTTTTTTAAATTATTTAATCTATTTCAAATATTCCAAAATTTTTTGCGGGTCTGATTTAGTAAGTCAAAAATGCAATTATTTTGATATTTTTATAACTCATATTCATTTGCTTTTTGTAATCCCGAGACGCACTATTTAAAGATTTCTTAATATCACTTTTTTATTTTAATTATAATCTTTTTTAATTTTATGATACGCGTGACTTTTTTTTTCTTACAATCCATGTCAAACGAAGGGTTATTTTTTGAATATTTAGTTTTCCTTTCACTTTTGATAAAAGTACCCATGACCTCAGACGCCATATTAGTCAAGCAATGAACAAGGTCATTCACCAAATTATTTACCTGATCGCCCGTAACATTATCACACAAGATTAGATCATTAAGTCTATTTTCAAATACATCTATGCGTGTAGAAATTACGTGTTAATACTGGTCAGTCAGTTCGGATTTCCATCTAACATAATGTTTTGGATTACTATTCCATATATTAGGATTTACAAACTTATATTTTTGAAAAGAAAATGTAAAGTTAATTCTAGTGTGCACATCTGAAAACAACGAATCAAATTCTTGTACGTTAAATCTATCAACATAATTAAATAGATCAGTAGATAATAATAAATAATCAATAACACGTAGTATCTTTACATGTAGTTTTTCCAGTGAATTTGTCATCACCAATTCTACCATTAGCTATATACAGAGAACACTTTTTACACATCTCGATAATTTTTCTACCATAGTTATTTACTCTTCCTCCATCTTTTGAAATTCGATCCAGGGGTATTTTGTTTTCCATTATAAATTGATATGAATAAAGTTTCTTTATTGTGTCGTTATCAAATTACACTAGGAAATCTATACTTTCAAGCAAATCATTATCAAGAATAACGTAATCAGGTAAAGTGCTATTTCTTCATTTAAAATCCCTGAAAAGAGAGACATAATTTGCGTTATTTGATGAAAAATGTGTAAGTTCAGACTCAATTTCTTCGAAAGCATTATCAGATGCATATTTTCAATTTTGAGGTGAAATATAAACAGAATATAAAAGTACCGTTTCTGGAAGGCCTGTATAATTTGGAGAAATCTCAAACCATTGGATAAATTCTTAGTCTGATTTTTAAAAGTAACATAATTTGATAGGAATCTCTTGAAAATAGTTACAATACATCCAGATTTTATTTTAGATTTTCTATTTTTCATAATATAGTCATATTCATCTGGGATATTTAAAACATCAAATTGATCTAGTTTTGATTCTAAGAAATATATAATATCATAGTTTTTAATCATATCACAAAAGTCAACATTTAAAAGTTTAGATTTTAAACCACACACATTTAGAAATGGTATGTTCAAACTGTTTCTTGATAACTGTTCATGTGTGTCCGATGTGTAAACCTATCTGTGTCCAGGAATATGGAGCTCGTCATGGGTATCAGGAAAATATTGCCGACCGTCTACAATTAGTTTGTCTTAAAAAATTTTGGCATTTCTACGTTGTCGTTGGAATTCTTTAAGTTTTGGAACCAATGCATGCCGTCTATTAATAATTTCTTGAGGGTATTGTTGGTAGACGAAATATTGAGGTTTTAATTTTAGTTTACTGGCTACCTCGCTAAGAACACGCTGATGGTCTGAATAGCTGGTATCTATCAATTATAGATCTGGGTTTACCGTCATTGCGTGGTTTCAGTCTATGGACGTTTTGAAACCGTTTCGAGTTTGCATTTGTTATTTCAAGTTCCTTTTCGATGAATGCTCTTAATACATCCTCTGTTTGTTCCCTATTTTCTTCTTCGGTTTCCTTCAAGCCAGTGAAAATTAAATTATATTTCATTGAATGTGTTTGAAACTGAAGAAATTGTTCGTGTAGTTCATTTTTTTTCTCGTTCTAGTTTACTCTATCTTCGATTTCGTGGTGATGTCGCTCTTCATTGTTTAGTGTATTGGCTTGCTGGTCTTGTCTGTTTTTTTATCTCACTAATTTCTTTTTTCATTGTCAAAATGTTGTCTTCCACGATTTGAAGTTTTCTGTTAATCTCGTCTAAGATATCTAGTTTTTGTAGTTTGTGCTGTATTAAACAGTTCGTGTTGTAAAAAACTTCTAATCTACTGTTCATAATGATGCTTTGAAGTGCCATGTTTATGTCAATTGTTTGTGTTTGTTGCGATGGTATCGTTGATATTTGTTTTGTCGTACCCTGTTGAGGATGATCTTGGACTGGAGTGCTTTGAAGTGGGTATATAGGTTGAGGTAGAGGAGGTGGCAGTCGGAAAATCGGCTGTGGCTGTTGCTAAACAGTCAATTTTTCAAAGCTTTATCTATAACTGTTATAAGACAATATTTACTAAAAAAAACTATTATACTTTAGGCTTGTATCTAATTTTAAAGCTTGTGATGACATCTTTGGAATTGTAGTTGGTTGATGTTTGATATATAAATATCGATTTTTTTTCCTACTGTATAAGACACCTGCCATAAAATCAATTCTTTTCACAGTTGCCTCAACCGAACAAGCCGCACGTCAGATCGATGCATTACTTGGACAAAATGTCACCTTAGAATGTTTTACTTATGATAAACCGGACATACTACAATGGAGACGAGGTTTTGGCAGATCAATGACAGTTTACAGTGACAACACGGACGTTAAGCGTAATTTACAGCACAGACTCAATATTTCTGTAAATGTACAGAAGCATGAATATAACTTACATATATATAAAGTAATTCTCGACGACTCGGATGAGTACACGTGTTTTACTGAAAAAGATGGAAAGAAAGTTTACCATAAAGTGACGTTACACGTATCAGGTACTGCAAATGTTTGATTTTTGTTAATTCATCGATTTTTATTTGCTGTTATGGTTGTTACTCTCAATTGCTTTCTTGTATGTTTATATAACAACCTTAAAAAGTAGAACCCATATTAGATCTCTACACATGTTATTAAAAGTCAATTTGTCGTCTGCTGGCGGAATCTCATTATATTTAGCGAATAAGCTCGTATTGCATTTATACAGCCTATTATCAAGGATTAGCGAACAATCACGTGTCGTTATGAACGTAACTCGCGTTGCCATTATTATGTCATGTCTTTTGTATACGTAACGTCATCGTGTTTATTATTTGATGTCCTTACAAATACAAGTTGAAATGAACATTTATCACAGCGAAGTACTAACCAAACCAAACAATTCAGTACGCCTATTTTATTATAAAACTAAGAAATATATTTGATAGATTAAATAATTATATCTTATATTCAAACACTTTTTAGAGTAAATTAAATCATTATTTCTAAACATTTGATTTTAAATTATTTTTTTTCTGACAATATTGATAAAAGGAAAATTCTCGCTAAATATAGACGTTATAAAAAAAAGTACCACGAAGCCAAAGGATATTGAAATTTTGACCCAAAAATCAAATATATGATGAAATCCAATTGTTTCTCAATTGTCCAATACGAAGTAAAGTGAGATCAATATTTAGGATAATGTATATGTCAGAAGATTTTACTGAAGCAATGAGTACAGATGAGTGTCCAGCGAGCTCTGTGCCAGAAATCGGCTATTTTCGAAAGAATCTTAAATCCGTCATTTGCATTTGTTGCGTTTCATTTTTTTATTTACGTAATTGCTTGTATGTGTTGTAAACAGAGCCAATGTTTGATATATGAAAAAACGTTTATTTCAAATTTCTGTTCAGGTTATACGATATAACATGGCTTTGGTCTGTTTACGCCTAACAAACCGCGGAACGTTTTATGAATGGTGTAAACGAACCTAATCCATGTGATAGAGAATAAACAATTCAGAAAATTCTAACTATAAATGACAACTTTGACGATGGGACTATTTAAATTTTAACGGCGTAAGAATAATTCATGTGATGAACGCGTTATGTAGTATAATATGGGTTTCCCCATTTGAATTAGCCAATCAGATTTCAGCTTATAAAATCAAATTATAATTTATACTGAACCATTTGTGAACATGACTCTTGCAATCATCTTCGTAAAGGTAGTCAGGTAGTATTACTCCTGTCTTAGGAAATTATAAAATCTTTTATCGTTACAATTTTCTTTGATCTTTACTATCAACAAAATTGGTATCAATCCTCAGTAAAAATTCAACTCGTGATACAAAAAAATATAAGCTGTTGGTCATTTGTCATTAACAGATTACGGAAGAATCTGCCGAACTCTTGACCAATCGCTCATGAATATTAAGAATTAAAAACATATATGCTCTAATTAATCAAATCTATACAGACACTAAGAAGTATCTTGGTGTTAAATATATCTCTATGTGATTGGCTGATTTATTACTTTTATTATACTATACTCTCCTGTAACCTTTTCACATGTAAACATATTAGATGAGATCTGTGATAAATAAATGGGAGTCCCTAATCTGCAGACGGGTGGACAAATAAGAAGGATTTTTTGGTATATTTTTGACTATAACTTTTAAACGGGTAAACATATGGATATAATTTAAGCGGTTTCTGTAAGCTAATAACCACTTCTACGCAATGAATATAAAATGACTTTAATTATCTTGATTTAAATGATTTAAAACGTGACCGGAAGGGTTTTTTTAAACACTAAAATTGAACAAGATTTTTCAACTTTGCTACTTAATTGTGTTTATAAAAATTTATTACACCTTGTCAAAATGGGTGAATAGATATTTCTTTAGTAAATTCAGTGATATATAACTCAATTTTATTTCTAAAGAGGAAAGTTGTCAAAAGTTGACCGAAAGGGGAGTCTATTCGAGTAAAAGTACAGTAAAATTCCAACTTTGGACTCTTTTTGTAAAAGTATGAAAAACCCCGGTCAAAATTAGTAAATATTCATCTTGTAACTTTTATAGCAAATCCACTGATATATAACTTAATTTTATTCATAAAATGGAAACTTGTCAAAAGTTGACCGGAAGGGTGGTCTGTTGAAGTATTAAGTACAGTGAAATGTCAATTTTGGACTTAATTTGTAACAAATAGGCAAAATTCCAGTCAAAATTTGTTAATATATTCCTATAGTAAATTCTATAGCAAATTTATTTATAAAAGGGAAAGTTGACAAAAGTTTACCGGATAGGGTATTACGTATGGCCACCCACTCGAAATTCGTTCACACTCGAATTTCATCGATTTTCCTTCATTGAACCCTAGGCTAAACTACTGATAAAATATCTTGAATTTACTGCTCTAAACAAATGACTCGTCAATAATAAAATTCCTCCCTTCGCGTTTCAACAAAAGTATTGCCTTTTAAATGGACACATTTTCATTGCCGAAATTCTATTGTACTATCATACAGTGAAATTTCAAATTTCAAAAATGTTAAACTTCGGTCTAAATTCCTTCAAAATTTTAGAAACAAATTCATTGATATAGAACTTAATTTTTTCATAAAAAATGACAGTTGTTAAAAGTTGGCCGTAATCGTATGCTTGTTCTGCAAAAAATCGGCCACAATACACTTCGTTAGAATAACTCTAGTACGTGGCTTTGAATACACATTTCAGATACATGTATGAATTTAAAAAACTAAATGTCATAAGCTTTAAAAAAATTATAAAGTTATTGATATATAAGTCAATATATAATATAAAAAAAGAAATTTTCCAATTTGGAAAAGTATTCTACTTTTGAATAATGTAATAATACTTAACATTTCAACACTCCACATACCTCACAAGGCGTTGGTATCATTGTGCAAATTATTAATTTTATTTATTGCATAATGCTCAGCAAGAAAACTGTTCTGTTTTGCTGAATGTAAATCCGTCCAGTTATGGTACACCTCCACTGGTACACTCCAGTGAAGTAAACACTTATTGCTTAATGTGATATTATTCACAAAAATTTACTTTGGTAAAGATTTTATGCATTTTATGCCTTTAAGTCCAAAAATTTACTTTTATAAGGTAAATTATGGGGAATAATGGTTTGCTTTTATAATTAAAAGGTAAGATTTGGATAATGTAAAAACATAATAAGGTAAAAAGGATAAAATTCACAAAAATCATTAAGAAAATGCCTTCTACCTCCCTCAGTGGATATGTACTGTAATAACATAATCACTAGCCTCATCACAAATTGTCATAGAGTGGCCATATATGTATGTATATGTTACAGCTAATGCGAATTAGAACATAAAATACAAAGCCTATGACCATGAAGACGATAACACAGGTCAGAAAAAATCCGGTGAATTGGAGTCGGCAGTGTCCGACCTTAAGAGATGTGCGTAATGTGAACTGTCCACAATTAGCTTCACTAGATCTGTTTAAATACCGTCTGTAGTTTTGGGAAGACCCAATCATCGTAGCCAAGCCATTTAAGAGTTAAAAAAAATGCACTATGAAAAACGAGAATGAATTGTTTAAATGGGATATCAGCTTATTTACAACCATAATTTTTTCTATAATTTTGAGTAAAATTTGCCGAATATTTAATCCGTTGTGTAATTGTTATCAAACACTAATCCATAAATCGTCAAAATAACATGTATAATTGTTTAAAATGGAACAATAATAAAGTGTAAATTTAAAAAAAAATCAATGCCTAAACAAGCGCAACAGGTGCTAGGATTCCTTTTAAAAGCAGGTTTACCGCTACATCAAAGGATTATTGAAAAACATTACACAATCAGTCCTACCCTGTAAATAAATACTGATGACACCTTAACAAATTAAAGTATTTAAATGTATATAACACATTCTGGTATTTGAAAAAATGTTTCATGTCCATTTTGTAGTTTCAGTTGTGGTATTCCTGTGTATTCTGGGATGTATTCTTGTGTATATTTATGGTCCGGTTAAGATTACATGTCTTGAAATCTTACGAATCAATTTTTCGATCCAGTGTAAATATATGTCTCTTTCCTAATAAATATTGCACTATATATCACTGAATTTGCTAGAAAATTTACCTGAGGAATATATTGACAAATTTTGACCAGAGGTTTGCATATTTTTACAAATTACTAAAGCTGAAATTTCACTGTACGTATAACTCCAACGAGCCACCCTTCCGGTCAACTTTGACAACTTTCCCATTTATGAATAAAATTGAGTTATATATCACTGAATTTGCTACAAAATTTATAGAGGAATATACTAATTAATGTTGACCGGAGTTTGGCATGTTTTTACAAATTAAAGTCTACAGTTGAAATTTCACTGTAGATAATACTCTTAAAAACCAACCTTCCAGTCAACTTTTGACAACTTTTCCTTTCATCAATATAATTAAGTTATGTATCAATAGATTGTCTATAGCATTTGCTAGAGGAAAATATTAAACAATATTGACCGGAGTTTTGCATGCTTTTATAATATAGTCCAAAGTTGAAATTTCACTGTACGTAGTACTCCAACGGACCACCCTTCCGGAAAACTTTTGACAACTTTCCCATTTATGAATAAAATTATACAATTTGGTTCACAAATTGGAATTTTGTGAACGAGCGCACACTTACCTGAAGACAATATGGATTACTTCCCTTGATTAGGTTGACATAACTCGCCCTATAAACGCTTAGCTGACCCAGAGATCACCACGTGATTCAGTCAAGCGTGCTAGGGATACATCATTCTCCGGTGAAATCATGTTGACTTCACCAGAAAATTGAATGAACAAAAATAATTAATATGGGAGGGGAGTCATTCAGGTAAGTGTACGCTCGTTCACAAAATTCCAATTTGTGAACCAAATTGAATACATTGTAATTTTATTATACTTCGGTACACTTACCTGAAGACAATATGGAATACTCTAGATTGAAAAGCAGTACTTCAATACTTTCGTGTGGGCTTCTTATCATCTTGTCGTGTTCATTCATTTAAAAGTTATATATATAAAGCAAAAATGTGACAGTGTTAAAACTCTAACTCAAACAGTGTTGGGCTTAATTTGTAGACGTATATATATATATATATATATATATATATATATATATATATATATATATATATATATATATATATATATATATATATATATATATATATATATATATATATATATATATATATATATATATATATATATATATATATATATATATATATATATATATATATATATATATATATATATACAATCATGGTAATTCCCTCCTTTCCTCATGAAAATGTTATAAGATAAAAACATCCACATGTTATATAAATTTTGGAGTTCACGTTTGCAAATCGTCTATACAATATGTACAACATCAAAGTATTATTTTTTTTATGATACTTTCTTTTAAAATCACACTGGCGTCTATATTTCTTACATAAAATCTAATAAAAGTTGATTCACGACTCCAGTCTGCTGCATCAAGAATAGATTTAACTGATGCTCCTTTGAACAATGCCCATGAAGGTCCAATTGCTCTGTTTGAGCGAGCTTTAACTTTAATCTTATTGTCATAAGCCATTCTAATTGTATTAACAATCCAGTTAGAAATAGAATGCACAGTAACTGGATTATGAGGAGCATTAATGGATAAAAACAGTTTTGAATTGTCAGACTTACGAAACTCTTCTGTACACTTCAAATAGTACATTAATGCTCTTTTAGGGTCCAACATTTTGTTGCCCTGAAAAGCAGGGACACAAATCTTTGTACCAATATGACCTACACGATCTTGCTTAGAAAGTCCTTCTCTGATAAAAAATAAACCTTTCCTCTGCACATTAACATTCCTATCTCTTAACCGTAATGACTGTATATCGCTGCATCTTCTGAAAGAAGATATAGCAATTAAGAAAACTGTCTTAAAAGTCACATGTTTTTAAGAAGCTTTTTTAATAGGTTCAAATGGAATTTTCTGTAACAAGTGGTAAATCCCATTCTGGAATTAAACGAACTTTTGGAGGTCTAGAATTAAAAACCCCTTTTAAAAGTCTAATGATGTATGGATGTTGCCCTATTAAAATTTTTTCTACTGTGGGTAATACTGAGGAAAGCATGGATCTATATCCAGCTATTGTACTGTACTGTAGACCATCTTAAAACAAACTAGTTAGAAACTCTGCTGCTTCTGTCTAAGATGCCGAATAGGGATTAATTTCCCTTTCACGACACCAGCTACTGAACTTTCTGAACTTCCCTGAATAGTCCTTCTGAGTGCCTGACCGCCATGATGCTGCAAGGATTGTTCTATAGCCTGTAGAAAAGCTTCCCTTTTTGAATATTCGGTCGATAGTGGCCATGCAATCAGTTGAAACAGTTCTGGGATTGGATGATTTATTTTTGCTTTTGTTTGAATTAGAAGATTTTCTTGTAGTGACAGTTTTATTGGAATGTCTACTAACATGTTTAGAAGTTCCGGGTACCAGTGTCTCCTGGGCCAATGTGGGGCTATTAGAATTATATGACACTGATATTGTGACACTTTGGGAATTAGACAAATTGGAGGATATGCATACCCGACCATGTTTGTCCATGGAACTGACAGTGCGTCTACTGTGTATGCCTGTGCATGTGGAAACCAAGTGCAAAACACTTGAACCTTTCGGTTGTCTATCGAGGCAAATAGGTCTATCTGATGTTGTCCCAGAAGACTGAATATCTGATTTGCTACTTGTTGATTCAGAGACCACTCTATGTGGCGAATTTTTACTCTCGATAGAATATCTGCTAAAACATTGGATTTTCCTGCTATGTGGGCTGATTTCAATTGAATGGCAATTTGCCAAAGATCCCAAGTCAGAGTGCAAAGTTCTAATGAACGACCCCCCCCCCCTTTTGCTTGTTTATATACTGTACCACTGTAGAATTGTCCGATCTGATAAGTACATTCTGGCCTTTGATTTGGAGAAGAAAATGATTTTTCGTTTTGATTACTGCCTTCATTTCCAAGCAATTGATGTGCAGTTTCCTTTCCTGTTCCGTCCATTTGCCCAGTACATTTTGAGATTCCAGATGACCCCCTCCCCAACCATGTGTGGAAGAAGCATCTGTCGTTATGCTTGCTTTCCCAATTTTAAACAGATCTGCCCTTGGTAATGTTTGCTAAATTTAACCACCAACTCAAATGTGTTTTTAGCTTGCGAGTAACTGGAATTTTCTTTGTAAGGTCCTGAGACACTGGTTCCCAAAACTTTAGCAGATGTAGTTGAACTGGTCTCATAAAAAGACGAGCATTCGGAATTATCTCTAGACAAGATGCATTTATTCTAATCAAATGAAGAAAATCCCCTGCTGTGACAAATTTTCAGACTGTTTTGATTTTTTTGTCACTGCTAGTATTAGTTTCTGGACTCTTTCTTGAGTCGGTACAATTAAACCTTGATCTAGCAAAATCATTGCCCCTATGTAACCTATTTGTTGTGTTGGTTGCAATGCAGATTTCTGTAGGTTTATTATAAGGCCTAATTGTACAAGAAGATTTAGCACATTCTCCTGATCTATTAGAGGCATATCTTTCTTTTGGTTCACAATGAACCAATCGTCCAAATATAAAATTAGTCTTATGCTCATTGCTCTTAGATGAGCTGCTATCACCGACACAACTTTGGTAAAAATCCTTGGTGCTTAAGTCGGACCCAAATGAAGGGCTTTGAATTGAAGACAAGGACTCCCTTCTACCCAAAACCTTAGAAATTTCCTGTGATTTTTGTGTATCGTAATATTCATATAAACATCCATCAGATCGAGAGATAAATTGCTCAATCTAGTTTGACGAGATTTATCACTGTTTTCAGTGTGTCCATCTTTAAATGTTGTTTGCGGAGATACCTGTTCAATGGTTTCAGATTTTTAACTGGACGTAAGTCCCCCGTTTTTTCGGACCAGGAAAAATGTGCAGTAAAAACCGTTTGTCAAATCGTTTTTAGGTACAAATTCTACAGCACTTTTTTCCATTAAACTTTTTACTTCTGTATTTAGAATATCTAAACTTTTTACAGAAGCACGAGTCATGCGAATTCCTTTTTTCGGAGGAAAAGTTACAAATTCCAGTTGATAACCATTTTTACTATATCTAAAACCCATTAATCGTCTGTTATTTTTAACTAATAACTTATAAAATGACAAAGACGACGTCTTACAGGTATGTCCAACAACATCATTTTTATTTGATTTACAATTACCTGGGAGTCATTTCCGATTACCCTGGTTGGTACGAAAAGAACTGGACAACTTATTCTCCGACCTATCAGTTCTGTTATATCCAGTCTTGCCACCTCTGTAACCACCACGCTTAGGAATCTTGTAACCTGTTCCTTTAAAAGGCGTTGGTTCTTTGGTAACTGTTTCTACTTTTGGTTTCTTAGTAACAGTGTCATTGTTACAGTATGCACCACCACTTTTCTAGTAAGTTTTACTTGTGGATTCACATAATTCTGGCAAAAGATCATTCATTTGCTTAGATTTCTCATTTCTATCTTTCAGAGTTTTTTCAAGTTCTTGACCAAAAACACCTGAACTAGATAAGGGTAAGGTTAGTAATTGTGGACACAAATCCTTCAACGATGCCAAACCTGTATCTTCTAAGGCAGCCTTTCTACGTATTAAATGAGAAAAGGCACCTCATCTTGCTACTTGATCAAAACTTTTTGTGATCATGGCAAAAATGTCTATCACTAATTGAATACATTTATCAATATTCAGATCATCTGACGTTAAATTCTCGAGTAACGTACATAAAGCTTGAATGTAGGCTGATATAATGATACCCATCCTTGAAGCTACCTGTCCTTAAAAAGCTAGTCTTATAAGATTCTTCAGGAATGGAGTCTGTAACGTACCTTTTTTGCCACGGAAAGACAAAGCCTTGTTACCATGTCTCCTATGTAATAAAGAAGAAATCATATCATCTAAGGAAGGTACATGTAAATGTTCAACTGATTGTCATGAACAGGGAAACAAGAGTCTGTATTAGATTTAGTCTTGGCATCCTCTCCAAACAGAGGAACAAGATTATTAGGCTGAGTTTTTTCTGCTGAACTCTTATCACTCTCATTGATATGATTAGCACTCAGATATCTCTTAAATCTATCTGCTTTTGCTGAATTTATATTGTCATTGTCCGCCCGACGTAGTCGTCATCGTCAGAACTCAAGCCCAATTCTTGAAACTCATTTTCTCTTGGGCATATAGATAGGGAATCACTTTCCTCTTCGACAGGAAAATTTTCTTCGTTCTCTACTACCACAGCCGACTGTTGGGGTCTACACGCTCCCGAAGAACTGTTCTCCCCGCTAGCCGCCGAACATGAAGGTTCCTGCTCACCTAGAGTGCCAGCATCCTTATTGTTCGATAAATTAGAAACAATAGCCATTAACATATCTATTTTGGCATCAAAATTACCAAATTTACGTTCAAACTTATCAATAAGTTCTTGTAATTCATCTTTCTTAGAGCTACGCGTACCCTTTCTAGATGATTTTGAACTTCCCGTGTTTTCCGAAGTGACCTTGTCCTTCAACACTCGGGAGGAATTATTATTATAGTCCTCGCTTATAATACTATTTGTTCTCATATTGAACAATTCTGAATCAGACATTGTGTTTAAAAACACTATTTCTTAATTATTAATTTACTAAGACGAAAAAACTGAACTGAGAAGCTCTCGAGTCAAAAACACGTCAATCCTGATTTCGTCGGAAATAAAGACAAGTGTATCCCTAGCCCGCTTGACTGAATCACATGGTGATGTCTGGGTCAGCGTCGCGTTTATAGGGCGAGTTATGTCAACCTAATCAAGGGAAGTAATCCATATTGTCTTCAGGTAAGTGTACCGAAGTATCATAAAATTACGTTATATATCAATATATTTTATATAAAATTTACTACAGGAATATATTCCCAATTTTGACAGGAGTTTTTTTATGTTTGTTATATATTGAGTCCAAGGGTGAAATTTACCTCTATTTAATACTCAAACGAACCAATCTTCCGCTCAACTTTTGACAACTTTCCTCTTTATAAATAAAATTGAGTTATAAATCACTGAATTGGAAATAAAGTTTACTAGAGGAATATATTAACCACTTTTGATCGGGTTTAATAAACTGAACTCAATTGTGTACCAAAGTTGAAAAATCGTGTTCAATTTGAGTGGAGAAAAAACACTTCCGGTCAAGTTTTAAATTATTTAAATCATTTGTTTGTCAAAGCATTTTAAGATAAGATTCCTTTCATTTAAAGTAAGTTTTTATATTTTTGTTCGACAACACACCTCTTGAGAAGATGCAATATTCTGTTTTTTCTATGCTAAAACTTATTTCCTTTGTTTAAACCTGTTGAAAATTGAGGCAACAAATACTTTTTGCTCTTTATCAAGTTGATTTTAGGTTTCCAAGTAGCCTACTTCTAAGTCTACTTTTGACAATTTTTTACATAATTTACCTTCAACACTGGTTCAGCTTATTGGTCCTTAGGAAGATGGAGAGTTGTTGTTTGGTTTGTTAGATTTTTGAGTAACTTGACATCTACTTGTTTCCGTTAGAGCGGAAGGGTTCCTTTTACCTAGGACTCATTTTGAAGAAAGTTGTTTAATTTTTTTTAGATATTTGATCACATTTGTTAACAGTCCAGGATAGAAACAATCTGGTCCAGCAGATGATATTTAATTTAAATTTTGTTTCTTCTAGTTCTTCCTTCTAATTGCCTCATTTAACGAGTAGCCTTTTATTTTATTTTTGTTTTGTTGTGTTAAACTGGTTTCACAATAATCTATCATAATATTGTTATAAAAATCTTTATTGAAAGTGAATGGTATTCATTTCACCTTAAAACACAGTTTTTCTTGTTTTTCATGTCTGGTTGTTAATTTTCTGAAATTGTCCCATCTTTGATTCTTGGCATTAGAAATTAGGCACTATTTAGTTGTCTTTTACTCACTTTACATTATTCATTCCACCATTCTGGTTAAAAATTGGCTGTATTAATTTTTTGTTTCTGAAGTTTCGGTATAGCTTTTCAAAGTTGGTACTGTATACACATGCTAGACCGCACTACGCATAATAACTGTACCAGAAGTAGTGCACATATTCCTACCGTGAAAAGACACCACAACAAAGAAAAATAACTACAAATAACTAAAATATGTCAAAAACATGAAACCAAAATAAAAGCTTGTATTTCAATTAGAAATTACCGATATAAATAGTATTAATATTTTTTTGCTGGACGAGGATTATTAGGTCCATGTCAGATTCGCTCTTCGAGCTCATCTTATATGGACGTAATAGTCTTTGTCTAGCGAAAAAAAACTAATAATTAACATATTTCGGTAAATAATGTATAAAACTTGTGCACGCAAATAAAATGCATGATATAAAATATCAATAATCTTTATGTACTGATACAAATGAATTTACACCAATAAATTGAAAAGTGTATAAAATATCTAAATAAAGCTTGATAATATTTGTTCTCATCAAAACAACAGACATAAGGCAAATGCATTGTGCTCTTGTAAAATGCCTTCCAAAATTGTTTTGACAATATATAAAGTCTTGTGGAAACGCCTGGCAACAATATTACGGCATATTATGCCAGCTTTACACAGCATATTAAATTTATAAAATAGTAGTTGTTTACTACAATTTACACACAAACCTCCAATCTGACAGGATCTCTATATAAGTTACGTCTATTGAGCCTATTGTGTTAGAAAAGAAAGCGATACTTTCAAATCCATACCTGTGATTAATTAGTTTGCTTGTTTAAGTGCAGAATTATTTCGGTGTCGCACATATTATTAGTTCAAGATTCGCTCAAAATGTCAGGGATTATCACCGGGTTATCCGGCTTTCTCCCCCCAATACAAAATAGACGCCATGATATACATCAAAATTCTAAAAGTGACGATAAACCTTATTTATATAAACAAAACAAATTATCTTTTCCTTATAACAACATATGCAACAGTCAAATTTGTGACCTCCTGTAATGTTAATTTTCTCCCCAAATGTTGAGACGAATATTAGGACACGTCTTAACAAAGTAAATGTTCGATGACCGGGTTTAAGATGAAAACGCGTCATAAGACCATCCTAAGATGTGTCTAAATCATTAGATATTTTTATTTATCAAACCCAGATGTCCAATTTTCATAATATATTGTATTTAAAAATGCCAGCTGATCCTTGAAATTATTCAAAAAGAAAAATCTTATTAGTTTTAACTCTCGACAAATAAAAAAACCAAACTCCCCTTTTTTCCTCAGAGCTAAAAGAAAATGACAAAGGCAGAGAAACAACAATACCCAAGAGGTCCTTAACCAGTTTCATTCCAACAGGTACACCGGACCATAAAATCAGCAAGTATATTTTGTTCTCAAATTCTTATATTTTATTCTGAATATTTAAACAATAATTTAAGTAAAGCTTATCTATGCTGTATTAGCCTGCATTGTGTGTGTTAAGGAATTATGCACAAGCCACCCTTAAGCGAATAGAAAATTTCAAGACGTGCTTCCGCAGAGTGTGAGAGAGAGTGAGATTAGTGGCTAGATAGAACTACAACCACAAATAGACTGGTAAGAGTCAAGTCTTTGACTCAAAGGTAAGTTCGAAAAACGTTAAACAACTTGCATTTACACGACGATGTCTGCAATAAAATTAAAACATCCCAGCTGCAGTGATGCAAAATGAAAACATAACTAACTCAATTAATTGCCAACCGGTAGTATATTTCAAAAGAATACTTTTTTATCAAAGCAATAAGCAAAATTATTTTTTGTTGTATTTGATACAGTTTTCCTTTCATTCAAATTTCAAGAGTTTCAGGAAACTTGCTGTGCCTGATGTATATTAAACATTGCACGCCGTTTTCCTTCATGTATTTATTTTATTGCTTAAATTTCTATCAGACCTGTTAGAAAATATGAAAGATGTATTATCTGTAAATTTAATAAGATATTAAACGTTTTTTGAGATACCTTATTAATTTTTAAAGGTATTGTGAAAACAATACACAATTTGTTCTACTCACCGAAAACAATATTAAAAAATCAAAAGCTTTTATTTTAATTCAGACCTAGAAGAAAGCGACACAGCAAGAAAGGCAAAAATTTCATTTGAGAAATCAGATTTTGAAAACACCAGTTCCAATATAACAGAGGTACCAAATAATTCAACGGTCTTAAAAAGTAGTAAGTATTTTTTAATTTAAAAATTATTTTGATCGGGACGTTTAAATAATAATAAGTCACTTGTGTATTAGTCTTAGTTCTAACTTACCGTTTTGCATTTTATTAAATATTTTCATCTCATAAAGGACAATAGAGGATGCATGATCAGTGGCTTGTTAGGACCACAACCACGAACTTATATTTACACGGCACTGTCTTGTAACTATAATGTAGCTCCTGATATTTTTCAGTTACTATTATGTAGCTCCTATTATTTTTTATCGGGCGGAAAAGTAGCTACATTATTGTAGGTAGACGATGTCTCCAAGCGAATTAAAATATTATACCGACTACATGAAAACATAACAAACTAAATGAATTGGAAACAGGTAGTATTTAACAGAATATTTTAAGCTTAGCAATAAACAAAATTAATTGTTGATTTGTTGTGTGGAATAGTTTCCTTTTATTCAAATTGCAAAAGAACATCTTCAGTTAACTTATATAAATATAACTAATTCTGCCATTTTCTTATGTATATAATCCATGGAAAGATGATTGTTTTTATTATGTCCTTTTTAAGATATCTATCAGATGTCTTGGAAGATATGTACGACGTATTATTAATTTATATTAAAAAGACATTTCATAAATTATTAAAGATATATATTTAGTTGTGGTGATATATTTTATTAATTTGTTGAGATACATGTATTGTGAGAAAGTAAACTACAAATAAAACGGCTTGATGTGATAAATTGTCTATATTTTTCAGGCTTTCCACTAAGCATATTCTACGTATTCGGAGGCACTGTAGGGGCAGGTCTTGTTATTATACTTTGCGTTTCAATCCTGTTTTTGTTGCTCAGTAAAAACAGAAAGCCAACCAATGTTTCCTTAGATTCTCCGAATGCTACTTCTTCGAATGCAGACTCTCAACAAAATCCGTACGATGAAATAGAAGAAGAAACTACCTCTCCGCTTGACACAAGAAGAACAGATATTGGAAATTGCCCGAGTTCTTATTTTACCGTCATTAATAGCGATTTAATACAAAGAGCCGTTAATATATATGAATATATAGACAATGGTGTTACTCCTAGTGAACACACCGCTCTTTACAAACGAGGTTTACAAGTGAACGAATATCATGTGTATGATGATGTTACAGATGAACTATCTACCCATAATATAAAACAAGTCGAAAGCAATAGTACTGTCGAAGAAACTGGATACTTAAACAACAATAACCAAGGGAACGTGAGTTCTCGCATGACAAACGAGATCTGCCAAAATAGTTATGAGGCTTTGTTGCCAAAATCTCAAACGCCTCCTAAGCTATACAGCATACTTACACTTGATAATTAATTAATTTGAATTTGAATGCATAATATATATGTATATATGTTCCAGAATGTTCTCTTCCGTTGTATTAAAACCAAAACACCGCAAAAACCTAAGATCGTTACAGTTGTCTTTGTAATTAATCTATGGCATCTGTCGAGACTTTACTGCGTTTGTTTGCGTTGTGTTATTTACATTTAAAGTTTTGCTTTGGTTATTCAAACAAAAGCCCCAATAGCCACAAATAAAGTAAGAGTTGATTTAACAGACCCAAACCATCGTATAACCTGTTTAGAAATTTGAAAAATTCCTTATAATTTAATTTAAACTGTAAATCTTGCTAATTTTAACGTCTAAAAAAGCAACGACATCAAAGAACTATTTGAATTTTAACGGCGTAAGAATATTGCGTGTGTCCAATGCAAGTTATGTGGTATAATATGGGTTGCTACATCGAATTGGAAAATCAGATTTCATCTTAAAATCAAATTACATTATTTTTTATTAATGTACATTCATCATTTAATTTACTACAAAAGATTGTTGTTGTACGTAAAAACTCAGACAATTTGCCCATGATGAATAATTTTACTTTGGATTGTTCCAGTATATATATTTTTTGTACAAATATTTTTTATTCGGTTATTTCAAAAAACTTGCATTGCAGAGTTCGTGTATGTATGTAAAACTTTTCACATATTTTAATACTAATTTGGTTACTATTAACTCTTTCCATTCCACATACATTATAGACTCCTGACAAACAGAGAAACTAAATATATAGATTACGTTGTACAGGTCAAACTATTTGACCATAAACCAAAATCAATTATTTCATTATAGGGTATCTGCTGCATAACTCTGGATATCTATTGATGTTCAATATTAATTAAAATCAAACCTTGGCCGTCATAAAACACATATCTTCTATGTAAATCAAAAACAAATAAAACTATTGTTGTCTTGTTGCTTTCTAACATTTAGTTCTATAAATGTTATGAGATCTTTTAAATTAACTCTCTTTGTTATTGTTACGGGGAGTATTGCAGTATTAATACAAATTTGTTTGTTCATTTTTTTGCTAAAATATGTTATAAATTATGGTTTGTTTTTTGTTGCAACTTTTTCTCTTTTAACTTTGCCTCAGTTTTAGTCGTCCTCGACACATTTTGCTTTTGTTCCAATCGTAGTTTCCAAGATGGCTACAACTGAGGCCTAAGAAAAAGTGTTAAGATGCTTGCTTCCTGAAAACGTCCAACAAGTTCAAACCAAATTTATCAAAATTTACTGGGTTTCTCTTTGTAAGCAAATAAGAATTAAAAATGGTCGCCATGGCAGCACTTTTTGAACATGTTGAAACTGTTCACAGTATTTCTTCTCAGAAACAGCCTAGCTAACTGATGCCATACTGTAAATGAATGTTTAATGAATGGTCCTTTTCAAATTTAAGTTTTGTTTTCTGATTGGAAATTCAAGATTTTGTCAAGACCTCATTCAGTGTTTAAGATGTAGCTACTAGTATTATTATCTCATTTATATATGTTAAACTTAGAAGTAATATTGGTTCAAGTTGACGAGTTAACTCGTCCGGAGCACCCGAGTGCGCCTATGTTTCGTATGTAGATCGAGTTACTCACTTTCTATTTTTGTTTTATGGTTTTTGTTTTCAGTTATTTATGTTTTTCTATATCCGGATATGTAATTGTACCTTGACTTTTGGTTGTTGTTGTCCAATCGGCTTTCTTTCAACTTTTTTACGGATAACTTTAATTTCAATTTCCTTCAAATAAATTTGTCTATAAAGAAACATTCTTCAGGGTCGTAGTACGGAAGAAATTCTGAAGAGTCTTCTTCTTGCATTGGTTATTTTTATTATGTTTTGATGGTCATTTTTTATAACATGTCGCTGTATGAAAACTTTTTTTAATTGTACAGATCTGTTTTATTTTGTTATTCATTTATTGGAGACAATTATATTTATTAAAAAAAGAGACTTTTAAGGGTATGTTACAAGCAGATTGTAACTTTCAATTTTCCTTTATTAGTATGTTGATCATATCTGAAGCTACATTGTTCTATATTAACAAAAAATAAACACTCGGAAGTATTGATGGACCTTTGCTACTAGTCTTCACCATTTATATTAAAAATCAAAATAACTAAAATAAAGGATACATTCTAAGTATTTAGGTAAATTAAAAACCGTGTTTTCTTTCCATTTAAAACACACATTATTGGAGGAATGCTATATAAATTTCACACGGGCTTACAAAATAATTCTGAAAATTAAAATTAATACGGTTTTAGTTTGAATGTTTTAATGTGGCGCTATGGAATCTAATGTCTTTTTTCGCTATGTTCATTGAATTTTGTTATCAGTGGAGAGCCTTCGCCTTCGCCTTTGTTTTTGTTCTGATCATATACCCTGCGTTTTCTACCACAGAAGTCATAGAAACGTAGAAGAAGAAATTTTAAGATCCTTGCTCTCTGATAACGTGGATCTAGCTCAAACGAAATTTGTCAGCAATGTTTCACTTGACAGTTCTCTACAAAGTTAAACTTGTTAATGAAAACAAGAATTAAATGATGGCCACCACCGCATACTTATTTAACATAAGAAAAAAAAAGAAAATCTACATATCAGAAACTGGAAAGCATTTTAATGCCATACTGTAAATTCATGTTATTAATTGTCCTTTAAAAGTTTAGGTTTTTGTTTTGATCAGAAATCCAAAATTTACCAACACATGACTAAAACGTTGGGGGTTTTTTTGCTAGTAGACACTTTGTAGATTATCTTTTTATTTTCTTACTGTGTGCCTTAATCGCTTGTATCGTTTTTCCTTTTGCGTTTCCTCCAGTTATTTGTTATTTCCTTATTCCTTAAGGTCAAGGTCTCTTCCTCGATGTAATATTTTAATCATCTATACTACCACTCGCATATAAAGCTTAAACCTATGTTTAAAGTAAAATTATTGAGTACCTTATTCATACCATTGACATTCTTTTTTTAAATTGACTTAGGATGTTGTTCGTTATCTGCACCGAGTTGATGATCGGTATCAAAATTTGCTGAACTACCCAATTACAACTCCGTCATTCGCCATATATTCGAATACTCCTTCAATTATTTTGACTAAAGTTTTAGCCCAAAAATTGATATAAAGACAGATATGCATACGAAAGATAAGTTATAACATTTTGCTTTAATGAAACAGAAGTACTGGATTGTCATAGTGCTATCATAACATTGTAAAATTGGGGGAGTGGAAATACATATTATAGACAATTAGTAACGGTATGAAAATTTTTATAAGATATGTTATTTTAGGTTTGTTATTTAGTGGAACAAGTATTCAAATATAAATACAGAAATATCACATCAACACTCCACTAAAATAATCGTTTATCAATTTTCTTATCCATAAATTTCGGTTTTCATTTCCTGCCAAAACTTCATCTTTTCAAGGTCGCTGAACGGAAAAAATTGTAAAGTGTCTACGTCTTGTATTGTTCATTTTTGCTATATAAACAATTGATGGGGGCGGCAATATCGCTATAGGAAAAAAAACTTTTTTTATTAAATATTGTACAGATTCGTTGTCATTTTGTTTTTCATTCAGCTTACCGCCTATTAAATAATTGGTAAATAATACCTTTAAATTTTTTTTGTTCGCAGCTGTAGATATGACTTTAATTGAATTTTGTATAACATTTTGTTGAAATTTTGATGATAATTTAAAAGCAGCATCTTAATAATTAGGTTTTATTGGGTTTGAGCGAGCACTACGGTTATTTCTTGTTTAGACGAAACGCGCTTCGGGCGTAGTAAACGTAATAACATTGGAATCTGTTACGACATTTTACTTCAAATTTCTATTACGAGTATGTTGATTTGTTTGTTTGTTTTTTTGTTTGTTTGTTTGAATATTGCAATTTTCAGCTATATAAGGTTAAGGTAGTTCGTCTACTATTGATCACGTCCAGTTTTCATTGGGGGAGGAAGCCGGAGTACCCGCAGAAAACCCCGGACCTTTGGTAGGAAAACGGGCAATCCTTGTCAATTAAGATTGGAGTCGAGTGAACCCTGCCTGCAGTGAGACTAGACCCCGTAGCCTCAGTGTTGACAGACCACGTGATCAATAGTAGACGAACTACCTTAACCACTCGGCCACCGACGCCCTTACGAATGTGTTGATGGGGGATAAAAACAAATACATTTAAGCCCCTCTCTGTTTTCATCTTTTTTTTTATTTTCTGCTTTTCCAATTATAATATCTTTCTTGATAGCAGATTCTTGTGTTTTTTAATTGACTAATAGAGAAAGTATACTTTATTAACTTATAACTAATAATACATTTATAAACATTAATATAAGACCACTATATCAGGGCGAAGGTACATGAACCCATTTTACGCATTTTACATTATCAGTTGCAGTTACGTGTATCACTTATAAATCAGAAACAAGGAAGTATTGATGGACATTTAATAATAGTCATCACCATTATTAGTTTTTTTAAATATTAACAATAACAAGTACAACTTCAGTCCAGGAAAATGTTAAAGTAACTTTTCTCTATTAAGTATCTGAATTATTAAAAAACAAAGAATTATTGTTAGTGTAAAGTAGGCATATTTTACTTAGTCAAATATATTTGTTGTACACTTCCAAGCCTACTTCAGGCCTAAACGTTTCTCGAGGGAACTCAAACGTACGAGTTCTCAAATATTACAACAACACACAAATTCTTAAGTTGTTTTTGGCACTTTTGTTTTCTTCAAAGAACCGTGGTCTGTATGTAACCAGGTAAAAATGGTTGCGAGATATCTCTTTAAAACAACATTTGCTCTCGATTTCAACTTACTTTATTAGAGCAAAACGCTGTGTGATTGATTTATTATTGATTGATTGATTGATTGATTGATGATTGCTTTACGTCCAGCAAGCAGTATGTCAGCTATATGAAGGACTGGAACAAGTTAACAAACAATAAATCAATATAGGAAAAATGGGTCAAAGAGCAAACATTTTGACTGCCACTGGAAAGGTGTGCACAAGTTTGGAGTATTGGTAGAGGCGGATAATTTAGCCTTTTTTGGCGGCTACAAAGGGTTAGCCTACTCTATTTTACATACACGATTATTTTATCGTGCAAGACGCGTGGCACTCTCCAAAAAGTTACCCAATGTGGTCAGGATCTGACAACCCCCCCTACCAAATCCGCCACGTGGGGACACGCTGGACAGCTCTGTTTCGAAGTATAGTCCCAGAAAAACGCTTATGTAATTTGCAACTAACATAAGGATAAATAATTCTGGAAAATTCAAATAAATTGTTTTCCTTTGAATTCATCGATTTTTATTGGTGTAGGAAGCATATACATGTATATAACAGCTACAAAATATTAAATTTGACATAACTTATAACTTGTGTGCGACTCATTGTAGTGCCTGTTGAACTTTAACGACAATATTTCCTATTTTTGTGTTTTTGGCATTATCTTGAACTGTAGAAATGAAACCGAACATCAAGGAAACTGAAATCCGCAAATCAAAGTGCAAGAAACCGGTTAACTTTAGAACCAACAACCAAAAATACATCGAATACAGCAATTTTCCTTACTTGTTACAGGAATTTCTAAAGAAATGGTGGATTAAACCAGGTTCTATGGCATGCCAAACCTCACTCTTCCATTTCGGAAGTATTTGAGTTGGTTTGTTGAAGATAATAGATGGGTGTCATATACCACTAGTCAGTAATAGGTTATCCAGTAATCCTCGCAGCACAATCACAATGTACTGAACTTAAAAATTGGGAAAACTATCTGCAAACATATTTTCAAAGAATTGTTTTTAAAAATAAATGGTATCTATAAAAAAAACCTATTAAAGTCACGGACGAGACGTTTTCTCTGGTAACATTGATTTATAAGTTATCCCGAAGAAATTGGTGAAATTCAGTATACTCCCTGCAAGCTCTTGCATACCTGATCAATTGGGAAATATAGACACGGTATTCTGGAGAAGTTTTAATATTGCTGCTAAAGTGAGGACAATTTATAATTTTAAAACTATAATCGTCTCGTTTGTCGTAAATTCTTGTGCCGAGAACGTTGGTGTTATATTCGAATTGCAAGTGTAAAAATGATATAGATGAAGCTGTTTCTGTGGTTTCTTTTCCAATTTTGAAGGATATATTAACGGAAGACAGTTATTGGTATGTTAATTGAAAGGACGTCGTTAATATTGCTATATGTGAAATTAGATGGCCTAGCTTCTGCTATTTTCTTGTCTTTAATAGACTTTTTAAACGTTGCAGAAATTCAGTTTTATACAAATACAGGAACAAATCGGCAAGGAGTGGGAATTCCGATTGCCTGCTGATAAGTATCCCCCAAAAGTAACAAATACAAAATTTATCCTTGATCAGAAAATCTGGCATAGTATAAACTTGCTGTTATATTATTTTTCTTGAGTTCTTTAGTTTGCAAGCTATGGGAACAGCCACTCTTTGATTAATCTACCAGATAAATACCTTGGATATCAAAGTCAATCATTAAAAATATCTCAGATAAGTTTTTGTCATGTTTATTTGTTGAAATTCAAATGGTTTCATACGTTTTTGTGTAAGTTAGTTATGCTTTCCGGTTTTTTAAATGTTTTTGTTAAGTGTTCATTTTATTTGTACAGAATTCTTATAATGTATCTTGTACGTTCACATGTTCTTTTCTCATAAAAAAATAGAACGAATTTTATACTTATAAAATTAATCAATCTCTGTGTCTATCAAATTTATAATCATGTCCTTTCAAAACCTGACTGAAGCCATAAAAACTTCACTACCGTTATATAAACACCTGTAGGGTAGTTTCAAACAAAATTAGTCCCTTCAATCACCATAAATCAATTAAAAGTCTAACCAGGTGTTTTTAAAAAGTGTTAAGATCATAAAATTAATCAAATCAAATAAGAATCGATAAATATTGAAATTAAAAAAAAACAGTTTATTTCCGTTGGAATGGTTTAAAACTTAAAGATGAAAAGAATATAAAAATGAGACCTACCTTTACAGCTTAATGAAGTAAAATAATAACAGCTCGTTAACACATTAATTAATGATAATTACATAATTATAAAGGAATTTTCTGGCATATGTTTATTTAAGTAAACAACAAATATATCTTGATCATCTTCATTAGGTTGTGAAAATCTATATCTTTTTATAAAATGAACACTTTCATGTGCTGACTCTAAAACAGCAAAATACCACAAAGACATTTTTCTTCCAAATTACAAATCCATGAATTTACGAATCCAAGAACTGGCAATTTTGGGTAAAACTACGAAAATTGATACCCACGAATTTAAGTACTTTCACAGTACTTGTGAGCATATGTGGAAACGAAGTATTTATGTATTATTTCTTTAAGACGGGATTGTAGTTTCTTTTGAGGCAAGCTGGTATAAAGAGATGAAAATCAAAGGTTTTAACAGATGAAATTTTAGATATCTTTCCTGATTTTTAACTGTCCAAAACTTCTTTAAAATTTTTAAGAACCACATGTGATTGATATTCGCCAATAAATAGTTTCAAGGTATTTTTGCTGTCCTTCTTTCACTGCAGGCAATATCTTAGTCAAACGTTTTGACAACTCTTTGGTAGAGCACGTAGATGTGCCTGTGTCGTATTAATATCAAGCTACCCATGAAAATTAGCTACCGGAAGTCATTGGCAGTAAATTTTAATACCGCGAAGATATTAAAAATTGACCATGAAAACAAGCTAATGTATACATAAACGTATAACATTTATCTCCCTTATACCGTGAGAAGAAGTTAGATTGGTTATTACAAAATTTATTTTAAAATATTTATTGCAATATCCGTAATGCCATCAAGTGAGTTCTGTTGTTAATTAATTCACTGAAAAATTGTTCTTCTGCAGACACATTTTTCTAGTCTGTAGATTTATAAACACAACACTACACAACTAAGGTATTTATGTCGTGGAAAGAATCAAAATGATTGTTGGGAATGTTCTTTTCTCCATAAAAATATCATAATACAAATACATATTTTTTTCAGAAACCTTATGTATTTTTATTAATAAATTTATTAACAAGGTTAAAGTTTACATAGTATGTTCACCCAATTTTTACATGCCGAGAAATAACTCAAAGCTTTTTATTAAAAGTTATCCCGCCGTTTAACTATATTAATTATCATGCAAATGGCTTATCTGTAGCAAGACATAAGAGTTCGTTACGCCACAAGACAATAAATTTTCCCCCGATGCACTTCTTTTTACGGATTAATTGATGTTTAAAAAATAAACAAGACAAAGATGACTTTCATAATACGAAAGATTGCTTTTCGTACTGTTGTTAAATGGAAGATTGTATGGTCAGTGAGTTCATTTGAGTTATCGTTCTTTTGTCGGATTTTGCATGCCTTAAATTTCGTTTTGTAAAATATGTAGTTTTAGAGTTCCGTAGAAATTATTCTCTTCCCCAAAACATCTACCATGTGAGCTGGACCCTAAGATGGAGGAGAACCCTAATTTCGTTCAATTCCACCAAACAAAACGAGGTATTGGTCTTTATTGACACCGAATGGCATCGTATTTTACACAGCATGGCATGACCTCGATTTTAACTGTTACACGTGTACTGATACGAGTTATCATTAGCATGAAAAATAAAATCAACAAACATCGATTACATCCACTTAATACGCCGATATAAATTTTTCTCATGAATATTAGTCTTTAGTATTCAAAGACACGAAAAATAAAATAATCTAATGCCGATTACTGTCTAATTTTTCTTCAAGAGTTGTCTTTCCAATACACGCTGTTATACACGAAAGGATTGCCTTTCGTTTTTAACAAATGTTACAATCCCCAGCATTCTCAGATGATGATTCTCTTTTGAGCGAGGCCTTTATTGAACAAAACTATTTACAACTTGACACACTAAGACATACATAAAGCAATACACAGTCTAACGAATCTGGATTTTCTGCCGCAAATCATACTGTTCAAACACCTAAAACACCTCAACAAAATATTTTTTTTTGGTAATTCCATTCAACTTTTGGCATCCGCAAAATCCAATATTCAGGAAAGTCGACAAGCGATACAGAGGGCAATATCCAGTACACCAATTAGACGCAAACACGGACAAAGTCGGACTGTAAATATATATGGACAAGCTTGGTTCATGCAGGAAATTTGCAGGTTATCCGAAAGAAAATGCTTCAAAGTTTATGCGCGAGTTTGAGTCATTCTGTAAACTGCATGAAATAGACATAGAACCGAGAAAATTAATAGCTTCGTTCCATTTACACCTCGAAGGACCGGCACTAGCATGGTTTGAAGGGGTAAGCCCCGACTTGACATGAGGAACAATAAAACGTCTTTTCAATGAAAAATATGTTTCTGTCGGTTGGGATCACCCATCTGTGGTGATCGAAAGTGAAATTTTTCATTCCATGGAACTCGCTGCTTCACAAGAAATCGAAGACTTCTATTGTCTTATTCTGGAAAAGGGGAAACTTTTATCCAAGCCCGACCACGAAATTATGTTTCGATTTATAAATGGTCTTCCAGGAAAACCTGCATTTTATGTTAGGACAAGCCAGCCGAAAAATTTGTCAGAAGCATTATCATATGCAAAGCAGGGTGAAGCTTACAAATATCGAATTCATGAACAATGTGGCGCAATTATTAAAACACAGACTGAAACACGCACAGATGACATAGCCGAGCTTAAATCTCAGGTATTAAGTCTTACAAAAATGATGCAAAATATGTCGTCGACAGAAAACCGTCGATTACGTTCTGACACGCCGATTCGCTGTTTTCAGTGCAATGCACTAGGTCACAAGATTACTTTATGTAATTGGAATGGAACAGGTAATATATTTCCTGAAATGGTTTGCCAGCTGTGTACGCAAACAGGTCATGGTGCGTTACAGTGTTTACAATATAAACCTAATCTGATTATGCTGAGTCAAGAAGCCGTATGCGAGTAGTTTGTCAAATTTGTAGGAAGCCGAATCATGTTGCATCTGAATGTTTTCAGTTAAATGGACAAGGAAACCAGGGACCCCTGGGGAACAGCAGGCACGGTCGTCCAGGAAAATAAAATGTGCCCGAACAAGGGAGCATGCGCATGTGCGTCAAAATGTAAATAATGTACAAAGTGCAAATGATACATGTAGTGACTGTAGTGACTCGCATGAATCCTCTTGCGACGACAGTACTTCGTATTCTAACAAGTTTGTCTACCTACCTGTTAAATTTAAATCGATGCGTGTTGCTGCACTTTTAGACTCGGGGAGCTCTATGAATTTAATGTCGTATGCTTTATTTAGCTCGATTCCGCCATCTTGGAAATCTCAACTAGATACATTTAATGCCGGTAGTATCAAACTTGCAAATGATTAATCCGTGAATGTGCATGGTATAGCAACAGTTAAAATGTTTTCGCAATCAGGAACTCACAATATATTAGTGTATGTACTGAATGAGACTTCACATCCGTTAATTCTAGGTACCTCATATTTAATTGATAATAAAATTACAATTGACTTTGGTAAACTGAAAGTTGTGCAAAATCAAGCTAATGTTAGGTGTTCAAAACGTACAACAATCGAACCAAATAGTGAAATTATTTTATGGGGTAAATTGCCTCGAAATGTACTCTATGGTTATCAAGGAATGTGTGAAAATAGTTAATAATTGTTATCAATGGGGATCATGGCAAGCAAAGTGGTTGTAACAGTTAACGACAGTAGAAAGGTTCCTATTAAGATTTTAAATACGGGCAAATCGCCCGTAGTTATTCCTAAAGGTAAAATAATTGCGACGTTTTATCAATTAACAAATGACTTTAATGTCCGCAACGTCTGTTTCGTTGATAACAAGAAGCCCGTGGTTCAGAATATAAATTTGTGCTCAGTCGTTTGATGACCCAAATTATTCGGTTAATACCGAGTTCTTAAGTAGTTTTGAATGTTTTGGCGAACTCACTTGTGAACAAACAACTGCACTAAATCGATTGTTATGTGAGAACAATGATATATTTGTAACTGAAAGAAATCCATCTCTAGGAGCTACAGACGTTGTTCAGCATCACATAATTCTTAAACCAGATTTTTGCCCCTTACACCAAAAGCCATATAGGCTAACTCCACAAAAGAAGGAAGTGCTGAGACATCATCTCGACGAACTTATTAAGCAAGGAGTCATCTGTGAAGTAAGCCCTACCGAAGATGCACCATTTACCAGTCCGGTCGTACTCGTAACAAAAAAGGCAAAACCACAAGACCAAGCTTTCGATCGACAAGCTAGTTTACGTCATTTCCGTTTTTGTGTAGATTTCCGTTACTTGAATTCTCAGACCGAAACCTTTAAATATTTTATTCCTGATCTTCAAGAATTAACGGAATCATTTACCGAGAGAGTGCCTAACTATATAACGTCAATATATATGAGTAGCGGATTTTTCCAAATGAAATTATCACCCGAAAGTTCAAAATACACCGCTTTCAACACTTGTTTCGGAACATACAAATTTTTGAGAGTCCCAATGGGATAACACACAGCGCCGAACTCATTCCAACTGGAGCACGCACAAAAGCAATTTTAAGTCTGTCTAAGTGAACAGGGTTTTTAAACAGTTTACCCGTTTCCTTGTCTTTCAATTTCACTAAAAGTTCTTGAATTACAAAAGGTCCCGAATATTTTGGTTGTAACTTTTTACCGGGTCCCACTGCGTCCTTCAACATGTATACAAAATCACCAACTGAAAGTTTTAACTCGTTTGCCTTCACGTTTTCCCGTTCGGTCATAATTTTCCCAGCAACTTTTGCATTCTCACAAGCAAAATCTCTTATCAATTGTGTTTGTGTAATTTTCTGGTTCATGTAGCTGTGATAGTCGGTATGTAGGGAGTTCAGTTCAATGTCCAAGTTGGTTACTGTTAGCGGAAATTTTGGTCGGAACCCATAAATTACTTCATACGGAGAATATTTGGTAGCATCGTTTGGGGAAATGTTGAATGAAAACGTTATAGCTGGTAAAATTGTGTCCCACTGAATACCTTGTTTATAAAATGGTGTCAAACGTTCTGCAAGTGTCCTATGAGTGCGCTCACACAAACCTAAGCAATGATGTATATAGCTTGGTGTAAAGTTCTGTTTCATATCCAATAGTTTGCAAACATAATCGGTGCACTGTGAAATAAATTCACTACCTTTATCACTTATTATGCAATCACATACACCATAATTACACACTAATTGAAATATTGCTTGCGAAACAGTAATAGAGTCAGAATTTGGTATTGGAAGAGTAAATAATAATTTTAAGAACAAGTAGATAGCAGTAAATATGTAAATGTTACCTTTTTGCGTTAAGGGAAAGGGTCCAAATAGATCAATTTGCCAGTTTTGAAAAGGTTGTGTGGGAGTGCGGTATGACACAATTTTAGACTTGGTGTGCGCTTTTGTCATTTTTCTTTCCTGACACTCGCGGCAAGTACGAACAAAGTCACTTACTGTCGACGGCAAGTTTTCGAAATAGAAATGTTCGGATATTGCATCGACGGTTTGTTGAATACCCATATGCCCAGCCAATGGGGACTCGTGAAAAACTTCAAGGATTTTTGGAATCAGCTGTTTCGGTATTATGAGTTGTAAACTTTTCATTTGCTGAGTACGCTTTGATTTTGCCATTCGAAAATGAAATAATAGTCTATCCACAAGGCAATAATCTGATGTTTTTAGCAGTAATCGGCGTGCATCTTTCTGCAACTTTGGCAAAGTGCCGTTTTCAAAGTATTCGATTATCGGCTTATAAGTTTCGTCTAGCCTTTGTAATCTCATAACATTTTCTTTTGAAAAGTCGACTTTTTGATTCTTTATCATTTGCGTCCAGTTTTTATTGGAGGAAGAAGACGGAGTACCTATGATAGGAAAACTGACAAGTAAAGTCTTCTATATTCCGTATGATGCACATGTCATGATTTGTACTCCAATCACATGACCTTACACACCTATCACATGACATATTAACTTACCATTTATTCTGCTGGTCAGGTCATTAAAGTCTTCTATAGCCCGGATGATGCACATGTGATGCTTTGTACTCCAATCACATGATCTTACACACCTATCACATGACATATAAACTTACCATTTATTCTGCTGGTCAGGCCATTAAAGTCTTCTATAGACTGTATGATGCACATGTGATGATTTGTACTCCAATCACATGACCTTACACACCTATCACATGACATATAAACTTACCATTTATTCTGCTGGTCAGGTCATTAAAGTCTTCTATAGTCCGGATGATGCACATGTCATGATTTGTACTCCAATCACATGACCTTACACACCTATCACATGACATATAAACTTACTATTTATTCTGCTGGTCAGGTCATTAAAGTCTTCTAAAGTCCGTATAATGCACGTGTGATGATTTGTACTCCAATCACATGACCTTACACACCTATCACATGACATATAAACTTACTATTTATTCTGCTGTTCAGGTCATTAAAGTCTTCTATAGTCCGTATGGTGCACATGTGATGATTTGTACTCCAATCACATGACCTTACACACCTATCACATGACATATAAACTTACCATTTATTCTGCTGGTCAGGTCATTAAAGTCTTCTATAGCCCGGATGATGCACATGTGATGATTTGTACTCCAATCACATGACCTTACACACCTATCACATGACATATAAACTTACCATTTATTCTGCTGGTCAGGTCATTAAAGTCTTCTATAGTCCGTATGGTGCACATGTGATGATTTGTACTCCAATCACATGACCTTACACACCTATCACATGACATATAAACTTACCATTTATTCTGCTGGTCAGGCCATTAAAGTCTTCTATAGACTGTATGATGCACATGTGATGATTTGTACTCCAATCACATGACCTTACACACCTATCACATGACATATAAACTTACTTTTTATTCTGCTGGTCAGGTCATTAAAGTCTTCTATAGTCCGTATGATGCACATGTAATGATTTTTACTCCAATCACATGACCTTACACACTTATCACATGACATATAAACTTACTATTTATTCTGCTGGTCAGGTCATTAAAGTCTTCTATAGCTCCAAATCCAACCGATTATTTTCCTCCAGGAAACAGTACGCAAGACAATTTTAGTTCTCAGCAATCGGAACTTACGAAAGAATCTGATAAGGCTACTGAAACAACTGACAATGATGAAATTCTCATGTCTCAAAAACTACAGAAAAGTACAATGCCAGTGCGGAACAATCGTAAGCCTGTGCGTTACATGTCATCGGACAATGCACCTTGCGAAAGTTCCTCCACGGAACAAACTGACACCAATTACTATAAAATTAAACGAATTCTTGCTCAAAGATGTCGAAAGGGGAAGCAAGAATATTTAGTTCACTACAAAGGCGAGCCTGCGCAAAATGCTTTATAGACTCCGGCTGATCAGTTAAATCAAGCGGCCCTACAAGCTATAAAGAAGCGACCACCTCCTGTTGTTGACTGAAGTTAAAGCGTCATGAGTCTGTATAACATTACATTATATAACATTATTTGCATTTAAAGTCTTTGGAGAATTTTTGATATCATTTCTATTCATAATCAATTAGAGGGTTTTTGTAGTATATTGACTGTAAGTAGGTTTAGTTTTTCTTGTCTCTGACTAAGTAGATTTAGTTTTTGTGTGTTATCTAGTCTAGTTTTTTTTTACCGGATTTAGTAAGAAGAAACTATAATTTACATGATGTATTTGCTAGGAATTTATTGTTAGCCATGTAGGCGCTTGCTCACTAGCTTGGTAAATAATTGTTTGGATAAAGAGTTAAAGGCAATAGGTGTGAAAATTTAGATGTGCTTATTATGCGTAAAGGCTTGTTTTGATAAGGGAGTATTTGTGGTTAATTACGGTATTTAATTTACCAAAAATGGAATAGCCAAATTAAATTAATTGTTAATATGAATGTTTTCATATTTCTATATCGTCCTCCCGTTTTAGCTAACATCAGTTTATTGTTCTTTTTCACATGCCTTGTATAATTGTCAGATGTTTGACACATTTCTCTTTTCAGAATCTTCAATCATGTTTATAATTTATATGTTTGGCTACTTAATGAACCAACTGACCATTTTAAACAAATAAGATTTGTTTTCTTTTGGCCGAGGATGTTAAATGGTAGATTGTATGGTCAGTGAGTTCATTTGAGTTATCGTTCTTTTGTCGGATTTTGCATGCCTTAAATTTCGTTTTGTAAAATATGTTGTTTTAGAGTTCCGTAGAAATAGATATTGCACCGAACATACGAGTTTTATTGAAGCCCAATATAATATTCGATTATTCTATTCCCCAAAACATCTACCATGTGAGCTGGACCCTAAGACTGTTATTTATGCATGATATAG
The DNA here is from genome assembly GCA_944474755.1 of Limnoperna fortunei. Lineage (NCBI taxonomy): Eukaryota > Metazoa > Mollusca > Bivalvia > Mytilida > Modiolidae > Limnoperna > Limnoperna fortunei. Next base: position 45,822,647 of record OX104119.1, read on the forward strand.
TAGGTGTTCTTTATGTAGTTATTTTAGTTTTGACTAAACTAAAAGGGAAATAAAACATAATACAAACTTTTGGGTGTACATTTTTTCAGTGGTAATATTGAAAGAGTTTTAATTAACTTACAAATATTTTTATGAGTTTTTAGTTTAACAGCCATCAGTTTAAACGAAATGTTCTTTACAGTTCATAGTCTGCTTTTGGCATCCTGAATTATGACAGGTCATGTTTTATATTCTCATTAGAAAGTTAACATTATGTATAATACATTTTGAAATCATGCGTTTTTAATCTATTTGCGATTGTAATAATATTTTTGTAACCTATGTATCTGTAAATAGGAATTGAAGAATGGATACATAAGTATTAAGTATACTTTTCATGATACATTATGAAGTTTAAACTTCATATACACTTCCTAAGAAATGAAATAAACTGTAGTATAACTTACTTGCTTTAAAAGACGCATTAATTCCTAGACAAGACATATAAAGCAGAAAATCAACTATAAGTAAACACTTGTAAAAAGTATCGAAAGAAAAAAGAAACATTAATTAACGTACTATTCCTGATACTTAAATATAATGGAGAATTGATGTCAGTTTATTAAAGATTCATTAATGTAGTTAGGTGTCAATAAATAATTAAAGGATGTGAATTGTATGCAACAAAAATGGCATTTTACAATAATATAACCGGGTATCTTCTTTATGAATTTATCTCGGACTTTTAAACATGATAGTTTTACAGTTATTTGTGTATAAATAGTAGCCATGACATAAACAAGAAGAAATTTGAGATACATGTTTTTTGTTTTGTTAAAATTTTATTTATACCATGGATGCGGTTTATAGTTTATGCAAATAAAAACAAAATAAAATTATTTGTAGGTATGTGAAACGGTTATGTGCCTTTTCTATAGTATTCAACATATTAAAGTTAAGAAGGATCAGATATTGAAACTAATCATGTTAATAACAAAATGAGCTTTTGTTATTAGAGCTTTATCTCCTGACTGCACGTTAATGGCGACGGGCGCAATGAAGGTTATTTCAGAAGCTGAAAACAACAATGGTGAATAAACATGTATTTAAAACAATACCCACCAGTCTATGCAAATATATATGTATTGCACGTGTCTTATTTCTTTTTTTGCAACAAATTACGCACTTCATATATGATATTTTTCTTCCAAAACAAAGTAACTTAATTACAAAGTTAAAAATTTTAAAACGCCAATCAGCTTAGTTTCATATGTACAAAAACTATTTTTAATAATTTACTGAAATGGGAACTTCTATGTAAGATACTTTAATCAGAATGGAGACAGAAACATAAATTGTCAACTGACTGTAAACTGCAAGTGAATCTTTTAATCTGACCACATGTAGGCTATTCCACACAAAAAGGCCCGGAGGGGGTACGAAACTGTATACAAATTGTATAGGTTAATGAGGTCCCACTAAATAATTGTAATTTAACCATAAATAAATTTTTCTTTTAATACTATTGGTCGAATCAGTACAGTTACAAAAATGTGTAACCAAATATCCGAGTCTCGTTCGCTGCCAATTGTGTTACATCACTGGCTTGAGGGTAGTTACATTGCCGACAGTTAACGAAGCATATACTTATAATACTGTGTTTGTAAATTCAAAAAAAAGGAAAAAAAGAAAAACCGACCTAAATAAAGTTCGCAAAAATTACACGACGTTTTATCATTTAATTTTAATATTTTTATTCTAAATTGGATTCCAAAGTTTAAACCCACGGCCATCAGTTGTTTTGATAATTGAGAAATGCATATGGGGATGCTTTCAGAGCATTTATCACACAGTAGACGTTTTTAGTGTTTTAGTCCAATCAGAACTTGTGTTCGATAAGAAGCATCATTTAGTTCAATGGTTCAATTCGGCTGCTTCGGAAAAACTCTATATCATGATTATAAAAAATGGGATAAGATCTAATTAAGTTAATAATATCTATTGTCACTGTATACTAAGCAGCTAAAGATACGTAACATTTCGGAATATTTCTTAAAATATCTTAAAATATATATTTATTTATATGACACTGAAGAAAGACATCAGTTGATCGAAATTTGTCTTTTTAGTTATATACATATATATGTATTTATTTTCATTAAAACATCTTTCTATCGTTACATAATCCTCTAGACTTATATGTTTTATTATTATAAATTTGTATATGCTGCATTGTCGATGGATACCTAATAAGTGTACTGGTTGGTAGCTTATATAACACAAGAAATAGCCAACAAGTCGGCATCTAACTTATTATTGTCGCCTGAAGAGCTGCAGGAAGCTATAAAAGCATTAGCGACACGACATTATATAGATTTTTTCACGGTATTTTAGGCTTTGACGGGCGCGTGGCACGCTCCCATTAAATTCTATAAAAGCTTTGGACGGCAGACGATTCTCAGACTAGAAATAGACCTAGTACATGTGTACTAGCGTATTCTATATAGACTGTCTCTGGTCAATAAATATTAATCAGACGGTATCTAACTCTTATAGTATTCAGGCTGTTGTGGTGTATATAGTCCATATATTCTTCAAATAAAAGTCCAATATAATTAGAATTTCTGCATTCTTTAATTCACTAGTACTTTCATGCCTTCCGGCAATATTCAGGTGAATGAATATCGTTAATAATGTTTATAACGTTACTAACGGTGACGTTTATATATGACGTTACAAATAGGTATAAATGGAGTTAATTAAATATATGCACAATAAGGGGAGTTAATTACATATATACAAACTACATGTATATTAAAATAAATGTTAATATTGTCAGTAATAAAGTTACATAGTTATGAGCGTCCATTCAGGATCGGTTTAAATTTCCTTATAAAGTTTTTGTCTTTTATTTCTGGTAAAACATCACTGGACGTCTTCATTTTATAAAATGGAAATATTTTTAAAATATATATATACCTTATACCTATTTGTAACGTCATATATAAACGTTACCGTTAGTAACGTTTATAAACACTATTAACATATATACAAACTATATTAAACTATAAATAAATATATAAATATTATATATTTATTTATTACTTTGGCATTAGTACAGTTTCGCGGTGTAATTTGCAGCATTGAATAGTTGTGGCCTTAATATGTACTTGACCTGTTGGGTATTTTTACATTATAGTAGCCAAACGAGTAGGTAACACACCTATTTAGGAACACCTGATTTCTAATCAGTTCAGCTCATGCTTTCCAGGTAGAAGGATGTCGCACCTGTTGTATATAGTTTTCAAATTGTGTTTCCTTTGAAATGTTATCTAATGTTTTGCAAATGTGCATTAATTCTGAGGTAAGTGTTTATTATTTATTTTATTTAAATTATTGCACATGTTTTTAACGTTATTCTTAAACTCTCAAAGTTCTACCGACAAACTTTTTTTTTATTAAACTGTACAATCATATAAATGTAACTACTGTGCGGATAATACTTACGTGCATGATACGTTATTAGTATTAAATATAAACTACGTATTGTACATGTTTATTTTTAAAATAATTTTAAAATGTTATCTCCCCTAACTTAGAAAAGGCTTGTTATCTCGTAATCTCTGAAACTAGCCTATAACCTGATGGTTTGTAAATGTGAAGCCATTTGATGAACATATTATCAAACAATTTTACGGAGAGCGTATATGAGACACTGACAAATAGGATATTTGGCGATTTCGTTAATTGTCAAAACACATATACTGCCAGCTGTAAATATTTAGGGTCTACACCAATAATCATCTGAAGACTTGACCTTGGAAATAGCTTCACTTTCCAGAGCTTCATATACAACTATTAGCGACATCAAATGATTTGTGTGACGTATTTTGTCAGCCATATTGAATTTTTCATTCAATAGGAAAACATGGACGATTAAAAACCGCCCATATCTTGTTAAATTAATAAAATAAAGAGATTTTGGACATTGTTCCTGATTCTACAGTCTTTTTTTAATGATATATTTTTTATTAGTTTTAATTACTTGCAAAATACTTCCCATTTTGTTTGAAAAACAACTATAGTACACAAATACACATTTTCAAAATATTAGTACATAATACACCTATCAGGTTTATAGCAACTTATCAATATTTCTTAGGATTGATGCCAAGTTTCTGTACAGTTCGGTATGACATTTAACCAGTAGCCATATTAATTTGTGTTTTTGTGGGTTGTTAATATAATAAAGGGGGAAACGTTTTCTGTGCATATCTAATATTGCTGGATTTGGACATATAAAATATAATTGAAATAATCGCCAACTCCTTGCCTACAGAGATAAAATATTCTATGTTACCTAAGATCCGGTCCACCTACCTGTTTCTACTGGTAATTTTCAGTTGGAACATCTTAACTTTGCAAGTTGGTAAATATCGCACTTGTCAAGCCTTATCAAATAGGGTTCTAACTTAAATTCTTTTTTTAATTCGAAGTAAAATTCACCTCAGGATGATATGTTAGCATTGGAAAACTATGATTAAATTAACTGATCCTTAAGACGTTGGAATACAAGACTTTTAAGCAATGTTATATTAACTGGAAATTGATTATTCCAGATAAAACTCAGACCAATATCATCCATGATAGATTTAGTAAATGATATCCACTTGAACCTATCTGGATGTGTAGAGTACATGATAGACGACACTTTAGTTCCATCTTGCAGAAGACTGTTCCAGTACAGAATAAGTCTTCTCTTTTATTAAAATTCCCATTGGTTATCTACTTAGTTCACCATAAATCATGTAGTTTGGTGTACTTCTTCTAACCTTTAGTATTCGTTTACAGAATTGTAAATAGACTGTTTCAATATTATCTCTATTTTCAAAGCCCCATACTTCAGACCCATATATTATGATTGGACCAACTAATGTGTCAAATAGTTTTAGTTGTAGGTAAATAGGAATGGCGATTTTTGTTATTTTCTTGTAAAGAGCAAATAGGAGACTTTTGAGCATTTTCAGTCATCTTCTTACTTGCTTGACTAAAACTGCTATTAAAATTGAAAAGAACGCCTAAATAAGTATACAATGTTTATCTCTTCTCCGTAAATTTTTAAAGCGTTTCGTGGTCTATATTTTCTTTTAGAGAAAACTACAACTTTAGTGTTACTTATATCAACTTTTTAACCGCCAATGTTTACAATATGTTTTAAAAACATTGAAAAGTTTTTTTTAATCCGTCTGCCGTTTCTGACAGAAGTGCTGTATCATCACCATATAATATGATTAACATCTTCAAATATAACTGTAATTCATCTTGATAAAATATTGATATTTTTTCCAGGGGCTTTACATTGTTTTCAGTAAAAAAAGTCTTCCAGATGATTTAAGAACAAGGAGAATAAAAAGGGGAAAGATTTTCTACTTCTTTGACACCAGCTTATGATAAAAAAAAGTCAGAACATTCAGTACCGAGTCGTACAATATTCTTATACATGTTAAAGTTAAAAATTACTCTAAACGTTTTGCCATTTATGTTGGATATTATCAACTTTTGCCACAACCCAGTTCTCCATACAGTATCAAAAGCGCTTTTGAAGTGCAGAACAATTTTTACCCAAAGGAAAATAAATGTTTATGAATGAGTGAAGTACAAAAATATAATCTATATTGGAATACCCTTTACGAAAACCTGCTTGAGCGTTAAAAATAAAATTAATCTGTTTCCGAAAAATTATAAAGTCTGTTATTGATTACAGCTGAAAATGTTTTGCTAAAACATGAATTTAATGATATTCCACGATACATGTTGGGGTCATTTTTAGAACCCCTATTCTTATATAGAGCTGCCATAATCCCATTTAACCATTCATCTGGTATTATTTCCGTGTCTAAGAAAATATTACATAGTTTAACATAAATTGGCATCATATCCTCAAGTTTATTTTTTATGTATTCATTCAAAATATTATCCGTTCCAATAGTTTTCCCATTTTTCAAATATAAAACTACTTTACGAATTTCGATTTCAGATATCGGGGTATTCAATAGATTTTAATTTTTATCATTTATATTTTCAATATCCAAGTTGAAAACTTCATTGTTTTCTGACTCTTTGGCTTCAATAATTTCTTTAAAATGTTCATTTAGCGTTAAATGAGGTATTTGTTAACTGACATGTTTTTTATTTATCTTATTTAAAAGTTCGTTTTGGTAGTCTGTATATGCTTGATTTAAATGAAATTTATGCACTCTACTAGCACGTTTCATGCGTAGTCTATTCTCTGCGTTTTTCTATATAAAACTATATCTCTTGCTTGCTTTGTGAAATTTGTTTCATGATTTACCGCAGTGTCTGCTATACGATGGTTTGGAATCATCGTGTTTAAAAAATGGTTAACGCTTTCGAATTTGACCAAAAGAATCGGTAGCTTCGTTAACAAATTTTTCCCAATATCATCAACAATGGCGTTTAGTTCTACCCGTGATATATTTCCCTCAATAGATAATGCATCGTTTTAACATAATACTCGGAAGAGTTCTGGCAGAGTCTTCGTGTACTATATTTTTATATTTCTATACTCGGATTTCTTATCGACATTCTATTTACGGTAACCACGATTAATCTATTCATTAGGTTTACTTAAGGAGGTGTCGCCTAGATGTACATAAACTAAATCTTATTATACAATGACAATCAGAAAATAATTGCATGAACGCCACAATTTCAAAATTAACTATAGATGGAAACAAACAGAATATAAAATAAAATAATCAACTACACTTGAATCCCTGCATGTTTTCCTCCCAATAACTTATCTAAACCAGTTCTAGAATTAACCATGTACAGATTGTTCCTTTTGCAAAATTATAAAAGTCTGTTCCCGTAGTTATTTGGATCACCTGAACATTGTGAAGCTCTCCCCAAGGTTATGCAATTTTCTAACAGTTTTTATAGTCATACAGATATGACTATGATGTCGCCGTCAAATAAATTAACAATAGTTTAATCAGGTAAAATAAAATCAGATAGGTTACCTGTTCTTGCGTTAAGTCACCCGCTAGTGCGACATGATAATTTTCTGATTTAGTTAATTGTAATAAATCGTTTACTATTTCACAAAAAGCTTCAAGATTTGAGTATTTTGAGCTTTTCGGTGGTATATATACAACCAAAGAGAACATCTGCATTGACTGATAGGATATCTTTGGACATTCGAAACCAAAGAAAAAATTCACTATGAATTTGCAAAAATTTCACAGAATGCATTAGAAGCTTTTTTTTACCACAATTCCACATTACGCTCTTTTAAATTTTTTTTTCCTGTTTTTTGTAACATATTCATAATCACTGGGTAACAATTGGATAAAAAAATCGAGATCTGTCAGTTTTGTTTCAATACATAAATCATGTTTACACAACATCTCAGTAAAATCGGGTGATATTAATCTGGTTTTTAGGCCACATATATTTAAAAAACAAAATTTTAAATGAATATTTTACAGTAAAATACAGTTTTAACTTTGATGAACACCTTTGCACAGTGTCACTAATTTCTGGTGCTATGGCCAGCTTTATATTGTTGCGGGGACGGCCCTTGTGTGTTTTTTACTCGGCGGAGTTATTGTTGGGGACGGATTCTTTGGAAAAATCTGGTGGTTAACGTCATTGTTTGTCGCACTTGGAACAACAGTTTCTTCTTGTGTAGAATATGGCGTTGTCAATATAAAGTTTATCTCGAACCATTACTACATGTTTTATGTCGAGTTTTGCCCGTTTCATAATGGGGTAAAGCTGCTTTCTACGTTGTTCAATTTCATACGGACAGCCTCTAACCCTGTGGGCGCAGCTAAGGTCGACTTCAAAGTCTTTACGATATTCTCGAGAAATCGTGCCATTTTAGAGGGTCTTCTCTATCGCTTTTCGGAGTTCTAAATTTATGCACGTTCCCAAGTTATTTTTCATCGACCGACACTTTAGATCGAGTACTGCATCTTTAAGCTTTGTTATGTCATTGTACTGTTCTTATTAGCTGAAATTTTGTTTCACATTCAGATAATTTCTTACGTACATCAGAAACATAATTTTTGAGTGTTCTTACTCTAGCAGAGACTGGCAAAAAAACTCATGTTTCAATGACTAACTTTTTGTCAATGTTGATTTCCATTGTCTTAATACTTTTTTCAAAACTTGTTACAACATTAAGTATGATATAAAGAATAGGGTTTGCGGCGCTGTTATCAGAGGCCTCCACTATCTTTATACTTTCCGGTAGCAATCGTGACGTATCTGAGAGAGACGTATTGAACTGTCTGTACGTCAATATGATTACTACTACGTTACTACTTTGTTTACAATATTGACATCAAAACCATCAATGAAAGCCCAAAGTCCAATCTTACACAATGTGTTGTGAATTGTGCTCTATACTAGCCAACTTGGAGCCCTGGGCACAAGGTAGGTCTCTATGAACTTTAAACTATATTTCAAAACAATGTCTGTAAATATTACAATTATAAAAAGGGCTTCAAAAACCCAAATTTGTAATATTTTTGTTAAACACAGCTATCGGAGGATAAGACATACATCAATATTTACAATTTCTGGAGTTTATGTTCATAGTCACAATGCACTATCCAAAATCTATAGTTTTGTATGAGCGAAAAACAAACACATCTACAAATGTCACGTTATCATCAGTATTTACTAAGAGTAGTTGACTTACAAAATGCTGTCATTAAAAAGAGTACAATTACCTGCAGTTGCTTTGTCTTGTCTTTGAACATGATGATGAGAACTTTGTGATTTACATTTATAAATTATTTCTATAAAAGTTAATTACAAAATTTTCAATTTTTGTCGCATTTTATTATAATTGTAGTCATATTTTTATGTAATACTTGTTTATTATTGTTTATTACTTTATTAGTAATTAATAAAAATTGTGTTTTAAGTCAATCAAAATCTAGAAAACATTTTATTAAAAACATTACTCGTGGCACCTCTTTTTGTGCCGCTTTAATAGCTAAAAATATCTATACCGAAGTATAAAATAAACAAGTATAGAAATATTTTTTTAAAATATACAAAGATCCTAGCAAAAATATGGCTTCAAAATTTTAGAAATTTATTTATTAAATAATGTGAAGTGAAAAATGAACATGTGTGGCCATTTATTGCAGTACTAATTTATTCCTATTTATTCCTTTTTTTATATGATACAATTTTGTTAATTATTTATGATTTATATTTTAAAATTAAATGTCCTTAAATATCCATTTTACTTTTTATACACAAGAACATAAATCTTGCAAAACAAAACACTAAAAACCACATTAAATACCAATACAACTTATTTATTGTGACTTTATTCCTGTGACTTTTTTCTTGTGACCTTTTTTTCTGTGACTTTTTATCCCAGACTTTTTTCTGTGACGAACTTTTTCCAGTGACTTTCTTTCCTACAACCACCCTAATAGACTATAGGAGGAAAGTGTGCAACAAAACAGTTTCTAGGTATCAAGAATTTACATTTCGTTACCGAAAATAACTGAACACAACTTCAAATGCCGAGTGGTTAAGGTAGTTCGTTTACTATTGATCACGTGGTCTGTCAACACTGACGTTGAGGGTGCGATTCTCCATGCGGGCAGGGTGTACTCGACTCCAAGCTCAATTGACAAGGATTGTCAATCTTCCTACCACAGGCCGGGGGATTTTCTCCGGGCACTACGGCTTCCTCCCCAAATCAAAACTGGATGCCATGATGTAGCTGAAAAATTGCTGAAAATTGCGTTAAATATCATTCAAACAAACAAAGCTCGTATTTTTATAGGATAGCTATTTTTTGCTCAGTATCATTAATAACATAGGTGCATAACATGGGGCGTTTTGAGTCATAACAGGCTTCAAGGATCCTTTATTTTTCACAGTTATGTTCATGTATTGTCTTTAAATATGTACCCGCTAGCATCCGTCTTCAAACAAAAATGGCTACCATTTCTAAAATATAAAAAGTCTATAATTTAAACTTTCGTTTTGCGAGGATATCAGTAATTTGCACTTCCTAGATTCGCAGTCCACTTGTATATAGCACACAACGCAGATAAGCAATTTTAATCCCTTCGAGTTCGTTGTTGCCGGCCTTGTCCCGCATAAACATTTATGACGATTGCTAGGGGCAAAATTACACTTGCTGTTGTAAAATGGCATATATGTCATTCTGCTTATAAAAGACATGGTTGTTAAGGACATTTTATAACGGTTACTGTGATATGACCTTGACCTTTAACCTTGGACTCATATTAAAGCTTATTTCCTACTGATCACTTTAAAGCTCTTGTCCTGACAGGACCCAATGTGACCTTGAGTGTTGACCATTGACCTAGACATTTTGAAATGTAACATATGTTACCTAGGATTAAAAGTGGTGGTCACAAGTCTCTAAAATGTACGGTTTTCGAGAAATAAATTTTACGTGCTGCAACACTTTTCGAATCATTAATGCATAAACAGGAAAGTAATCGAACGAAGATTTTGCGTGTAAAGTCATGGCCATTAGTCGAATAATATTTTGTAATTTTACATTTTTATAATCGGTTAGGGTTTCTGTGTTTATCTGCTAAGAAAGATTTCGGTGTTGCAGATAACTCTTTTTCTAAACGAGATCGGTTTCACAAGGTGAGTGAGGTGATCTCCAAGAATGAGTTATGGTAACAAGTATTGAAAAAATATTACGCCACACTTTCTGACAAATCTCTTTGCAAAGATGGGGATAAAAAAAATTATTCACAAGAAAGACAGTAAGGTCTTTCCACTGTAAGTGTGAAAGACATTCAACAACACTAGAACATGAATGCTGCATAACCCAATTAACCTGGAATGTGTTCTTAATACAATAATCACCAACGGAGAAATCCTGCCCACGTTACTATAATTGTCGGTAATGTTTCTGTTAATACGTCGTCATGGTAAAATTAGCTTGTGCGCTGGAATTTTTAAATGCAGAGACATCAACATTTTTATACTCAGCGATTTAGCACATAGACCAGGTGGTACTTCCATATTTTCTATTTTTATGCCATCCCATGCCAAGACAGGGGATGACATACTATTTCTTTAAAACTATCGTAATACATTTTGGATTTAAACATATTTTATTCATGAAATACATGAATTGGATTGGATAGCAGGACCAGGCTTATATATATCCTCTCCATATCGTAATACATAGGAAACATTTGCTGTGTGTAACTTTTAATTGAAACGTTAAAACTTTGAAGCATAAAAAATATTGTTAAATATCCAAAAAAATTTAAATTCCATCTTCTTTATAATATACAGTTTTGAGAAATTCAGCTTTAATGAAACAAATAAAAGTAAAAGCAGATTATACAATTTGTAAGTCAGTACACAGAAAAAACACACATTTTTCTTTTCTATGTTTGATTTCCACACAAAGTGCTGCAAATATATAATAAAAATATTAATTAAATTTATTTATTATCAGAAATGTACAAATATACCCCTACAAACAATTAATGAAACAAACATAAAGTAAAAACTGAAATTTGTAGAATCAGACAGTATTAGTGTCCATCTTCTTCCGTATTATTAACTTAACATACAAAGTTTAGTTCTAATTCGTATGCATGTTCAAAATGAAGAAAAAGGCTTTAAAATACAAAAAATCAATTTATATGACAAAACACTTGTTTTATTGATGTAAGACCAACAGCTATTAACACTAGAAACAAAAAGGGTCAATAAACTTGAAAAGAAGTAAAAAAGCGGAACATATTTGCTTTGACACCATTTAGTTTCAACTATATCATGACGTCTAGTTTATCAAGTGGAAGGTAATCCCCTAGTAAAACCACCCCCATCCCCCACAATTCGACTGGAAACCTGACGTAAAGCTTCTGCATGCAACCTGCATACTGCTGACAAAGCTATTGGCTAATCTGTAATGGATACATCACATTTTGATTGCCACTTGATACAGTGTCCAACATGTAACATTATACACAGTTTACATCAAAGAAAAGGCTTCAGATTCCTGTTATGGTTTACACAAACAGCCAATTAATATAATTACGTTAAAATTTATCCATTATTTGGAATATATTTTCTATGATACCATAGTACGAATTTTTACAATCTATTACTTGCATTACCAAATAAGTCGTATTACAACTCATAATATACTTACGTTTTTAATGACAGTTAAAGTAATGATTCAGCCCTGCGTCATAGTCGCATGGACCGGCTACAAATATATTAAAAAGTTACGAAGGCAGGCGTGGATCCAGGGATTAAAGTTGGGACGCGATTCCCATCTATACTACTAAAATTATAGACGCCTTTTTTAAGCGCGCATCACAAAACACAGAGAAATAGCGCAGTATTAACTCATATAATGTTACATGCAGTTAATGTTGCTTATGCAAAATATTCAATTTTTATATCGATTATTGCTTTAAATAATTAGCAATTAACGATTAATTACGTCCGCAAATTTGTACCGAATACGGTCCTCCTTTACATTTAAAAATGTATTTCCGGGGCAAGGAAAACCCGTTAGGGGTACAAAACAAAGGTACGCCTACCCAACAATCAAATATTAAATTAGAAGGCCTTTATTACGAGGTAAATTTTTTATCAATGAAAGCGTAACTTTAGTTCTTTTTTAATGTCATATTAGTCCTGATCACAGTGAAAACGAAATTCGTAGGACCTACCAGACATGTCTGGTGAAAATCCCTTCGATTCCAATCGTTTTCTTGAGTTAAAGTGAGCCGGCTGAGTTTAAATAAGATTGAACTGTTCGCTTGCTTCACCTGACTGAAGTCTATAGCTCTATTTCGTACTTCAATATGTATTGTTGCACATTAAAAATATTTAATGTTGATATCGATAAAGTCGATTATTAAATATTTTCTCTGTGTTTTGATTGATTGATTGATTGGATGCTTGCTTTACGTCCAGCGAGCAGTATTTCAGCTTTATTCAGGACGGGAACAAGTTAACAAACAATAAATCAATGGAAAAGGGGGTAGGATCGGACACAGGGAACAAAGTTTGACTGCCACTGGAAAAGTACGGACTATTGGGTAGGGTCGGAGAATTTACCCTTTTGTAGCGGCTACAATGAGCCTACTCTTTTTCGAAATCTGCAAAAGGGATCTTTATCGTGCAAGGAGCGTGACACTCTCCAAACACGTTACACACGATGTTCCGCGCCCATGCTTTCCGTATTATAACCTGACAACCCCCAGTGAGAGGGTCCCCACTATCCGCCACCCGGGGACGCGCTGGGCTGCTCTGTGGGTCGAGCACTGGGAACCATCCCAGTATGGTGTTTTGTGATGCGCGCTTAAAAAGGGGTCTATAATTTTAGTTGGATAGATGATAAACATTTTGGTTAATTTCTCAGAGACAACGACCCCAAATTTGTGCAAAGCAGCCCATCCCTGTTATATTAACCTACAGTTGTGTTCCTTAAATTGTTATCATAAAAGTAACCACCAGAATCAATACCACGGGTTCAAAAAAACGTCTTTCTAGGCTTTTTTTATAAATTAAAACTTTCAAACAACTTGTTTAATCAAATTTGGCACTTTAAAAAAAATTGATCAAAGTTTAGTTTTTATGTTTGATTCGCCTGTACAAGGGGTTTATAGCACAACTTTATGATCAGAGCCAAAAATGCTTTAAGAATGTATCTTTGTCTAATAATTACATTGACGTTTCAGTAATGCATATAATATATTAAATGTAACGTTCCTTCTGATTTGTTTTCTGCAGTTGATTAAAATTGTATTTTTCTATTTTTTGTTTTTTGTTCTCTTTATGATAGACAGTTGTCATATTCTGTAAATATTGGCGTATTATGTATATCTTCAATTTCAGTTTTTTTTAAATGGAGCTTAAACATCTATCACAGTGTACACCATAACGAGGTTTTAGAGTTTACTTTTTAAACTTACTCTCACAGTGGGTACCAGTATACCCAGCAGGGCATGCACATGCAGCACGTCTATTATTAAGGTAGCAGGTTCCTGTTCCACAGTTATATCCTACCATACACGGAGTAGCTAAAGCAAAAACAGAAGAGCAAAAAATTATATAGTCATGTCTTGCTAGTACGCAGTCATACATTGAATAATGCAGAAACGACCACATAGTAAATAAAAAATCAATATATGACACATATTATACTGTTACAAGATCATGCGGACTGCCATTGATAGAAAGAATATTTGTAGAGAGTTCAATCACGTATTACAGATATGAATAATTTGCCGGAAAAATATATATATCATACAAACGAATACCGTGCTAGTTTAAAATGATAAAACAACTCTTGCGAAGGGGTTGTGTTTTCACCGGGTTCAACCTTTCCATCTGGACTCCTTGATATAGCAGAAACGCAAATTCAAACAAACCATTAAATTACAAAAAATGCTTAGATACTTAGATACTTAGTTCTAATATTACAACTACGAAATAAACATTAGCAAGTGAACAAAAAATCACTACTACTTACTCGAACAACGATCTCCTGTTAAGTCACCAGCACACAGACAAGTAGCCTGACCATTCGCATTTACGGTACAAGTACCACCATGGAAACAAAAGGGGCAAAGCTGGGGAGCACAGGGACTAACTAAATATGATAAATTTGATTTAAAACTAACTGTTTTATTAATATATTCATAATGTTTGACTACGAACTAAAGACGCGAGTCTTTCATGGAGGACACGTTTTGCTTAAATATTGAACGCATCGTGTAAAAAATGAAGAGCTAACAGTTTTTGCAACGGTTTATAGATGTGAAGCCGCACCCTTTTAGTTAACAATGACGTTTTTCTATGGCAATTCATTTTGCAAAAGTAACGTCTACACATAAAACTGTGCACGTTGATCCCAGTAATGAATTACTTTCAACAGATACTACAAAATACTCCTGTTTTTGATAGAAAGTTAACAATAACAACTTTTTTGGAGGTAAAAATATGAGTCAAATATTTATATAATTTTTTGGATCTAAAATATGTTGATATGTGGATTCAATGTAAACAGGTATGTAAAACAATCCATCCATTTTCAGTTCTAAATGACTATTATTATCAGGTAAAATACATAAATAAAGAGAACTAAACAGCTGGTGCACAGTTAGAAGTATAGCAAATGTAGTTTTCTGAAGGTTAGAAACAGTCAAAGAAAACTAAGACTTACGACGCTGAAGAGTGATACAGATCCACAATAGACAGCATTAAAACTAATCGTGTGGATATGTTACCTCGTCGTATTCAGAAATTGAGTTTCATTTCATTGCATTATTTTTAAAATATTAATATAACGTCTATTGAAAATTATTTGACTGTTAAGAATTGTATCATCGAAGAAAACACAACGAAAAAGTCATGTTATACGAAATCAAATTTCGAAAATTATGTTTTAACTAAATAAAGTCAACTTTACCTTCGCAGTTAAGGCCACTGAAATCCCCAAAGCATTTACACTCAGCCTGTCCAGTTGTTAGGCTAACAGAACAAGTGCCACCATTTTCGCAATCAAAGTTGTCGCAGGGATGCTCTGTATAATAATTATAGAAAATTTAATGTCATTTGTATTTAAATAAATTTCAGGCACTTTTTGCTTGTAGTAAATTATTCCATTACTTATATTGTTCACAATTCAGCAGTTTAGAGCTAGTAGTATGTATCATCAGACTTTGATTGTAATATTATATATATATATATTTTTTCGACCAACTGATGGCCTTCTTCAGTGCCAATATCAATCGATCATAGATTGATATTGGCACTGAAGAAGGCCATCAGTTGGTCGAAAATTTTGCCATATTTATTAATATAATTATTTTATAGTAGAAACATCTTTATATTTGTATCGTTGCATAATTCTCTAGACTTATATATCTATATATTTATTGTTTATACTGTATCGTCATGTTGGCGATCTGATACTTAGTAAGTGTATTGGTTGGTAGCTTAAACATGACGATATACAGCATAAACAAAAGATACAAGTCTATAAGCTTGCTGGTTGGTACATTCTTTAGACTTTTTATATATTTTGAACTACCTGTTTTGTGTATTTAAGCGATCCCAGTGGACTATTATTCCATCGCCAAATGAAAAAAATACTTCAAGCATTTAGATTTAAACGCCACTAATGAGTCTTGAGTAGACGAAACGCACGTCTGGCGTAATGAATTTGTCACCTTGGTAATTTTGATTACATCTTGTTGGAATATTTGAGCAAAGCCAAGTAACAGCACGGCACGTCCGCGGGTGGCGGACTGGGAATCAACTATTTTGTGTTAAGTTGGATTGAGAAAGTTTAAGATCAGTATGTTATGACTGTTTAACGTCATTTATTTATATTGACATTCAATGACTAAGGCCATTCGTTGGTCAGTCTTTGTCTAAATTTTTGACAAGAAACACTGTCATTTGTATCATTGCATAATCTTCTAGACTTGTATATATGTTTTTTTAGGTAGGAAAAGTGGTCAAATAACGTTTCGATAAATGAAAAGCTTTACATTCTATGCTTACTCACATATTCTTAACACCATATTTGTAATACAAAAGATCCAGTTTTATAAAAAAGAAAATTTTTAATATATGATCGATGTACACTTGTCAAACTATGCATGATTCTTGATGTGAACATCTTTAAAATTTAGTATTAAAATTTAGTATGAATATATTCTTGCTAACTTGTACAATTAGCCTAACGACGTGTAGGTCATAGTTTTCATTATTATACTAACTCACATATTAAATTAATACTACAATTGTACAAAATTATATTGTATTTAAAATGTAAATATGATATGACACTAATAGGTGATATAAATATTTTATCATTTCCTAATAAGGATACTGTAGTGTGAAATACTGTTACTGTCACAATCTATTTCATTTCTGAAATAACAAGGATTGCCAGTTTTCCTATTCCCGGGTACTCCGGCTTCCTCCCCCAATAAAAACTGGACACCACGAAATAGCTGAAAAATTGCTGAAAGTGGCGTAAAAACACCATTCAAACAAACAAACAAAACATTTCTGAAATATGATTAGATATGCTGAATGAGTTTAAACTGTCTTCATTTTTAAACCATCTACAATATTACATAGAAGAGAAAATCACGATGGGGGTTGAATCTTTGACCTCGCTTTAATACATGAAACTTTAACTTAATAAGATTTTATTTATATATCAATTATGGTCATATGTGGAAGTAATAATATACTATCTGGTATTAACATTTCAACCCCGTGTGGGACCCGGGGCACAGGAGAATAGGCCCACGGCTTCCTCAGCCTGCAGTAAGAGTCTGCTAACAGAGGCAACACTTGCCGTGTGTTGCGACCCGTGTCGATTACAGGACTGCGGTTTCACCACCCCCCTTCCGTCTACTTTGTCCAAAGGTAACGAAATTTGATATGAAGTTTGATTTTTATTTTTAAACTAAGAATATTATGTGACCGACTATATTTTCAGAAGAGAGGGGGCTCTTTTGTTACTGGCTTGCAATAACAATCAGGTGTTATCTTTTAAAATTTTGATTAGTTAGTGACATCGGCAAATCATATTCATTCTTTTTAATGGATTAACAATATAGACGATTTAATATTTTCACAATCAATTGTCATGTAAAGGGGGTAAAGGCAGGAGGGTTAAACATATAAAAATTATTAAAAAGAACATGTAACATCAATAATATTTTTACCCATTGCTGGTAATTAATATTACAAAAACACAAACCTGAAGAAGGGAAAACTGGTACAGGTTGATGAAATCCATAACAGTACTCGAATGTGGTGTTTTCATCTGCAGTGTCTTTATATTTTTTCGTAACAAATTTGGTTCTATCTTCGTTAGAAGTTGTGTACCATCCTAAAATATTACTGTTTCCAATGGTCAACTCAATTGGTACACATTGTCCCGATTTACAAACTCTCCACATTTTATTGCCATCAGGTTTTTTTTCAGCTCCTGTACAGTCAACAGTAAGCAAGATGTGTTCTTTTTGGTTCTGGGCCTGAACTTCACATCCTGCAAATATAGCATTTATTATTGTTTTTTCAGATTGTTATAGCACATAAGACTGATCAACATACAATTGTGAACGGGTTACTGCGGTCGGATTACATGTAATTTAAATTTACTCATAGTTTTAAATGGGTTTTTCTCCCTGTGAATATATTGGAATCATGTGTGAACTGTAATATTTGAATTTTGAATCCATTTCAGTTAAGTACAGAGGAAACAACATGGCTTTTAAGAAAGAGAGAAAGCAGTGGTTGAACGATAGATGGTTCGTAAATGAGAGCACGTCGTCGTATTGCAACCCATAAGCTAAAAACGCATGAAAGCGTTGCCAGAAGCACATTTTTAATGAAGCGTGGTAAAAATGTGCTTCGGTCAACGCTTTTATACGTCAATGAAACTTCAAAATAATGCATTTTATTCTTATATTTACATTTTATTTCATATAAAAATTGCCACCATTTTGAATCATGCACCATGTATTTTTGTCGAATTAAATTAGTCCGCGTTGTTTGTTTACAACGGACGTCGTCTAAGAAGCCCGTGCTCTTCATGGCTATCGGTTTCATGGGGGTAATGCAAAGAATGAATAAGTCATCTGTAACGGTTTGAACCAATAGGAATCAAGGATGTATATGAAAGACATCGTAATGTAAAAATATAACAATAATAATCAAATCCCATAATATTTGAGTTGACAAGATAAGTGTGAAAATGCGCGTTTTGTATGGGTGGTTTAATTGTGGTTGAATAACTTAAATTTTGGGAATTGAATGTTATATGAATTTTGAAGTTCTTTTATTACCTTGCATTTATATAAAAATATTAGTACGCAACAGAGATTAATTTGAAAACTAGGAGTTTATAAAATATTGAGCATTATTGAATTGAAGACAAGAACTGTAACTTTAGTAGTTGTGGAACTGAGAGATACCATTTAAATAAAAAACAATTATCGAATAATACAGTTTCTACACTCAGCAGATCAGTACGCATGTCTGGTTAATTATATCTTTATATAGTCATTTTACAATTAAAACGATTTATTTGACTTGTGTTTATAATGCGATAAACAGAGGAAAGTGTAAACCATTTAACATTCATAGAATAACACACTTGTTATGTATTATATATAATATAACTAATTGAAAATAATGTGTTGGGATGCAGATGTCGGCCCGAATCCCCATGGTTAGAAATGCATTCCACTCAGGACATTAAATTGTAACTACACATAAAATTTCATTAAAATTGGACAACGTTTAAAATTTGACTCGTTTTTGGCGGCCATTTTGAAACGCGCGTTCGAAAAAAATTCTGAATGTGGATATCCACTCGGGAAACCCAAATCTACCTCCACATCAAATTTTGCTGCAATCGGAGCACATTACATTTCATATAAATCAGATAACGTTGAAAATTATACATGTTTTCTGTCGCAATTTTGAAACGCGACATTGAAAAAAAAATTTGTCTTCAAGTGGCGGCAATTATCAAAACTGACTATTGCCTGCACCCCTCAATATGTCGATGTACATCTAAAGTTTCATTTTATTATATTAAGGTGGCTCTGAGAAATGTGTCGCACAAGTTCACGGTGTAGAAAAAGTAAAAACCGAAATAATAACCAGTTCTGATTGTGTTGGGATGCCAACTTTGAATATCTCCCAAACGAACCCCAATTGCTACTATATTCTTGAGCATGTTGAAAAGTTGGGGGGAGTGGTGAAACGGCTGCCATTAAAAAATGGTGTCGTACGCGTCCAGCTTTTTTCTCCAAAATGGTCAGGATAGTTAGCTGTATTAGCATACCCATTTTCCTTGAAATTGCTCTAGCCATAACTGCACTTTTTTCTTCAATGGCAGCAATTTTGAATATGGTGGCCATTTTGAAAATTCCACAAAAGGATTGCAAAACTTCAGGTCACCCTTAATATGTTCCCAAATATCGATTCATGTTTCATATCGATTGGACATAGCATCTCAGAGAAATTGTGCTGACAAGATGTTACATCATGAGTAACAATAAGTTATTAATAAAAAACTAAATATCAATGGTTGTTATAGGAGATAACTCCTATACGACGAAGTCGAAACTTTTTCCTTTATGAGGCCGACATTTTTTATCCGTTATAAGTAAAAGCCTATCTGTTACTGTTTTAAAGAAATAGAGACAAGAAAATGTCAAAATTTAGAAGGTAAATATCTGTTAAAGTTACTGTGCTAAAGTGATGTAATGCTATACACAATACATTTCATTGGTCTAAGGGAGATAACTCTTATAAAACGTCAATTTAAAAAAAAGGACATTTCAAGATCTTTATAAGATTTACATTTTGGTAATACCGCAGGTCGGGGGTTCTCTCCGGGTACTCCGGCTTCCTCCCCCAATAAAAACTGGACGCCATGAAATAGCTGAAAAATTGCTGAAAGTGGCGTTAAAACACCATTCAAACAAACAAACAAACAACATTTTGGTAAAGGTTTCAGTTTTGTACCTATTATGGCTAAGGAGATCCGCACATAATAAAAGGTAAAAAACAATAGAAAGTGACCTTGACCTTTGACCTTGTGACCTTTTTCAAGATCAAGGTCAATGATGGCCAAAAGTGAAAGTCTCTATCATCTCTGGTTCATGATTTTTAATGGTACAAAATATACTTTCAATAATAAAAAGGGAAAATAACTCATACAAGGAGTCGTAAAAATCCTTTGCGCGATATATAACAAATTGTCGCAATCAATAGCTGACCATTTTGTATTTTTTACCGTTTCAAAGTTGTGTTCGGTGTGTCAGGGTTAACTGCAAAAATGTAATGCTTCAAACACCCATAGTACAAAATGTCTTTACCACATGTCGCGAAACAAAATTTATAATGGGAAAAGAAAACGTGGCGGAAAAAATAAGAATATAGATAGGTTCAATCGTTCTAAAGAACAATTAATAGGCTTTCCACTTTCAAAGAACACCTAAAATAATGATCTTGAAACTAAAAAGCTAGCAACATAAGTAATTTGTCTAAAGTAGCAATTAAAAATTACAAAAATGATAGAAACACTTTTGAGACAACACTCATAGACAATAGCATTTATAAGAATACTCCAATTAAAATAGATGGGACATGAAAAAAACATTAAAATAGGACTTTGACCTTGACTTTTACAGCATGACCTTGACCATGATGAATATCAACATTGAAGATTGTATGCCAATATCTTTTTTAAATTATTGAAATATGATTATTTATAAATACCAAAAATTAGAAAATGACCATGAACTTTGACCTTGTATTTGTTTTCAAGGTCAAGGGTCAAAGTGGTCTATAGTGAAGACCCTTGCCTCTACTATCAATTGTTGATAGTAATTGATGAAAATCTAATTATCAATGGTTGCAATGTGGATTACTCTAATCAGATGACGTCGGACTTCGGATACTTTATAATGCCAACATTTTACCCATTATACCTTATTGCCGATCTTTTACCGTTTCAAAAGAATAGATGACAAGACAATGTCAAAATTTCGAACGTGACCTTGACTTTTGACGTGTGTCCATTTTCAAGGTCAGTTCAATGATGACCAATGACAGTGGCGGATCCAGGGGGCGTAGGGGCGTACGTCCCCCTTTAAAAGGGAAAGGAAAAAGAAACAGGGAGGGTAACAACCAGCGCCACTGAAGGCACAAATGTAATCCCCGCTCGTCCTCGCCATAAATTAATGAATTAATGGTACTAATTCATTTATTATGATATCTTTGTTGTACGTACTGTACAATAGCTGACCATTTAGCAGCAACTTTTATTGCGACAGCTGGTACTGTTTCAAGGATGATCTGTACACAAGCGTTTTTGTGACAGGGAAAATAACTCCTTATAGAAAAAGTGTTCGGTGTGCCAGGGTTAACTGCGAAAGTGTAATGTCTCATACACCCATAGTACAAAATGTCTTTACGACATGTCGCGATACTTGGCAGAAAAAAAGAATAATAATTATAATTATGATCAGCTGTTCTGTTGAACATTTGAGGGTCTTTCCACATTAATTGAAATTTGGTATAAAGTACTCAATTTAAAAATAATTACAACTTGTTGAGACATGTCTAAATTTAATCTGAAATATGTATAAACCATCTTACAAAGAAAAATAATTTCAATATCTTAATAATTTTAAAAACATTCCAAATCATGAATATAGCTTGACTGCTTATACTTGGCTGTCTATTCCAATGAACGCCTAAATTTCATTCAGTTTATTAATTTCCTGTTGAACTTGAATGAAATAAATAATATAGATGAAAAGGCTAAGTTTACAAATAACAGGTTAAGATTTTACAGCCTTAGAAAGAGTGCCTATGTTGGTGAAGATTTACGTGATTTTTCCAGATAAAGTGATGTGTATTTGCATTTCTTTCTTTCTGTTGTCTGACTCTATAGGTAGATGTTGGTCAAACATAGTCTTAACACCAACTAAATTCAATGATTCGCTTTTCAAAGTTGAATTTCAATTCAAAAACGTTAAAATCCTTCACTTTGAGGCCCTTCTTGGTACCCCAATGACCCCCACCCCCTGCAACATATGTTTTACTATATGTTTGTCTTGGCTTCTAGTGAATGCACTTATGACATAACACACATATTTCACTGAAAATAAGAGTTTTCTAATATATGGCATCTCCAAGTAGTGTCCTTTCTCCAACTTCCAAGTACCTGTGCCGTAGGCCTATCTCCAGGATTTTTCATATTTATATTGAAAGGACAAGGCACAACTTTTTAATACTATTTATTCATACTTTCACCCAAAGTTCTGCCTCTGTCTGTTTATTTATTTTGTTTGTTTGTTTAATGGTGTTTTACACCACTTTCAGCAATTTTTCAGCTATATCATAGCGTCCAGTTTTTATTGGAGGAGGAAGCTGGAGTACCCGGAGATAACCCCCGACCTGCGGTAGGAAAACTGGCAATCCTTGTCAATTAAGATTTGAGTCGAGTACACCCTGCCTGCAGTGAGAATCGAACCCACAATCTCAGTGTTGACACACCACGTGATCAATAGTAGACGAACTAACTTGACCACTCGGTCACCGAGGCCCCGCCTGTTTATTTAAGTCATGTCTAAAACAGTAAAGTTTAAAGAGAACTTCTGCCGAGTTGTTGTGTACCCCAATCATTCACATAAATTATATGTAAACATAATAGAGAGTACAGAATAGAGAGATAATTACAGTAGTATTTAGAAGTGGGGTTCCAAAGAGGATATCTTAAGTAAAATACATATTTTTGAAAATAATGGATAAAAATGGATTGTTTAATTTATGTTAACTGTTTCTGATTAACAGAAGTTATTTTCAAAGGATTTATATATACAATAACAACTTTTTGACTTTGTTTAGTTAGTTTTTGTTCGAAATAAGCATGAAAATGAGTCAATATTCTGTCTCAAATTTAACCATTTTTAAGCAAAAAAAGAACACCAACTAGTAATTTGCAAAGCTAGATAATTAAAAGCATGAAAATTAAGTCAAAGATGGACTGATTTCAGTAAAATACAGATATTGTTAGGTGTTCACTTTCAGATTTTAGCGCAAGAAAAAAGGAGGTAAAGTTACATCTATTTTTAAGTTATTATGTCAAGCGCCTGACACACTGCAAATTTCTTTGATTTATATGAAATTAACATTTAGACAGTTTTATACTTCTCTAAACTGTGCATTTCAATAAGATTTATGTCAATATATATATACTATATTTCTGGAGCAATGTTACAGAAAAAAGGTGATTTTTGCAGCATGGAAACCATGTTATGATAAGAAAATTTATTCTAAAATAGAAAGCCTTGATTCTAAAAATAGAACAGTCTGAAGAATGTTTTTATGTTGGTTATAACTTTTTATGTGGATATCTTTCAAATACATAACACATTTTGTCACTTTAAAAAAGTTGCTACTTGACAAAATGTTGAATATTGCATGGTTTTCTCGTAGACTGGCTCTTAACTCCAAATGTAACAAAGTTGCGCCTTACTAAGACCAACATTTTCACCGTAATAAGTGTTTATCTATCTTTTACCGTTTCAAACGAGTAGCGATACAGGTTAATGTCAAAATTTAGAACGTGACCTTGATCTTTGACCTTGTGTCCATTTTCAAGGTCAAAGGTCATGAGGGTCTATGGTGAAGACCCCAGGCCTCTATCTCTTTTAGTTCTTGAGATTTGTTTGAATATCACCTATATAAAAACCGGAACATGTTTTTCTTGTTTATTTGTTTGTTTGTTTTTCAGTTATAACTGTATGTTTTGTATTTTAATGCCTTTTCTTTACAAAGACAAAGAAATGCTGGAGTCACGTGACATTGTTATATAATATCACATAATATTTATTTCAGGGCGTTACTATGGTCGTGTATAGACATACATATGACATGATGCACGATCTTTAATCTCAGTCATTGTTTACTTCAGGACGACACGGATTATTATCAACGGGTCATGAAGACGATTATTGGAAGACGTTTTCACGTTATTTCAGAGAAATTTGTTTCACGTTTGTTAAATAAGTACACGAAGCCGCAGACGACCAAATACACAAAAAATGACGTCGGAAATTGTTTCTATTTGCTATTGATTCAGGTAAAATGCAGTTCGGACAATTAGAACAACTTGTTGACACACGATCACCGATGATGGCTTAAACGGGCATCACAACAGACGAAATTTGAATGGGTGAGGGGGAGGGTGGTTACGTGTTTCAGGGATTTTAAGGATTTAGTGACTCGTAAACTTTACTGAAAGATATTTTATACCGAAATCGACATTCAAACAGCTGGGATGCATGGTTTTTCCGGACGATTTTTACATAAAAAAAAGGGGTGTTGGACTTGCACGTTGGACTTGTTGACACACGATTAACAGTCACTCACCGACGATGGCTTAAACGGACATCACGACAGACGAAATTTATATGGGTGAGGGGGGGGGTGGTTACGTGTTTCAGGAATGTTAAGGATTTAGTGACTCGTAAACTTTACAGAAAGACATTTTTATACTGAAATAGACATTCAAACAGCTGGGATGCATGGTTTTCCGGACGATGTTTACATAAAATAACGGGTGTTGGACATGCACGAGTTAAAACTTTTTACTCGTTGCTCACAACGATTTTCTACCTATTGAGATTTGAGGACATCGATGCCAAATTGAGTCGGCGTCCATTTTATTTCACTATTTACTGTGCCTTAGGAGGAGATGTGGTAACAACTTTTATGGGTAGCCCCTGCCAGGCCTTCATTTTTGACGAGACGTGCTAACACTGAGAAAGCCCACGGGGTATCTAGCAAATCGGCAAATTTTCACCTCGATCGGAAAAGAAACTCTTTTGCAGCACGTAATTGAATTTTTGATTGGAAGGAAAGAAATAATAATGTTGAAAATCAACTGTTCGGTTGAACATTTGAGGCTCTTTCGAATTTAAATTGTATATTATGTGATGACATTATAAATAATTAAAACTAAATTTAGTCGTAATTCAATGTAAAACATCTTAAAAAGGTAAGGATTTGACTTAATTTTATAGGAGTTATCTCCCATTATATATGTAACTTATTGGTTGTTTACCTGTTACTCATTAACTATTAATGATAAAGGGAAAATAAAGAGTGCAAAATGTTGGCCTTTTAAGGAGCAACTTTTTTACATTGCAGTAAACGGATTTGACTTCATTTTATAGGAGTTATCTCCCATTATATATGTAACTGATTGGTTTTTCGCATGGTACTCATTAACTATTAATGATAGAGGGAATCTAAAGAGTGCAAAATGTTGATCTCTTAAAGGAGCAACTTTGTTACATTTACAGGTAAAGGATTTGACTTCATTTTATAGGAGTTATCTCCCATTATATATGTAAATTATTGGTTTTTTCACATGGTACTCATTAACTATTAATGATAGCGGGAAACTAAAGAGTGCAAAATGTTGATCTCTTAAAGGAGCAACTTTGTCACTTTGTAGAGAAGTTATTTGACTTCATTTTATAGGAGTTATCTCCCATTATATATGTCACTGATTGGTTTTTTACATGTTACTCATTAACTATTAATGATAAAGGGAAACTAAAGAGTGCAAAATGTTGGTCTTTTAAAGGAGCAACTTTGTTACATTTATAGGGAAAGGATTTGACTTAATTTTATAGGAGTTATCTCCCATTATATATGTAACTGATTGGTTTTTCACATGGTACTCATTAACTATTAATGATAGAGGGAAACTAAAGAGTTCAAAATGTTGATCTCTTAAAGGTGCAACTTTGTCACATTTACAGGAAAAGAATTTGAAGTCATCTTATAGGAGTTATCTCCCATTATACAATGTATTTGTAATTTATTAGTTTCTCACATGTAACTCATTAACTATTAATGATAAAGGGAAAGTAAAGAGTGCAAAATGTTAGTCTTTTATAGGAGCAACTTTGTTAGATTTACTGGGAAAGGATTTGACTTCATTTTATAGGAGCTATCTCCCATTATATATGTAACTGATCGGTTTTTCGCATAGTACTCGTTAACTATTAATGATAGAGGGAAACTAAAGAGTGCAAAATGTTGATCTCTTAAAGGAGCCACTTTGTTACATTTACAGGTAAAGGATTTGACTTCATTTTATAGGAGTTATCTCCCATTATATATGTAACTTATTGGTTGTTTACCTGTTACTCATTAATTATTAATGATAAAGGGAAAATAAAGAGTGCAAAATGTTGGCCTTTTAAGCAGCAACTTTTTTACATTGCAGTAAACGGATTTGACTTCATTTTATAGGAGTTATCTTCCATTACATATGTAACTGATTGGTTTTTTGCACGGTACTCATTAACTATTAATGATAGAGGGAATCTTAATAGTGCAAAATGTTGATCTCTTAAAGGAGCAACTTTGTTACATTTACAGGTAAAGGATTTGACTTCATTTTATAGGAGTTATCTCCCATTATATATGTAAATTATTGGTTTTTCACACGGTACTCATTAACTATTAATGATAGTGGGAAACTAAAGAGTGCAAAATGTTGATCTCTTAAAGGAGCAACTTTGTCACATTTGTAGAGAAGTTATTTGACTTCATTTTATAGGAGTTATCTCCCATTATAAATGTAACATTGGTTTTTTACATGTTACTCATTAACTATTAATGATAAAGGGAAACTAAAGAGTGCAAAATGTTGGTCTTTTAAAGGAGCAACTTTGTTACATTTATAGGGAAAGGATTTGACTTAATTTTATAGGAGTTATCTCCCATTATATTATGTAACTGATTGGTTTTTCACTTGTAACTCATTAACTATAAATGATAAAGGCATGTGGTCTTCACCGTAGACCTCATGCCCTTTGACCTTGAAAACTTGTACGGGTCAAGGTCACGTTCTAGTTTTTGATCTTTGCTATTTTTAAAGATATTGGAATTATTAAATGAAGACATGGCGTCGAAAGTTGTATCAAACTTTTATAAGAGTTATCTCTCTTAGAATGCCAATCTGTAGCAAATAATATAAAATAATTTCTATTTTAAATATTTATAGCCAAGTTATAACATTTTGCAAAAAGATGATTATTTTAAATGTCATCATGTAATACAAAATTAAAACTAATGTGGAAAGACCCTCAAATGTTCAACCGAACAGTTGATCTTTAATTTATTTTTTATTTTTCTACTACATGGTATTGAAAGTCATTATTCAACTACAATTAAAATTAAATTAATAATAAAGCTCTAAAACATGTGTTTTTCTATATATTTACATATTACGGAAATCTGGGTCTTGATTGTTAAAACTAGTATGACTTTGTATACTCCTTTTTCACCTTTCAAAAAAAACACCCAAACTTGTGCTTTTTGTATCTTTACACCATCTACTACATGGTATAGAAAGTCATTATTAAATTCAAATTGTATTTTTTTTTTTAAATCAAGCTCTAAAACATGTGTTTTTCTATTATTTTTACATACGGAAATCTGGGTCTAGATTGTAAATGACACTAGTATGACTTTGTATACTCCTTTATCACCTTTCAATAAAACCACCCTAAATTTGATCTTTTATCTTTTAAACCATATACTGCTTGATATAGAAAGTCAATATTTAATTCACATTGAAATTTTTTTTTAAAAGATGTAAAACATGTGTTTTTGTTTATTTTTACATACTTAACTCTGGGTCTAAATTCATTGTAAATAGCACATGTATAACTTTGTATATTTCTTTTTCAATTTTCAATAAAAACGCCAAAAACGTGTTCTTTTTGTATCTTTACACCATATACTACATGGTTTAGAAAGTCATTATTCAATTCAAATTGAAATTAAAAAATTATTAAGCTCTGAAACATGTTTTTTTTCTATATGTTTACATACGGAAATTTGGGTCTAGATTGTAAATAACACTAGTATGACTTTGTATACTACTTTTCACTTTTCAATAACAACACCGAAAACTTGATGTTTTTTTAATCTTTACACCATATACTACATGGTATAGAAGGTCGTTATTCAATTCAAATTAAATTTTTAAAAAAAGTTCTAAAACATGTGTTTTTCTTTATTTTTACATACGGAAATCTTGGTCTAGATTGTAAATAACACTAGTATGACTTGGTATACTCTTTTTTCACCTTTCAATAAAAACACCCAAAACTTTGTTTTTTGTATTTTAACACCATATACTACATGGTATAGAAAGTCATTATTCATTTTAAATCGAAATTTAAAAATAATATGGGCTCTAAAACATGTGTTTTTCTATAAACTTACATACGGAAATCTGGGTCTAGATTGTAAAAAAACAAACAAAAAAACAAAAATATTTTTTTATTAATTCTAAAATAAGGCAGTCGTACATTGTATGGTTTTCTTTGATGTTTATGGCTTTTACCAATTATATGATGACACGGGTATTAGCTACCTAGGGTTGTACCCTCAGACAACTTATAATTATGACATCTTGTTTATTGCATTTTTGTTCATCACACCTGTGATTACATAACAATGGCAACAGTCGGCTACCAAATTAAAAGTAAATGAGTTGTAATAAATATTAATTCAAATTTACTGCAGGCAGGTTGTGCTGAACTTGTTTGTAAAATAAAAGCTGAAAATAGTTAACAGGATGGAGATATCCTCTTGTAAAATTCCTGTTCTAAAAGGTGCAACAAAGTATGATTCTCAATTATGACCTATTTCTTCGTGTTTTAAAACACTCATATCATGTTCTATTTGAATGTTTACATGACTTGTTTAATTCAATCATCTGTTCCTTTTTGTTTGTTTGTTTGTATGGTGTTTTAACGCCACTTTCAGCAATTTTTCAGCTATTTCATGGCGTCCAGTTTTTATTGGGGGAGGAAGCCGGAGTACCCGGAGAGAACCCCCGACCAGCGGTAGGAAAACTGGCAATCCTTGTCAATTAAGATTGGAGTCGAGTACACCGTGCCTGCAGTGAGAATCGAACCCGCAATCTCAGTGTTGACAGACCACGTGATCAATAGTAAACGAACTACCTTGACCACTCGGCCACCGAGGCCCCTTGTTCCTTTTTAGAGTGCCAAGAAAACGAAGAAAATCTTCTGAGTGCCAGAAATCTAAATATTCATGGAGTAAGCTTTCAGAGAATAAACCTGATGTATCAACTTGACTGTTGTGTTGAACAGTAGAGAGATTAAAGAGAATGATTGCAATGCCATTTGGTTTCTTCTATACTATTAGTACTATTAGTTCCAGTTCCAGTAATAGAACACAGAACAATTCAGAACAATCCCCCCAATAAAAAAAATAACAACAGCAAAAACAAAAATACAGGGAAAAGAATCCAGTAATGCATTTAAACATACACAAACTATTAATTTAAAGTGGTAGGCCATTGTTCACTTTTAGTAGAAGAATGATGACCAAAAGGTAAACACGGTTATACTAATCTTGGAGATTATGCATCCCGTGTAATTTTGAGGTATGACCTCTAAAACCTACTACTGGCTTTAAAATTTTATTGCAGACTGGACATTAAAAATCACTATTTCAAATTTAGTCTTTTTCGGAACACTTTCGGATTCGCAATAGTTGTCTACAAAACACTCGCTGTCTGTTTAATCACTCAAGATATTTAAGTTGAAATTTGTCGAACTCGTCATCCCATGACAAAAAATCTTACTTGTCTATAGTAATCTCGGCTTTGTTTGAGCACAATAAATGTTTATGTGAACAAAACGATGTTTTCTAATGGCTGTTAATTCTGAGTAAAACATGTTTGCTGCCGGCAAAGATCGGCAATGATGGCAAATAAAATAAATTTATATGATTTTCAAAGGCAATCATAGGTAATTAACTAGCACAAGTAATAAAATTATTCAATTATTTTCATAACATTCAAACAGATTATAGTTATTAATTAATACATTCATTAACCCAAACTAATATCTTTTAAATAACCAATATTTCATGACGCCGACAAGGAAGAAAATTATACTAATTATCAGATAAAGAATAGAAAAAAACAAAACCAATTATACGATGCATTTTATTTTATTTAATCTTAAATTTGAAAATCAATTGTTTATCGGTTGTTAAGGTAAGCCAGCGGTAGTTCTTTCCCCTTGTTATTATCTCGTTTGAACAGGTAATATTGCATAGGGTCGCGTTATCTTACGATCTCTGTAATTATATTACATGGCTTCTTATTATACTTGTAATTGCGGATCATTAATAAATATCGTAGAAGTATTTCTCAAAGGCCTTATTTTATCATATGAAATTTAGTGAAATCACAGCAGCTGTATATTGGCATGTGATTAACTGATTCATTGGTTAATGAGAAGCCTCCTTATTTATTGAGTTTTAGTTTTCATCAGATATAGATATTCATGAGATGCTTATCTTTTAAATGCACGTGCAGTCTGGAAATGGTTTACTTTTGATTTTTGATTTTTTTTCACGTTCAGAATTTAGATATAGTCATGTCAATATAAAATTAAAAGTATAAAATTGTGTTTTAATTTTGTTGGTAAATTATAATAAATTTACGTAGGTAATAAGGTGGAGAAAATTTAAATGATTTTTAAGAATTTACTAAACAATATAAGTTTGTAAACTTGTACTGTACATTGACAAAATATATTTTAATTCTCGCTGCGTATTATTCATGAAATGAAGGCTAAAGATTATTCATTTCGCTTCATTTTTTTGTTTAACAATGTTCTAAGACTGTTCATTTTTCGACAAGATTAGTGTATATTCTAAAACGTACTTTTAATTTTTGTATAGCAAATTTGGCCCTGCGGCATACAGCGATGGATATATGGGTGCCACAGTATCTCAACGGAATGAGTTTTAATCTGATCAAATTCTTCTTCACGTGTCTTGGTGGTCCATATTTTAACACAGCTATTCGTGTTAAAGTTACCTATATGTATCTTCTAGTATATTTCAAATTATCAGTGTTATAAAAAAGTAAGCGTGAAAGTATAGTGAATGTTGTCACAAATTATAGAAAGCAGGCTAATGCTACATGTAACTTACCGAACAAGCGGATGCTTTTTGCCTGATCAAGAGTACAAAACATCAGTATAAAAATGCTACAAATATAATTGAGAATTTTCCTAGTATGTTTCTATTGAAATCTTAACACACACACACACTCACACACATATGTATATATATATATATATATATATAGCGGATTTGGCCGAGGGGTCTAGACCGCTGGACATAGTACAGGCGATTTGGTGCCACAGTGTCACAACGGTGTGAGTTCGAATCCCGCTGAGGGTAAGCAAAAAATTTGACAGTGTAAAAATCTAATTCTAATATACAAACGTCTAAGTATTGTGACAACCATATAATATATCTTTCCAGCGGATTTCTGAGACATCAGAAATACAGGGTTAATATCAAATATTTATATATACGTCTACAAATTAAGCCCAACACTGTTTGAATTAGATTTTTAACACTGTCAAATTTTTGCATTCCCTCAGCGGGATTCGAACTCACACCGTTGTGACACTGTGGCACCAATTCGCCTGCACTATGTCCAGCGGTCTAGACCCCTCGGCCAAATCCGCTATATAAAAAATATAGCTTCATTAACCGGGGTGAATCTTAGACATAGACATAGTACATGTGTACTAGCGTGTGACGATGGAATTTTCGTAACCAATACGTATTAATCTGACAGTAATCTAATTCAGCATTTTTGTATATATTATATAGGATATATATTTATATATAATTTGTATATAATTTACTTACTGTGACTGCATGACAAGTAACTTTGTCATCCTATATAATATATACAAAAATGCTGAATTAGATTACTGTCAGATTAATACGTATTGGTTACGAAAATTCCATCGTCACACGCTAGTACACATGTACTATGTCTATGTCTAAGATTCACCCCGGTTAATGAAGCTATATTTTTATATAGCGGATTTGGCCGAGGGGTCTAGACCGCTGGACATAGTGCAGGCGAATTGGTGCCACAGTGTCACAACGGTGTGAGTTCGAATCCCGCTGAGGGAAAGCAAAAATTTGACAGTGTTAAAAATCTAATTCAAACAGTGTTGGGCTTAATTTGTAAACGTATATATAAATATTTGATATTAACCCTGTATTTCTGATCTTTCAGAAATCCGCTGGATAGATATATTATATGGTTGTCACAATACTACGGAAGCCTTGGAGGGCCATTTTGACTTTTAACTTTTAACTTACTAATTCTGGCTTTTTTGTTTTGAGTTTTGACTATTGACTTGTTATACAAGCCGACTGGGGACATTTTCACTTTTATCTTATGACTTTCAACCTTTTGACTATCGACTTTTGTCTTTTGACTTTTGACTTCTTAATTTTTACGTAAGCCTTGAAGGGACATTTTTGTCTTTCAAATTCTTACACTTGAGTTTTTACTTTTCAATTTATGACTTTTTAGGCTGGAAAAATTGAAGATTGTACAGCTGCACAAACCCCAAAATTTTCCATTATATCAATTATAAATCTATGTCTCGGTGTCCGATGCGATTTATTGACTTTTGTAAAAAAAAAAACAACTGTCTCTTTCTCCAGAAATCCAATTTGTTGACTTTTAACACCGAGCACGTTACACAAAATAAAAAGTCAGAATGAAGTGTGTTACAGAAATAATGCGATTATTGAAATTTCATATAACGATTGGTTTATAGACGTATACAATAGCATAAAGAAGTAAATTTTCTGTATAAAATTGATTAACTCATACAAAAATACAAAGGAGGTTGTGGAATTTGCTCGTTTCCTGAAGATATTTTTGTCAGTGAGTTCACATTTTTATAATTAAAAGGTTTTAGTAAATCTAACTAAGGTGAGATTGTCTTTGAACATTGTTTCCCGCCTTGAAAGTCATAAGTTGAAAAGTAAAAAGTCAATTGTAAGAAGTTGAAAGACATTTGAAAGACAAAAATGTCCCTTCACGGCTTACGTAAAAAGTCTGAAGTCAAAAGTCAAAAGGCAAAAGTCAATAGTCAAAAGGTTGAAAGTCAAAAGTTAAAAGTG
Organism: Limnoperna fortunei; assembly: GCA_944474755.1. NCBI lineage: Eukaryota > Metazoa > Mollusca > Bivalvia > Mytilida > Modiolidae > Limnoperna > Limnoperna fortunei. The sequence continues at coordinate 45,856,289 of OX104119.1, forward strand.
AAACTGTCCCCAGTCGGCTTGTATCATAAGTCAATAGTCAAAGCTCAAAACAAAAAAGTCAGAATTAGTAAGTTAAAAGTTAGAAGTCAAAATGGCCCTCCAAGGCTTCCGTACAATACTTAGACGTTTGTATATATATATATATATATATATATATATAATATATATATATAAACGTCTAGAGAGTCTACCAACCAGTAAAGCTTATTAAGTATCGGATCGACAAACATGACGATACAACGTCAGACGCGCGTTTCGTCTACATAAGAATCATCAGTGGGTGGGGGATGGTTGGTGCTATATATGGAAGTTTTAAGTTCAGTTGGAGTAAGAAAGTTTAAGATCAATATGTTATGACTTGTGTACGTTATTCAATTATATTGACATTGACATTCAATGACTAAGGCCATTCGTTATATAACATAAAAACAATTACACAAAATAAGTGTCACAAAATCACATAATTAATGAAATTCAGCAAAGAAAAGACTTTTAAAATAAAGCCAATATGAAATGTAAAACGGAGAATCTAATTTACTGTATCATATGACCAAACTGTAAGGAAGAATACGTTGGCCAAGCAGGAAACAGTCTTAGTGAACGCGTTCAATCAACAATTCGACAACCAGAATATAGACAAATTCCATTTAGCGAACACTTAGACGTATGCGCTGGTGGAAAATTAAAAATTTTCCCTTTTTATAAATGCCAACAAGATAATGATATGTATGTATTAAAGCCATCATTCGAGCACGAGAAAGTTACTTTAATTAACTTCTCAGGTAAATCTTTAAATAGCAAAACCAGTCATACGGTAGTCGAGAACGCCTAAGAGCCTTAACGATTTAGTGTTCATCTCCCGACCTTTTTCGACTTCATCTTAACATTTTTACAATGCCTATACGGAAATTATGTGAAGCTGAGAAGTGACAGATCGTTGGAATGCGTAATAGAGTACAGAGCATGCATCAGATAGCACAACACTTTGGCATTCACTTTAGTGTCGTATCCCGGCTACTAACACGTATTCGAGATGATGGAACTATCAAGGAGCGTTCTAGGTCAGGTCGACCACCATCTGAAAGGGAGAAACACGCGTTCGTGTAGCCAAACGCCAACCGTTTGCCACTGCACGATTTCGTTGTGACGATTGGAATAGTGCAACCAGAGTCGCCGTTCAAACAGTTACCAGGCGCCTAAACAATGCAAGGTTGAGAGCTCGTCGTCCCTTGAAACGTCCACTGTTGACACAAAGACATCGCCAAGCACGGTTAGAGTGGGCACGATATCACCGCCATTGGAATATTCGAAGCTGGCGACGAATACACTAGACCGACGAAAGCAGATTCATTCTTCGTCCTATTGACGGGCGCATGCGCGTTTAGAGACAACGATGCACTGTTTACAACCAGAACAACATGCTAGGCACTACAGCGTTCGGCGGTGTTGGTGTTACAGTGTGGGGAGGCTTTTCATACGACTGTAAACTGAATCTGTATGTGGTTGATTGGACAAGGACAGGGCAGAAATATCGAAATGACGTCATTAACGCTATTATTGTGCCATATTTTGAAAATCATGCACTTGATAACAGACCCATCTTTATGGATGACAACGCAAGACCTCACCAAGCAGCAATTGTAAGTGATGTAATCGAAAGGAGCATCTTCCATGGCCATCAGTGTCACCCGATATGAATCCAATTGAACAGTTGTGGGATATTATTGGCCATAAAATATATAACAGAACACCTGCTTGTTAAGGCCTACGTGTTGCCATTGAAAATGAATGATACCACATGCAACACTTCGTTTGGTCAACAGCATAAGGGGGGAGAGTTAATGAACTGTACCGGAAGCTTGGTGGTTACACGACTTACTGAGTATTTTTGCGTTTAACACATTTCAATTGACTTTTCTTTCCCTGAACATTGACCTGTGATGATGTGTTTACTTTTAGTTCATGAAATTGAAGTATGCAAGCAACCTTTTTGGCTAATGAAAGTTATATTTGCACTGTTTTTATATCTTTGCTTTGAACATTTTTTCACCAAACAATAAGTAAAACAACTGTAAACATGTTGTTTGTATGTTTTATTTGTCATTTCTTTAAAAAATATAAAAATATATAAAATCTTAAATGAGTCCCTAGAAAATAATAGGGTGTAGCTTAACTTATGGCGAGGTGTATATATGTCTAAGTGGACTTGAATTATTCCATCTCCCAATGAAGAATACCTTACATGTAAGCATTTAGAGTTAAACGCCAATGATGAGTCTTGAATAGACGAAACGCGCGTCTGGCGTAATTAATTTATCACATTGGTAATTTTGATAACATTTATTGGAATATTTGAACAAAGGCAAGTGAAAGCTCATTCCTGGTTAGCGGATGGTAGATGCAATATATAGAATTAAGTTTAGTTAAGGTGAGTCGGTTCAAGACCAATATTTTAATACTTGTTTATCTTATTTATATATATTGACCGTCAATGACTGAGGCCATTCGTTGGTCAGTCTGTGTCTATAATTTTGACAAAACACAGTCATTTGTATCGTATTTGTATTTTATATATGACAAGGCATGTCCATTGAAAATGTACTTAAGCTTTATTTTGTCAGTAATGGAATGAAGACAGACCGTCAATATTTAAAAGTTCTGTCCTTTTAGCACCTTATTTCTCGTCAATTAACGACGCTCTCAAAATGCTTAACCAGTTTCTAACAAGCAGTTGCTTGCCCTAGGTTAAAAAAGTAGGTTAAATAAAACTTAACGTTTGACAATTTTCAAACCTGTGTCAAAGCAAAATGCACTTTTTTCGTGTATTTTTTTACAATAAATTTAAATCGCATGGCCAAAAATAATTATATATTTAAATTGAACATGCGCAGTACAAAATACTTAATTTTTCTAAAATGAGAAATTAATAAATGGTTTCAGCTTTACGAACGGAATTTTAAAAAAACTAAAGATTTTATATCACAATATCTGACATAAATTGGAAAATTAACGATGACAGAGTACTAGAAATGTTGCAGCACTTTTAACTGTACTGCTTTGAATTTCTATTAGGTGAAATTCGACAGATAAGGGAGATAAACAAAAGTAAAACACGCAATCAACCATGACGACGCATGCTATGCTTTTGACACTTGTATTGATTATTATTCATGCTATCAATTATCACTGGAAGCTTCTGTTTGTTGATTTAATGTTCAATTTTCTGGGCATTGTAGCGAGTTTGCAACGTATGATACATGAGCACTAAACAAAAAATGAGAGAAAAATCACGTCAAAGGCAATATTTTGTTACCCGTTGAAACTCTGGACATCTTGATTTAAGAATCGGGAAAAACAACTCCAAATTAGTAGAGTATTATAATGAGGTAAATTTCTTTAATATCAGAAATCATTCTGTGCACACGATTTTCGAAATTTCAGCCAATCAGAACGCAATAAATATTGGTAGCTGTGTTGAAAAATAACTCGAACTATGTTAAGAGCCACCTTATGACCAAGTCGATTTCAATGTTGCCAAGTGGTTCTGGAAAAGAAAGTTGAAATGTGATAAATGTACGGCCGACGATGACGACGACGGCATGTGATAAGAAGAGCTCACCTGACCAATTTAAAAGCGGACCATCCAATATACCTTTAAATTCACATCAATTAACTTTGCAGTTTCTGTTTATATGTGTGTTTGTTTTAGTGGGATTTAATGCCATTTTCAGCAATTTTAAGCTATATCATGGCATCCAGATTTAAAGATAAAGTTTAATAAGTTTGTGTATTACCTGATGTCCTTGACTATAGCCATAAGATTTGTTGACCTGTCTAAACTAAGTCTTTCAAAGTCCTGTTAAAATGAATAAAAAGAAATATGTAGAATTCCAAAAAATGTAATAAAATTTGTATACTGATGAGGAAACAATTGTCATACAAAGAAACACTTCGCAAAAACGATAATTAAATATGTTATTCTTAAACAAAATAAACATATTTGTCTTTTGAAATTGTATTATACTCTCAGCCGTTACGCATCAATTAGTGGATTAAAAGTGGCAAAATTTATATGGTGGCCGCCATATTGACAGTGTTTACCACGAGATTGTATGTTGTGACGTTACAGTATACTATATACAGTAAATATGATAAACAAAAAATATGTTTTTCTGCCTCTGCTCTTTGAAGAATATAAAGGCTGGGGCGATGTCTTATGACAACATAAGATTACCAAATACGTCGTATTGCTGTAATGATCTTTGTATTAATACAAGTACTTTTAAAAACAATTTTATTGTCTTTATCTCTTCATTTATATTAAATAGAATTAAACAAAAAACAAACAAAAACAAAATTGTATATAAAAGATATATTAATATAATTATTTTTAAACATGAAATTAAATAACGTAAATAATATTGCAAGTCTTGAAACGTCAGTTGTACCTAGACGTGAAAATTTTTCAGGTAAAACATTTCTCGTTTATGAAGGGTAATTAACAAAATCAGCAAGTAAACATACTTAATATTTATTGCAATAACGAGATCATTTGATGCCGACTTTGATGAATGAATATTCGGACATTTTTAAAGGCTAACTAGATTAAATGTTATTCATGTAATTATAAATTAGAAATGTTATCATAGTGAAAGTATTTTAGATCGAAGAATCTAAGTCTGAAATAAGTACTTAATTATTAATTATGGTTAGAATTTCCGAACCATAGTACTAAATTGTTAATTTTTGTAAAAAAAATGTGTTATCATTTCTAGAACCAATTTGAAATATCACTGATGTTGTTTAATTATTTCCTGTAATGGTATATATAAGAACAGCTTGTCAATAATAACAGATTTTAAATGACAAGATCGAGTTCTGTAATTTACAGAGACGATAATTTGTCTTTCGTTCAAAGAGACTCCCATAAAATAATACTTGTGGCATACAAATAAGAGTCCGAGTACACAGAAGAGGAGCTTGAACACACGAATGCCATTCGGGATGCAAGACAAATGAAATAGATGAAAATCTACGCGAAAAATAATACTTCGTGGTGTTTCTGTGAAAAATGTCAGCATGCCAATGATGTCGGAGTGCTTATGCTACCATGGCATGCCAATGATGTCGGAGTGCTTATGCTGCCATGGCATGCCAATGATTTCGGAGTGTTTATGCTGTCATGGCATGCCAATGATTTCGGAGTGTTTATGCTGCCATGTCATGCCAATGATTTCGGAGTGTTTATGCTTCCATGGCATGCCAATGATATCGGAGTGTTTATGCTTCCATGGCATGCCAATGATGTCGGAGTTTTTTATGCTGCCATGGCATGCCAATGATGTCGGAGTGTTTATGCTGCCATGACATGCCAATGATGTCGGAGTGTTTACGCTTCCATGAATTTGAACTATTTAAAGAATATCTTCACCCTGGCGAATGGATTTCAAGAAACGAAGACTTGCAAATGGTGAGTCGTAATATTGTACCTGCAACCGCTTTTGTTAGTTCCCTGAGGTTAAAACGATACTATAGAAGAACACCAGATGTGTTGACAAATAGAAAAAGTAATGTGATAAGACCTTGAATTTATTGTTTTAATATTAATCAGTGTGTTTTACACATTATTTAATACTATTTACCTGTCAAATTGTAAAGGAATTTCCCAGTTTGCGCCGGTAGAGGTTGTTTTAACGTCAATCAATCGAACTTTTAATCAGCAAGAAACAAACAATAATTAGTTATTGATTATACTTATTGTGATTGAAATCAGAAATGGATTTCAGTACTTTAATCCTTGTTTTGTGTCATTTTGCATTATATTTTGATGTCTATTACAGAAAGTACAGACTGATGGTTTACAGACAGTTTGTTGGGTACAAAAAAGTGCCGTTACCATCTTGTGTTATTAACATAATACGAACTGAGTTTCATTCCGTAAATGAAAAGTAAGAAGGTTTTAATGTTTGTTCCAGCGACTTGTCCGACTCTGATTCTGGCTAAATAATATAACTTAAGTGATTGTATGTAAATAACATTTTCATATATTAAACATAATTAATGCCATGAGTAGGATAAACGTGTTAAAACTAAGAATTTGGTGTTGTAAAAATATCAATCGAACGTTGGAGATATAAAAAAAAGTTTGTAGCAACACAGGGAAACAGTTTTAAAGCGGATAATACGCATAAAACCACCGGGTGTGAATCACTCCCGGACTGCTCCTTTACAAGTTTAACTCTGCCAAGATAAAATAAGGAGGTACATTATTGTAGCTATTAGTTAATGTGCTGGTTGGTAGATTCCTTGAGACTATATATATATAATGATCGTTGCTTCCGCTGGTACTTGCTTCTGCTGAAGGTTTTGAAAAAAGCCTTGCAAAATAAAACCAAATCGATATGTATCAGCGCTGAAATTAAAACGCATGAAAATAGTTATTCCTTTCATAGTATTTAATATTTTAGATTTTTGGTTTTAAGTTTGTGTACAGTTCGGCTAAATATAATACATGTCGTTTACTTGTCATGTTCGAGATATCTCGTATCTGCCTCAGTGCTTGTATATAATGTTTCAAGAATCTTTTCAATGTGTTAGTAAGTTAATATATCTAGTTTTATACGTCTAAGTCCTTAATTACAACTTTCTGTGTTTGATTAGGCATTATAGTCAAAAATCTAATATAACATTAAAATATGATACAAAGGTTTGAGAATCTAGCGCTATTGGCATTGCTGAATTTTTCTTTTACCTAATCGTCACCTGGAACCCAAGAGTGGAATAACCAAAATAATTGCTGAATTTAATTTGCACCTTTTTCTATTTACAAAAGGAAAAAAGCTCGACCAAACGCGGTAAGCAGTTTTCATTTGTAACGCAAACTTCTTAAAAAACACGTTTGTAGTATAGTTCAGTTAAAGCAAACTTCCCGACAAAAACACAATGAAAGTTAGAAGCAAAAACGAATTTCTAGACTGCTTTATTAAAAGAGCTGTGATAAACAGCAAGATACAAGACTCTGTTACATCAGCATATATCCCCCCCCTTCCTCACACACACACAATCGTGCCAGCTTAAAGAAAAGATGGCGGTGGTCATCATAAAATTATTAAGGTATCTTGATGTAGAAAAGAGAGATAGTTTTTAAAATCATATAATGAAAGAATGGTCACAGCTGAGACTGTATATTGTCATAGAGATACCATTGTAACTATACAAAACTTAGAAACATTGCTAGAATGGTCACTGAAAATTACCTTCAGTTCTATACTTTCCTTTAATTATTTATATTGTGTCAAAGTGGGACTATACCATGTCAAGGACGCGCATGAGACGTTGCAAGTTTGAGCCCAAAATTAGGCAAAATGTGTTCGACTCATTTGACAAGGATTGTCATTTTCACTCCCAAATTGTTTATTTTCATCACGAAAACCAGCTTTGTCCCTCAATAGAAACTAGACACATTGTAAACATTTAGCTAAATATGGCCGAAAAGCAGAAAACATATGCAAACAAACAATGATAGTTCTTACCATTTTTATCCTCACTAAGACATATAAAACCATAATTTTTCTGGTTATACGATAGAATTGGATAAAAGCTAATATTCTAAGGTGCTTTTTAGAAAAGTTACCTATTTTTTTACAAACTAAATTTGATCGCTGCACTTTTACATCATTTTCAAGGTGATCTACTGGTCAGGGAGTAGTTCTCGCCATTAAAATGACAGAAGCAATTCTCGCCATTTCGGTGGCTGTAACGTTATTTTTCCATTTAAATCTATGACAAATGTTTTATTTGATAGATTTTACCATCTTTTATCCAAAACAAGTTACGTTTATCTCCTTAAAAATGTCAATTTTAAAAAAAACTGTTAAAAGATCCGGTGGCGAAAATTACTTGCCGGTGGGAACTACTCCGTGACCAGTAAGTATTCTCGTCCAAGACATCGGTGCAACAGGAATGACAGAGATCACCTAAATATCGAAAGCTGAAATAAAATGTAATTTAAGTTGACAAGGGTTAAACATTTTTACGAAAGATATTAATAAGAAACAAATCGTGAATACATGATACTTAAGCGATGATATTTTGCCAAAACGTACAGGGTTACCGGCAATTCAAGGTCGCAATAAAGATTTGAAAATTATTACATTTGAGTTCATTTTTATTTTAAGGAGGAGGAAAAGCGTTTATCTTGACATTTAAAATTAAAGTACATGATAGAAATTTGTAATATTTACTTGTTTGTTTTAACTTTATCTATATATTAATGAAGGGTCTAGGTGGCCGTTTGATTAAGGTAGTTGATCATCTACTGTTGGTTACGTGCCTGTCAACTCAAAGGTTGTAGATACGAGTTTCACTGCGGGCAGCGTTCGCTAGACCTCAATCTTAATTGACAGGGATTGCCAAGATCGTGTTTTTTTTCAGGGTACTCCGGCTTCCCCCTCAATAAAAACTGGTCGCCACGATATAGCTGAAAAATGCCTATAGTGGCGTTAAACGTCATTTAAACAAACAAACAAACAAACAAAAGCATGAGGACACTAAATTCCTTTTTCCAGAATTAGAGGAAATGGCAATTTCACTCTGTAATGTCTACCATGTTGAATTGTCATCATTTGCAAAATCTCTACTTTAAAATCATTGTTTTTTTAATAATTAAACTGCATATAAAATAAAAAGGTATATAATTTTTACATAAACTTTTATAATACAGTAGTAATATACAATAAAAAAATGTTATTAACAGGAAATCAAAAAGGCAGAATACCCCGATCTATATTTAGTTTATTTGATCACCTATTGTTTAATTTCAACTTTTTTCGTCACTTTTATCGTTCATTTATACGACAGCAACTCCCTTAACGTGAGTAGCATCGCAGGAAAGATTAATCATTTTGTCACGTTAAAGGAATTAATTGGGAATTTAATGAATCATAAAATATGGAGAAAATTCTTGTATAGGCCAATATCCAACGTGTCAAACTGCTACAAAATACGCCTTCGAACAATTGCCATTTTTGTATAAGTAAAGGGCCATAACAGGCTGAAGCAACTTGACTGGTTATCAATCATGGCAGCGATATAATTTCCATAAATATTTTCCCCAAGTTTCATGAGGATCGGACAACAACTGTTCGAGTTAGAGAGCGGACAAGGAGAATTTGCTATTTATGTAGAAATAAAGGGCTATAGCTGAAGTTGCTGAAGTGATTTGACTTTTTTTTAACTTGGTCGAGGTATTATGCCCATAAACATTTTCCCCATATTTCATGAAGATCGTACAACAACTGTTTGGGTTAGAGGGCAGACATCGCTGTGGACGCGCCTGTCCGCCATGGGTGTTCCCATAATATGATCCGTCTTTGACGGGCACACATAAAATTGTTTTGAATTTTATAGTAATATTACTGTTTAAGCGAGACACAAAAAAATTTAACAGTTTAGGGCAAAAACATTTTTTTCAGCTGTAATCAGAATAATTATCTAAACATTTCATGTAGGGTCAGAGAATTTTTTCTTTTCATTATTTTTGTGTATATGCAGACAAAATTATTTATTTCCAACCTGCCAGTGGTCGGAACATTAGTTTTAGAATATGCATATTCCTCAGAATGGTAACCCCTCAATGAAAATAAATCAGAGCTGCATATATTTAAGTCAATATATAATTTTTAGCAATGTTGTAGCTGTCAGTTACTAGATATTATTTAAATAAAGCTTTATTTGTTGGAAATGTGGTAAACCATGTCAATATAAAAAGAAATTGTTTGTTTTTCGAAACGAAACGAAAAAAACAGCCTTATTGGTTTGTTGTAAATTGTCAGGAAATGAAATGTAAGAAATGTAAACTCCTGAATGATTTTAGAGCTACATCTGATATCAATATGTTATCAGAGTACATATATACTTAACAAAATTTCCAAAATTTATGTAAAAATATACAAAAGAGTTATAAAAAATGTAAGAAACAAGAACTCTAAAATGCAGCTTCAAATAATGATGCTTGTAAATTTTGGAAACTTGTCAAGTCAGCTACCACTCCTAATTGTAAATCAGATCCTGATATTTCCTGTGATGATGGGAAAGGCTATTTTAATAGTCTTTTGAATACAAAACAATGTTGATAAAAGCCCAGGGTTTTCAGAGTTTGTAAATGATTTTATACAAAATCATAATTATAACTGTATTTGTATGTAAAGAGAAATATTCGTTTTAAATAGTGACATTACTGAAGATGAAATTGTATGTGAAATAAAAAAAGCTTATAAACCGGAAAAGATGTATAAATGTCTAAATACTAGAATGGTAGCTGTTCTTTTGGAATTGTTTAATAGAATTTCTCAAATTGGTGATTTTCCAGAATGTTGCTTACCCTCTTTTGTAATCTCATTGTATAAAAAAGGTGATAAATATGACAGTGGAAATTATCTTGGTGTATCTTTGTTATGTGTAATTAGTAAAGTATATTTGGGAATTGTATCTAAAGTCTTACATTATGGGTAGATATTAATGAGCATAATGTTGAAGAGCAAGCTGGCTTGACAAGCATTATTTTGAAGTATTTATTCAAAAAGGGTGGAATAACATGAATTAATAGACTTTCCTAAATCCTTTGATGGTATTAATAGATTCTTCAAATCTTTAGCTATTACAAATATCTTGGAATCATATTTTCAAATCGACTGAAATGAACTGTTGGTATTAAAATACTGAGTAATCAATATCAAAAGGCTTTAAATATGATAAATTTTTGCTTATGTAAGCTAGTCTGTAAAGATGAAAATATTGGATTTGAGCTTTTTGATTCGTTGGATGCACATATTCTTTATTATTGAACTGAGGTATGGGGTGTGGAGATAGTGAAAGACATAGAAAAGGTCTAGAATAAATTTTAGAAGCGGTTACTAGGAATGAGTAATAGGACGAACACTTATATTGCTCGAAGTGAGTGTAGCCGATATGAAAATTTCTCTAACTTCCTTTGAAAACCAATTAATCACATTTTACGTCTACAAAGACTGGAAACCAATAGACTACCATTTTGTTACAAAATGATGTTTGATGCAAACCGTCAACTGGTGCTCTAGAATACAATCTGTTTTTATTTATGTATGGCTTTGGAGAAGTTTGGGAAAATCAAGTTGTAAAAAATGAAGTGTTATTTTTAGAATTATTTTAACAAAGATATTTATATACAGAATCGGTCAGGGTATATAAACAACTCCTATATAGTGAATTTTATCCAAAAGGAAAGGGACCACTTTTTTGTAAATTTATCTTTAAAAATCTTAAAATTTAATGTTATTCTACCGTATAGAGGGTTATTTTAGCGGGGTGCCAATTTTGGCGTATTTTAGCGGTCAAACTGAAATCGCCAAAAAAACGCTAAAATTCTTGATTTTAGAAACTCCGGTAAAATGTTTTGTAGACGACGGGTATGGTAAATTTAATCAATTTCATGGTTATTTGTCAAATATTGGTATTACCATAGATTGTGTTAATTAAAGGTTATATTTAATAAAACTATTCATTAATGTCCTACGGCTAATTTGGTCAATATCATTGCAAAATGTTTTCTTGTGAACATTTTACACATAAATAAATCAGTTCGACGTTAATGTCGGAAGGATGAGTATCCTAAGTTTTTTCAAGAAAAAAGACGATATTCCGTCTGAAAAGTTTGAAGAGGCCAACATAGATGTTACCGAGCAACAAAATGTGAAAACCCTAGGATCTTATAAACTTGGGAAATATGTGTGCTATACACCCGAAGATCAAGTCGCTATATGGAAATATTGTTGCAAAAACGGTCCCGCCTCAACCGTCCGAAAATTTAAGGAACAATTTCCGTTCATTTCTTGAAAGAACAGCCAGGGGAACGAGGAAAAAGTATGAGGACGCTATTAGTTCAAGGAAACGTAAATTTGACTTTGATGGTGATCTGACTGTGACTGAACTTCAACCTAAAAAACGCGGACGATCTCTTCTTATTGGTGACGAACTTGATGCAAAGGTTTAAAAATATATTCACGTTTTGAGAGAAAACGGTGTTGTAATCAACGCTCAAAATGTCCTGGCTGCTGCAAAAGAAATTATTACAGGATCTGACAAATGTCTTTTGGCCGAGAACGGTGGATCACGGCAGCTTGTAAAAATGACAAAACTGAAAACTTTGATGAACTCAAAACAGAATATCTAAATCGTACTGAATAAAATGTTCTTGAATTTAACATTCTTCCGAATTTGATCATTAACTGGGGTCATGCTGGATTGAATATTGTCGCTGTCTCAATTTGGGTTCGAAGAGAGTTCTAAACAGTGGGCTTGGCGACAAACGACAAATCGCTGCTGTATTCGCAGGCACACTCTCATGTTAGTTATTTACTTAAAAATGTAAATTAATCCTAAATTATTTTGACTAATCACAAATATATTCATATGTTTTACTTGTGTTTAAAGATCAAAGGCGTGATTGTGATCTAGTTGTGAAATTGACACCTCGTTTAACTGTAATTTAAACCGTTAAATAGACATGCGGATAAGCACTACATCAAACCACACAATTAATAAATCTGTCATAATTTCGAAATTGGTATGCCATGTGATTTAACCTGTATATACACAATTAAAATTATCAATTATAACTTATAGAAAATTGGTAGATTTGTACAAAAAATATGTTTAAAAACATTGGAAAACTAATCACTTGAACAAGATTGAACAAGATTTTCTGGATTTTCTATCTGAAAACTTATCAAACCTGTGTTTGTACCTGCCTGTTGCACGGGACAGGCTACATTCGTTAGACGTTAGCGTACAAAAGCTGTTAAAACCATCTTCGTTAGTCTTTTGAGGGATGGTACTCGAATAAAATTGTCAAACAATTAAATGAAAATGAGAAAAAAGAACGGTAATCTCATTAAGCCTGTAACTTTGTCCCTTATAAGACTCAAGTCGTTATAGTTCAAGTTCAAGTTCAAGTTCAAAGCTTTATTTAAAGTCGGTACAACAACAACGTTATCTGGGAAATGGATTGTGAAAAAACAATCCTGAAATTGTGAGAAATGGGTTCAGTGAAACAGACATCAGTGTAAGTTTAAAAGACAATCTAGATGAAGATTTCCCTCTTGCACTGATTAGGTAAACATGAACATCACGAGCTTGATAACCGTTGTCATGTGTCTTAGAAACAGTCCGACATTTTAACTATAGATGTAATTTTAGACACTTTGTCCTTGATTATGATGTTTTAAAACAGTTTGAGTTTTTATATTTCTTATCATATGTCATTTAATAATTAAGAATGTAGTTTTACTATCGATCTGCATTTTGATATCTACAATATTCAAAACATACTGTAGTAGAAAAGAGAAGAAATGAAGGTCAACAAAGTGAAAATATATTTTCTGAAATTTGGAATTGTCATTCTATTGAAGATGAATATCATATCATACTTGTTTGTTCAATGTTGGCTGATCTTAGGAAAAACGTTTGACCTATATGGTGTCATAACAATGCAGGTAAAGTCAAGCTTACATATCTTTTTAGATCAAATGACTTGAATACTCTAAGAAATCTTGCAATGTATATAAAACTGGCAAAGTTATTGAGATAAGTCTTGTTGTAACTATGACTTACCTTACTATTACACGTATTATGTGTCCTTGAATCAAATTAAAAGTTCAGTTTGAATATACATTCAGCTGTTTATTTAAAACCTGCTTACCAATGATTTAAATGTTATGTTCAATATTGATATGTTCAAATTATTTGTAGTTATTAAATTATTAATGATGTATTGTGTACAGTGGACTGGGGTCCTGTTTAGTACAATAAAGTATCTAAGCATCTTGTATTTTGTTATCTTGTATCTACTTAAAAATTAAGCAAAAGCATCACTGCCATAGAAAAAAAAACATGAGAGCCAGAAACGAAAGAACAAAGAACAACTTTATTTTTTTGAAGCATTTCCTTGCGAACAAATGTGGAAAATAAAAAAAACTTAGATTAGTCAAACTTTGAAACGATTAAAGCAAAACCTTTATGACATGATTTAAATCACGTTCCAGATTTTTGTTATGTTGTGTTTGTTGCTGTTGCAAATGAAAATACTTGGTATCCAGATGAAATCTGGAAAAAATACGACTCAAAAATCAGTGTCAAATTGTCAAAGAAAAGGTGGTTACCATCATTTGAATGGACAGGATGATATTAAAGATTTTCATAGAAATTTCATAACGTTAAGAAATTTGACTGTAGTACCAACACCAGGATTTAGGTTTTGGATAATCTATGAATATGCTGATATTTAGAACCTTTATGAAAATAACAAAGCAAAAATTTAATAAAATTAAAACAATATGGTTTTCAAATGAAAAAATGAAACAACACGGCCTCTTGTTAGTATTCATTCTTTGTTGTTTATTGACATATTTTTGTGTCCAATTAGTTCTATTTAATTTAATTCAAATTTTAAATTATTAATATTTGATTTGATTAAATCGCAATGCCTTATATGTGGACTTTCATGCTTCTGAAGATTAAAAAGGACTTCTAATATGACGTTTTTAAAACAAACACCCATTTAAATATTCAATAAAGTAAGGATGTCACGGTCATTTAAAAAATCTCACCCGTGTGTGCTCATGCAGTTTTTTTTTTTTTTTTTTTTTTTTTTTTTGGCTTTTTTTATTTATTATTGACTTTGTTCTTTGTATAAGGACAATACTTTAATGGCTACATTGTATTTTCAAGGGACCTTGCGATATTTACAACACTTCGTCGTCCGCTTTCGTGGTGTTATTCGGACAAACCGCGAGACGTTTTCCGCCTCTATGGTAATCGACTATGGTAATCGCTTATATTACCGTATAGCGGGTTGTGTATTTTCCAATTGGAACGTAAGTAAACAAGGGGCTACATAGGAAGGGGACGGAAACAGGCTATATTTCATGTACAAAGACAGAAACTTAATTACGGATGGAAACTTATATACAGTATTGCATTTATCTGTTTTTCCTCCATAAATATCCTGAGGAGGAAGAAATTCTCCTGAAATAAAAACGATTTTCATTTTCTTTAAGTTATAATTGACAATTTTTATGTATATATATACTGGTAAAATAACGTTGCATACCAATTTCGTAATTATGACAGATTTATTAATTGTGTTGTTTTATGTAGTGCTTATCCGCATGTTTATTCAACGGTTTAAATGACAGTTAATCCAGGCCTCAATTTGACAACTAGATCACAATCAGGTCTTTGATCTTTAAACACAGGTAAAACAGATGAATAGATTTGTTGATTAGTCAAAATAATTTAAGACATTTTGCGCAGATATTGACCAAATTAGCTGTAGGACATTAATGAATAATTTTATTTAATATAACCTGTAATTAACACAATCTTAGGTAATACCAACATTTGACAAATGACCATGTTATTGATTAAATTTACAATACCGTTCGTCTACAAAACATTTTACCGGAGTTTCTAAAATCATGAATTTTAGCGGTTTTTATTTTGGCGATTTCAGTTTGATCGCCAAAATACGCCAAAATTTGCACCCCGCTAAAATAACCCGCTATACGGTATGTGCTGACTACAAACCTCCGTCAACAGATTCAGATTTAATTTATACACGATTAAATCATGCTTCAGGATTAAGCTATCAATTATTTGACAATCTCGAGTCACTGATAGAATTAGTACCTTGCTTGACCCAATAAAGATTAGCGACTCTTTGACGTACACTTATTCTGATGTTTTAGAAATGCCACTACACACATCTGACCATCGCGCCTGTTTCTCGTTCATAGATTGTCCTGAAAAAATACCGCCACTTTTAGGCTTAAGTCTGGATTTATGATAGACTAGATAACAAACAATTTTTAAGTTAGCATAATCAAACGAACTGGTTAGATTTATTTCCTGCAGATACAGACGTTGATAATATCTGTAAAATATTTTAAAAATTGCGAGAGATTGCATACCAACCAAATTTGTTACGCTCCGGAAACGCGATAAACCTTCGTTTACAACCGAATTAAGAAGAGAAATTCGGAAACGGGATCATTTTAGAAAAACAGCTTTAAAATTTAAAACCGATAGAGAAATTACTAGGTATAAGCAGCAGAGAAACAAGGTTATTCATCTGCAGAAAATTGCAAAAGAAAAATTCGAACGAAATTTGAATAATATTATTCTTGAAAATGCGACTACTAAAATATACTGGAAAATAATGAAAATGTTGATAAAGTCGAACAAAGGGTACTCGAATATTCCACCGCTCCAAAACGTAAGATCTGATCCTGCAAGTAATGTTTTGTATTTGTTGACACCAGTAAATGTATGATTTTAAATGAATATTTTTAAGCGATTTCTTGGCTAAATGACATAAATGCGGTTATTCCTACCTTTGATAATAGAACCGATCATTGCATTGAGATAATCTCCATAAATACAAGTGAAATAACGGATATTATAAACACATTGAAGCCAAATAAAGCTTCGGGTCCAGACATAATTAGTCACAAAATGTACAAAATTTGTCCAGAAAAAATAGCAATTCCTTTGCAAATATTGTTTAATATATCTCTACAGCAGTGCAAGTTTTCTTTCAATTGGAAATATGCGATTGTAATACCAATTTTTTAAAAAGGAGACCATTCGTTACCATCAACTTATAGAGCGATATCCCTTATTAGCTGTGTTGGTAAGGTCATGGAAAGAATCATACATAAACATGTTTATAATCATCTAGTCTCAAATACTTTGATATATGAATACCAATCAGGGTTTTTACCAAAATATTCTACTGTTCATCAGTGACTTGAAATGTACAACTTTATACTGAATTTTATGAATTCGAGATAAATTAACTGCTTTGTATTTTGCGATTTTTCAAAGGCATTCGATACAGTATAGCATGATGGGCTATTAGTTAATTTACACGCCTATGGTATTAGAAACAATTTGCCACGTGGTTCAGAAGCTATCTTGAATCAAGGAAACAAAATGTTGTCATTAATACTGCATCTTCATCCTTATGTGGTATATCTGCGGGTGTACCACAAGGATCTGTATTAGGGCCCTTGCTATTCATAATTTTTGTTAATGATATTGCTAAAAAATTAACCTCATTTTGCAGGTTATTTGCTGACGAAACTTCGTTTAACTACTCAGATCAAGATCAATAACATATAAAAACTGTAATTGATCGAGATCTGAGAAAGTTGGATGATTGGTCGAAATGTTGGCGCATGTCATTTAATCCTGATAAAACCGAAATCGTGGTTTTTTTTCAAGTGCTGAAATCCCTTACATTACATTTTCACTGAATGACGTCACAATTCCGATTGTCAAATGTCATAAACACTTAGGGGTTACATTTAGTAATGATGCTAAATGGAATACGCATATTGATAACATTATAATAAATGTAAAAAAAACATTTGAATGTTCTAAGAAAACTTAAATATCAACTGAGTCAAAACAATTTAGAAAAACTCTTCCTCACTTATATAAGACATTTATTCGAATACGCATCTGATGTCTGGGATAATTGTGGTGTTGGTAATGCTTCTAAACTAATACGACTCCAGGCAGAAGCAGCTAGAATTGTAACAGGACTGTCTATATTAAGTCATAACGGAAATCAATAATTCATGAATGCATCGGGTCAGAACTTGAAACACCAAAATGTTCACGAAAAAATACTCTTTCTGCTAGTTTCCTTAATTACAAACAAATGTTTTAGCTTCAATTCATATGCTTATGCAATTGCAGTTTTCCTACCAATTGCTTGGTGTTTTCTCTGGGTACTCCGTGCCTTCTCCCATTATAAAAACTAGACGCCCTTATATAGCTGCAAAAATGCTGAAAGTGACGTTAAACATTATTCAAACAAACAATTTAGAGAGTACATAAGATATATTGAAATATATGTATACTGTAAAGCTTTGAGCAAATAAATAAAAAAAATCAATACCAGTTTGTCATCTGTTTCGAGATATTCAAAAACTACACAAACATGTGCATTTCATTATTGTCGATATACACACAAATGTTTTAAATGTGCCAACCTACATCCTGATAGCTAATGTAGAATCTACAAAAAGCAATTGTTTGCAAAACATTAACTTGTTCCGAATTCTAGCTTATTAGGAAATGTTCCCATTAAAAGCTCTAGCTTCAAAATGTATTGGATTTATACACAAAAATAAGGAAAAATAATAGACAATTATCCTTTAGAAGATCTAATGAAGTTGGGAAACGTACATTTACTATTTATCCAAATGAGAACGATAAGATATCTGCAGGATAAACAATTAGAAGCAAACCAATTCAATTGCGGTAGAACTGCATGCCTCTTTTTCGGCCTTTTTCAAATGTAAGAGCTTCGCCAATCCGCATAATATCTACAAATATCTTGGGGTGGGGGCGACTAATTAACAATTTATCCTTCTTGTTTGGAAAAGTTTAGTATACTTCATTTGATCAACTTTTAATTAATGTGGATGCAATTCGCTTATACATATAGGACGTATTGAAATTTAATCAGCCAGTTTCTGGTTTTAAATTTTAAGATGGTTATTTTTTTTTTCACTTGGTGATCAAAATGGCGGCTAAAAATGTTGTTTGCAAGATGACGATTTAGGCGTGATTTATGATTAAATGGTAAAATAGATCGTTATAACTATGCAAATAAACAGTTAATAGGCTAGCGCTTTTACTCGGTTAGATTACTCTAATTTGGCTACCGAATAATGTTTGTTTGCATACTAACATGTGCTCGTCTCCAGTGGACATTGCCTGCGAACAAAAATGTAAGTCACAATGATTTCAAAGGATACATACTAATCACAATTAAGAAATGATCAGCGAAAAGCTAATACATTGCCAATCTAACTCCTTGTATAAATCACCCTTCAGATTAGTTTTTCTCTGGTTTCTCTGGTTTTCATGTGCTATTGTTAATGGGCTTATGGTTGGATAATAACTGATGCTGCAAGGGAGACTATCCCTTACCCCAGTTGAAATCTTATTAATGTTTAATTTGAAACAAACCTATTATTGTCAGGAAAACATCTTATCTCTGCAAAAATGCGTAACTTGTTTTCCTCTGGTTATTACTTAAAGTTAATATTTTCCAATTTAATTGATTGTTATTTGTATGGGGTTTTAAGGATATACTACGGAAAAGAGATTACAGACCTTAAGGGGTATCACAATTTTTTTATATTTTTCCCTTGACATAAATTTAAATTAAATATGATCGTACAAATACAAAATGGAGAAAAGGCTATTCTAATTATTAATTTCAATCAATAGTGAAACGCAAGACTGTCAAAGGGTATCAAAATGTAGACATCAGAACCTCGACACTAAGTTTTTATTTACTTTATTGCTATACACCTATGCGGGTCAAAATACAAATGATACAACTAAAGGGTCCATGTTAAGGATGATTTTTATACTTTTTTATCTAGCAATAATAGCAACAAATATAAATTTATTAACAAATAAAAAATAAGAAAAAATAAACACTACTGACTACATTTATTATGACCACAATATTACCTTCGATCACAGGTGAAATAAAATAAATGTTCTATACTTGATTCAGTACGTGGTTGCTTTAATTATAGCTCTTTATCAATACAGTTTTATATATGTCATTACAAATCGAGCTTTACAAAGTATATGGTATACTTAATTTGTGATACTTTATCACATTTTCATCCTGTTAATGCCCTTATTCCATACATGTTGATTTATAATATATGAAATCCATCTTGCATATGTGTTACATTTACAGAAAATTAAAACGTCCATGCCATAAATGGTTAAAATTAAATACTGGTTGTGAAAAAAACAGCAAAATAAATTAAAAACATGTTTTTGCATCTCTAGTAGAAATTCTTTCATTTTTAAAATTGAAAGGAATAACTTACACATATATCCCTTTGTTACCCGGGTCTGGTGATCCTAAGGAAAAGATTAAAAACAATCTTAATACATTTTCACAGTTTTATTTCTGTTATGGTTGCACAAAGTAACATTTTCTGACTGTCAAACAATATTATCGGTCATAATGGGTTCTGAAGTGTCGATTAATTATTTGTACTGAAATAAAGATAACTGATACAATCTTATTTTCTTACAATCTACATTAAAATACCTATTTGTGAATAATGGGTTATTAGAACATTTACGGTAATTTCAAACTTTAGCGAGAGAGTAAGCTACGTGTGAAATGCAAGGGTTGCAAGACGGAAACTGTATAACTTTTATTTTCAATTAATAATTCATTAAAATGAATTATTCAAACAAACAATCTATGAAGCTTCCGATATAAATCATGGGGATAACATTACATTCATGGGGATAACATTACATTTCTAAAAATATCACACACAGCTTGAAACGTCTGATTATCATCATCAACACACAGTTCTTTGTTCTCCTGCCACGTGATGATTTATTTATAACTAATCATTAGCCTGATGCCAATAAAGCTTAACAAATACTCTAAACTTCGCTAACATTATGTGGTACATATCCAAAATAATATTATTAGCTAGGCACATTATCAACTTTATGGTCAGCATATAGAATAATAGATTGTTGGTAGTCAGTCTTTTATGAACTATTATTGGGTCATCGCTTGAACTTTTCTGAATAACAAATATTTTACTTATACAAAGTATAGAAACCTTAAAAACCTTATAAATTCACAATAATCAGATAGTACCTTGATGTATACAAAGAAAAATATGTAAATGAAAGGTTTCTTACCTAAGGAAAAGATTAAAAACAATCTTAATACATTTTCACAGTTTTATTTCTGTTATGGTTGCACAAAGTAACATACTGAGGCACCAACGGGTTCTTCCCAACTGTGATTACCGTATTTCCCTCTTTAAATCATTTCATCAAAATACATATCGTAATACAAAGAATTAAAATTTTAAAAGTAGGGGGTCGTAATTCTTCACTATCATATATTCTTCCCCACTTAAAAAAATGTCGTCCCGACATTTGCAAACAGATGACTGTGAGTATCTAACTTTGACAGCACCATTATCTTATCTTTAATTACTTCTAAGCTTATCCTGATGAAATGTTCAAAATTAGGTATTTCAAAACTAAGATATTTACCTTCATATAAGAAATATGAATAACTTGTCTCTGAAGAATTGGCCATTTTCAAAAGAGACATATGACTGGAACGTCTATGATTCGAACATTTCACACAAACAAAAATCTCCTTAATTCTTTAAATCTACCTTATACATGTCATTGTTTGCTAAAGTTATTACCAATAACTTTGAACCAAAACATTTAAGTGTTCAGATTGAATAGTCTCTAAAGTGTATCTTGTGTAACAATGTTGTCCGTTTGGTGGTATTGTCTCTCAAAATAGCATTGTAGGTTGTAACATACATCCTCCGTACGGCGAATAACTTTGTTGATAGTATGGTGGGAACCAAGGTTCGCACTGGGGATTTAATTTGCTTTGATATGTGGTCATCATATTGATACTGGGGTTTCCCAAAGCGTCATATGTGAACTGCTTTCGTATTTTCTGTACACGTTTTGCTCTAATTTCACTAGTAGGTTTTTCCTCATTACTTTCAGATTCCGACTCTGATTTGTGTGTCTCGATTTAGACATCTTTCCGGGGAACCTTTGTTAACTTATTTCCTTTCTTGTCATTTTTCTTAAAGTCCGACATCGCAGGTTGATTTATTGGGAGACTTTCACATTGCATCAGAAGATTCCTGTGTATTAATCTTGTCCGTCCAGTTCCATTTTCCATTTTACTTCATATGCCGGACTTTCGTTATTCAGACGGCGACAGACTACGTACACATCGCTTTCCCAATGTGACCTTAATTTTCCCGGTCCACCACGCTCCAAGAGATTCCGAACTAAAACTCGATCACCTTTCATCAGTACACTGCTTCTAACCTTTTGGTCGTACTGTTCTTTAGCGTTCATCGCAGACTTCCTTGCGTTTTCTGTGGCCAACTTATATGCCTTTTTCATGTCGGATTTCCACATTTCCGCATATTTTCCAGAGTCTCTAGCCTCTGTGTTATATTGTTCCAGTCCAAGAAACATGTCAATAGGTAGTCGTGGATGGCGTCCAAACATTAAAAAGAAAGGTGAATATCCTGTACTTTCGTGTCTCGTACAATTGTATGCATGGACTACTTTGTGAACGTGATCTTTCCATCAAGACTTGAAATCTTTCGGCAGCGTTTTAAGCATGGAAAGGAGCGTCCTGTTGAACCTCTCTGCCTGCCCGTTTCCTTGCAGGTGATATGGTGTAGTTCTACTTGCATGAATACCAGCAAGTTCATGCAGTCTCTTAAATAACTTGTTTTCGAAATTCCCCGCCCTGGTCATGATGAATTCTATGCGGGAACCCAAATTTTAAAATGAAGTTGTTGAAGATAGCTTCGACGACAGTCTTTGCTGATTTATTTCGAGTTGGGTATACTTGAGCAAAGCGCGTGAAGTGATCTATAACGACTAGAATATATTCATATGATCCAGAATTTTCAAGATGAAGAAAGTCGATTGACACAAATTCAAATGGCATTGTCGTTTTAATAGACTGCATTGGTGCTCTGATTTGACGCTGAGGACGTTTATCCTTAAGACATGAGCATACGTTGTGAATATAGTGGTCGATATCCGAATATATTTTTGGCCAAAATAATCTGGTTCGTGTCAATGCCCAAACTCAGTCCCCAAGTGTCCCATGTTGTCATGAAGTTGTTGAATGACAGTTTTTCGCAGTCGTTTTGGGATAACGAGTTGGTGGAAAATTCTCCCATCGATATTTACTATTCGTTGTAAAATTCCTTTTTCATTAACTACTAATTTCTTCCAATCTCGTATCAATAGCTTTTGCATTTCGTTGAATTTCTTATCATGAAATGATGGATGCCCTTCCGACAGTTTCATACTAATGATTTTCATTAAATCCGGATCACTCATTTGTTGTTCCTAGATCTCTTGTTCCGATAAGATCCCCCGAGCTGTTTGTAATTCAATTTTATCTTGAATTTCACGATCGACTTCTCCACGTTTAACTCCGTCACCTGGATGAGGTATCACAGTATACGGGTTGTCGAGCTTACTTATTTCCTCTTCGGACATTTCGGCTACACATTTCGACATGGTTACTGTAAGGTCTATGTCTGCTGTTGCAGTTTTAAATGAAGTGTCTATTCCTTGAAACTTCTCGGTGCACCCTTTCATGTAGCTCTCAAAATCTATCGGTAATCTTGATAAAACATTTGCATCAGTGTTTAACCGACCTGGCTTGTAATGAATTTTGAAGTTGAAATCGACCAGCTCTGAAACCCATCTATGTCGAGTAGCATCTAACCGTGCTGTTGTAAGGATATACGTGAGTGGGTTGTTGTCGGTGTAAACACGGAAGCGGTCACACACAGCCCATTTTAATGCAAGAAGCTCTAGTTTTCCCGAATGAAGATGATAATTTTTCTCGGCAGGCGAAAGTGTCCTTTACCCGTATGCAATGACGCCTAATTTACCATCATCTTGTCGTTGATACAGTACTGCACCGAGACCATCCTGCGAGGCATCAGTATGCAGTATGTACGGTTGATCGTACTTTGGAAAAACCATTACATTGGGCTTAACGAGACAATCGATAATGTTTCCCAATAGCTCTCTTTGTTCTTGTTTCCACTCAATTTTCGTGCTTGATGGCACTTGATTTTTCCGTTCGGTCTTTTACACTTACTATCTTGTTTCGACCGGTCTGCTTTTAAAAGTTCGTACACGGATTTCATTCGCTGTAAGAAATTTCCGATATATCTTCGATAATAGTTCAAAAATCCAAGAATTTGTCTTAATTCGCCGACGTTCTTAGGTCGTTTCTCTTTTAGAGCTAAAACCAGAGCTTTATTGCCCTTTTCTTTCAGTCTCTGCAATACCGTCTTTATCAGCGGGGTCCATTTTGTACCCATTGGAAGATATCACATGTCCTAAGTATCGAACCTCGTTTTTGAAAATGTTGCATTTTGAAGGGTTTAATTTAATGCCCTTTTCTTTCAGTCTCTGCAATACCGTCTTGACATGGTCTATATGCTCTTCAAACGTATTAATGAAAACTAAAACGTCGTCTAAATACGGAATACAGATTTTATCCCTTATGTCCGCCAACGCACTCTCCATAAATGACTGAAATGCAGCAGGTGCCCCCGTGAGTCCGAATGGGATACGGATCCATTCAAACAGACCCCATGGAGTAGTAAATGCTGTTAGCTTTTGACTTGAAGGATCCATGAATCCCTGGTGATATGCCTTACCTTGGTCCAGAACCGAGAACCATTTCTTTCCACCAAGTGAATCTAGGACGTCCTGAATTCTTGGTATGGGTTGTCTATTTGGTATAGTTTTTTTATTGAGTTCTCGATAGTCGATACATAAACGCAGACTTCCATCCTTCTTTCTTACGCATACCATACCACAACAATAAGGCGAGTAGCTTTTTCTTACCCGATTCCGACGTATGAGATCGGCTAGATAGCCCTTCACTTCCTGATAAAGCGGCTTTAGAATGGAAGTATACGCCTTTACAAATGGTGTATTGTCGGATAATTCAATATGCATTTTCAAATCATGAACGCATCCAACTTCTCCTTCCTTTGCGAATGCTTCACATTCTTCGTTAAGAAGTTTTCGTATGCTTTCTTGATCTTCCTTCGATAGATTATGATCTAAATCAACGGGTGGATCCCATATTATTTTTTTGTCCGTTTTTGCTGATGTGAGTATGCAATCGTTCCTATTATCTTCTAATATAGGAACATCAAATATTCATTTGATATTTTGAAGAATGCCCACAGTTGCTTTCTACGGTAAGATAACATCGTGGTTTGACGTATTCTCCACGATAACATCGATTTTCGATGTAGAGCCTGCCTTTAGATCAATTGTTGTCTCTCGTATCGTTAGTTCCTCTGGCATGTCCATGCCCTCACTTGGCACAAATAAAGCGATCCGTGTTTTTCAATTCATTGCATCCGGTGTGCGCTATCCCTTTGATAATCGAGCTAGAACCTTTTGGAATGATAATATCTTTCCTTCCAGTTTTAACCGAACAAATGTCTCTGTCACCAGATTTAAGGATGTTAACTACAGTATTGATCTTGTTTACTTCAATTCTGGTAGCTGACGATAAGGTCTCTGAAGGTTTTGCGTGCGATTGTGTATAATGTTGAATAACATTATATCCAAGAATAGGCTGATCCATATCCGGGTGAGTGCATATCAAGAACGGTACTTGCATGGACTTATTGTTTACATGTAGCTTGAATGATAGTGGAACCCATCCATCGTACGGAATTTCCTCCCCATTTGCTGCTAAAACAGTTAAGTTTCCTTCCAAGAGATCATTTAGTGGTATTGCACTTAGATGTGGGAACGTTTCTTCCATCCAGTGTTTAGGAAGAACGCAAACTTGTGAACCATAGTACCCTTATAGTTTTATTTCCAATCAGACAGTCGATCTCACACTTCGGTCCAACAAGGTTTATCAGTTTTTCCATTTGTTTGCCAGTTAATTGACTAACGGTGCCCTTTAAGTCATTCACAGACAATTTCTTTACATTTGCTTCTCGTCGATCTTGTCTGCCTTTACTTTTCTGGCGATTTCTACAACCAGCTTTGAAATGATCTTCACTGCCGCAAATCCAGCAGTGAGAGCATGTCTCTCCCGTGTCATTCTTTTGACAGTTAGGACATCCTGGCTTCCGCACTTTCTCACATGTATTGCTTCGTGTACTTGAATTTAAATTATGCACTGGTTGTGTTTTTGTAACTAATTTCCTTATTTCAGCCAACTCCTCGCATATTCCCGCTTCAAACCTATTCAGTCAGTCCTCGTCCTTTACTGTCATTTTGTTCACTTTGCTTCGTCCCTTCCCTTTGGTTTGTCTTTCATTTTCCCGAAGCACAATATTATTAAGTGAGGATATTAACATCTCGTCTGTCACCTGCTTATCCAACAGAAGTGGTCTCATTTCCTGCCGGATATTATCGTTTAGTAAACCTGTCATCACACTATGTAAGAACATAGATTGGACCAGTTCTTGATTATACTTTGGCTCATTTTCGGTCTCCTTTGATGCGAACAACACCTTCTGTCGAGTATCAAGCGATCTGAGAAGGAAATCGTGTGCACTCTTCTTCTGTCCTTGACTTAGATTTGAAAGTTCTGTGTACAGTTCGGTTGCTGTCTTTCCGTTGTAATGGGCTCTTAATATCCCGCGAAGCCTAGTCAGATTGAGATCACTACGCCCTTCCAAGTAACTTCTTAGACTTAAACCTGGAGTAATAGACCTAATGATGGCTTGAATTATTTCCTTATCTCCATATCCTCTTTCTTTTCCACTTTCTATTTGACGAATAAAGCTTGTGAATGAAAGACATGATTTAGTGTCTCCAATTTGGCCCGATATTTTAAATTCTTTTCGCCATCAGAAAATATCGGTATCATGTTCGTTGCTTGTGGTGCTTTGAAGGAAACTTCTGGATCAGCTTCATCCTCGTCATTATTGTTGCTCTCTTGCGTTGTAGCAGTGTCTTCTGTTAACGGTACCTCTGTAACCTTGCTGCCTATTAAGTCCCCAATCTGCAATAACACCGTCGTTCCCTTATCCTCTTGCTTTACGGCTTCCTTGATAAAGGCTATGATAAGTTTTATTGCACCAAGTCTGGAAAGATCGGGAAGATTTGTGCACGGAATTTCTAACTCTTTGATCACACCCTTTAGTACAGGCAATGGTTGAATGTACACTTTCCCGGTGACCTCAAGTCGATATTCCTCCTGTTCTTCTGTTTCCTTCACCATGTTGACGTTTGTGTGGCTATGACTTTACAACCATGTGTATCCCGGACGAGCCCCCAGAAAATTTTACCCGGGTCTGGTGATCCTAAGGAAAAGATTAAAAACAATCTTAATACATTTTCACAGTTTTATTTCTGTTATGGTTGCACAAAGTAACATACTGAGGCACCAACGGGTTCTTCCCACTGTGATTACCGTATTTCCCTCATTAAATCCTTTCATCAAAATACATAGCGTAATACAAAGAATTAAAGTTTTAAAAGTAGGGGGTCGTAATTCTTCACTATCTTATACCTTCAACCATATGCTCTCGTTGATGTGTTAAATAATGTGTTTGATGGACTGTAAAATTTATTAATAATGTGTATGAGGTTAGTAATAATTTTGTGGTTCACCAAATGTTAAGTTAAAATGTATAAGGTGTTCAACGTTTATGTTTTGTAAAACATACGGAAAGTCATAGTGGTGACTTATAGAGTAAACCATATGGCCTACAAAGTACCTGTACCAATTAAATATAGTTTATTATATTTGTTCTCTTTAAGGTATCAAAGAGATGCGTAGATTATTCACATAAACATTTGTCCAAATATATGGCTTCATGAGAAAACTATCCAAGATAAATATTTTTCATATGGATTCGGCATTCATTGTTGATTTTTTAGATAACTTGATAATAACTTAATACACGTTGACAAAAGTTACAAATTGAATTATTATTCATAAGGAACATACAAATCAAAGAAACAAGAACAAAACGATTTCACATGATCTTCGCTGTTGCCGTTGTTTACATGGCCTTAAGAAACAACCTTTAAAACTGGTGAGCCACTTGATACACAAGTCGGGTGTCTCGCTTTGATCAGGAATACAAAACGTACCCTTGCTATAACCTCGTCGCACAACCTTCCACTTCGAGTGACATGTTGATAATGATTAACCGTTTCAACTTATTATCATTCGACTACTTCATGGTACCTGTTTGTCAAGAAATACCTTGTACCGCCATCTAATTGAGAGATATTTTCGTTTGCTTTTTTACACGATAACATTCATTGTAGGAACTTCACCTTTGAAATCGGAAAATATTGTTCATTTAATTTGAAGAACAACATATCTTTTCTGTTAAAAAAATAACATCCAGCTTGGAAAGTCAGTGCAAATTCCCAAGGACCCTAGCAACCATATATTAACGGTTCAGAGCAAAATTTTGTATAAAAAAATTATAAACGTTCGTTTTTGAAAAGTCACCTCCGGTTTTTACAAATAACTTTCTGATTGTCAGAGGTCCTTATCAGCCATATTATTACTTGTTAATTACAACATTTAAAAAAAAGAAAAAAAAATAACATTAACTTTCGGTTTTTGAAACGTTGACAAAAGTCCCTGCAACCATTTGGTTTGCGTTCAGGACAACATTTTATGTCAAAAATATTAAAGTCACTTCTTGACAAAGTCCTCAGCAACCATATATTTTCAGTTTTAGTAGTGACTTCCAATTTTTAAAGTCTACTTGGAACAAATTGCAAGAGAAAGACCTTCTAAGTGAACAATTGGCAGTTTAGTATACAATTATGAACTGATTCTTACGAAAGCTAGTGGTCAGCTGTTCCTTGAACATTATCTTTTGTTAAACATCGCTTTTTAAAATTAATTTAAAACAGTAATTAATTACCTTATGCTGAAATTTTCTGACGCGAATACCTAACAGTTATTTCGCTGTATTCTGATGGCGTTTTTGTCTCAAATGTTAAATATGTTATTATGAGCCGTCAATGACACATTCACCAGCATTAAATATGGTATGGTGTGCTATCCAATGAAAACGTACATTAAAATTATAGTGAGCTGATTACGCAAGACAAAAGATAACACAATTTCAAATCATGACATAAGAAGATTTATTAGCATAAAAACTGTAACGACTAAACTATAACTAGCATCTAAAACAAATACATTGTCCATGTTTCTGTTTGTAAGAAATAAATTAAATGCTGTATTTTATTACGCTTCTGAGTCTGAAACAATTATCTTTACTTCATTAGACAGGGTGTCCATTTATACATAAATAGTTTCTTTTGAATTGGTAACAGTGATGTTTTTGTCGCAACAACGATTTTCACTTTTTTATTTATATTTAGGACCCTGGTAACGATCTCTTCAGCAAATTGTTTTGTACTCATAGGAGTCAGAGTTCCTAAAGGTTTTGCTGAAGAAGGATATTTAGTATGTTTTGTCCCTTGATAATGCTACATTAAGTAAATATTTGCATTGAATCTAAACCAGCAAGCTTGAAATTAAATACACCACCAATATACACTTTGGTTTGACTTTTACCTACCTTTAGATATAGAAAACTACAAACCCGACTCTACAACAAATATGATGACTTCCAATTTCCAATTGTCAACTTCCTGTTCATCGATAGCAACATACCAGCAGCTCTTATGGTGTTTACATTTCATAACTCTATGCCTTATCATGTATGCTGATTTTCTAGACAGCTCACTGCTGTTGACTAATTAAGGATTTGTTGTACCTAGGTTGATATTATCCCTTCAGACGTTCTATGTTCGTAACCATTACATAATTCTTTACAGAAAACAAATCTCCCAGATACGATCCGTCGTTTTCGCTGAGTCATATGCAATATTTTTTTTTATTTTGGGGTTTGACTTTTTCCTAGACATGACAATAAGTCATCGACTTGCGTCATTTTGGATCTTGTTGTTCTACCGGTTTCCTTTCTTTTTTTCTTTCCATCGTCGTCATAAAAACACATCATGATTGCCTCTAACACAACAAGTCTGGTTTTCTGTGTTTATTTAAATGATTTCAGTGTTGAAAAAGAAGTCAATACTATGTTCAATCCAAAAAGAATAATGGCACTGGCAACGGCCATTGATTTTTCTGGGCCATTTGACAAATGTAGTATTCAAATGTGTAATAAATGGAGAAAGGAGCGCAATATTCATGGTTTCAGACGAAGGAAAACTATAGTTTTAAAACTCCATTATTACTTCACAATAAGAGTACCGATTATAGAAAGGCTAAGTTTAATACTGTTCTAACATTTTACAGTCATGCCTAGAAAATTGCCTTACAGTTACAAATAAAATGATATGTTAACTGCTAAAATGATAACTTTGTAGGTAGCCCCTCCCCACCTCATCCCCCTCCACACACCAGAATTTAGAATAACATTTATTCTTTGTTGTTGTTATTATTTTTGTTAAATCTTTGTTAATTTGTTTTTTTTTCGGAAAGAGATTGCATTGAATGCAGAACTTACCTGGAAGCTTCAATTATTTTTTACATATCCAAGAACACCCTTTGACAAATTAAACATAGTAAATATTAAAGAAAACCACGTTTCCATAAAAAAGAACTACGTTGTAAAATACTTTTGATAACATAATCCAGAAGATTAAAGTTTTGCAAGTTATAAAATCAATCCATCTTTTGTAACTAAAGCTTTATTGACTTAAATTTTATAAATTTGTCTATATTTTTATAAAGTATATGAATCTCCCGCTGTGTTTATATCATCACGTATCTTTTATGACATTTCGATCGTGTTATTGTCTGTACTTGATTTATGGACAATTCGTTTTAAATATTGAATTTTAATGCATATGATTTAGGTTACTTCTTACTGTAGAAAGAAAAATAGGCTTTCTACATATCGCAAAAGATATAACAAAAAATAACTGCCTGCAGTTAAATGACCTTAAAATTGAGACATCCAAGTTTTTGTAATTTGTCTTCAGAAACTAACAAATTTGAAAGTAAACGGTTTTAATATAAGATAAAACAGAAAAGGTTGAACATTATGATCTTGACCTTGACTTTCATTATATTAAAATTGAATCTATTTTGCAGTATCAACAAGTAAAGAAAACATTTAGATATTTTTCAGAATAAATAAAGGAAATAAAATCGGACGTTTAGGAACTCAATGACCTTGACCGTTGACTTTTTTATTTTTATACTATCAAAAAAAAACAAAGAACTTATAAGAATGAACCACTTATCATAAAAGAAGAATTAAATTTTTAAAGTACTTCACCTTGACCTCTAACATTTAAAGCTTACTACGCTGAAGTTCAACAACTATGACAATCCTGTTATTGTCATTGAGGCATAAATCATCAATCCAGTATAGGAAGCTCTAAGAAATGGTCATTAATGATGCGACGCTTGCAGATCTAACAAGGATCTACATTTTTGTCAAGGCTTCAATTTTGTATCTCGTATGATTAAGGAGATGATGCACACACAAAATGCAAACAATGGAATGTGACTCTGACCATTGACCTTGCGATCTTTTTCAAGGTCTAGGTAAATGATGGCTAACATCACATCTAACTCATGGGTAACAACTGTTCAAAATGTACAGCAATAAAGAATGCGAGAAAACGCTTTAAGATGTGAAAAGACTTTTTTGCATGATATGTCACAACTTTTATTGCTTAATACTAATACATCTATGGTACAAAATATGACATGAAATTTTTAATGTGACAACAGAATAAAAAACACAAAATGAACAAAAAAGGCATTCATAAGAAGTGGAAAGCCTAAGTTATGCATGATATAAAGACACGTGTTCGAACTTTATTTTTATTTCTTAAACTGAATTTGTGTACATTCTTTATTATAGGATTGAACAACGTTTTCAATGAATTTATGGGTATATCAAGTCCTACTTACTCAGAAACAAAACAACGTCCGACTTTAATGCTATGTTTATGAGTGACTTGGCCTTGTTGATATACCGATACATCGATTGAAAATGGTGTTAAATCATTATAATTATTTAACAGTGCATTAAGACATTAATTTGCATAAAGTAATCTCAATTCCATGTTTCTAGTGTATTTTGCAGGATTTGCCCAACTTATAAAAATTGGTTGTTTTTTTCTTACTAAATTTTATTCCATAAACAATTTCTGGATTTTAAGAAAAATCCTTTTTACAATCTTAAGAAAAGTAACAAATCATTTATGTAAACTTCATCAAACAAGTAATGTGTTATTTGATCCCCGTAGATATTGAATATCAAAATATAATGAAGTGTAATTTTGTAATCACATTCGGAATAAATTACTAGATAATAACCTTCCACATAGACCAGATATATGATATTGAAATTAAACCAAATTATTTTGCGACCAACAAGAAGCAGTTAGCTAAAACATGTACACTTGTAAGAAAAATACTTAAATCATACTTTGTGTAGGCTTCTTGTGTAATTGTTTATTATCACAGGTATATATGTCAGGTAGGTTGTGAGCACTTGTGGTATTTATATATTGACAGTATGTTTTATTCTGATAGATATTTCTCTGTACCACTGTAATTGGTTAATGAGAATAGAAGATTGTCTTGGCTTGAACGCTGCAATCTTTGTTTACACTCTTTACACTAAAAGTAGGTTAACAAAAATAAATTTAGTCAATTTAACTTATAAAAAAATAAATTTCGCAATTGCGTTTAAACCTCTAAAGGACGTAATCTCGACTAATCAAGCATACGTATTTCGAAATATGCAAATCTTTTACGAATTATTATCTGTTAATTTTCGGCTATATTTGGAATATATATAGAAGTACAAGTAATTAACTTTTTGCCATATACAAGATAAATCATGCATTTTCTTTAAAAGATGTGCAGTTCCACAAAATAGTAAGTGTGTTTGTAATAATAGATATTTACACCAATTGTTTAGCTATAATATGGCGTCTAAGTTTTATTATATTATACGACGTACTCAGTCAGAACCCCAAAATTGTAAATTAAAGTTGGAGCCAACAGACCTTGCCCAAAGTTGGGCTCAAATTGGCAACCCCCGTGTTAACGGTGATCAATAGTGAATTACTAGTACTGCGATGTACCCAACTTTATGTTTGAAATACTGAAATATACAAAAATTTTCTCCTGTGTTTTCAAAAACGCAATGTCAGCATAACTTTGTAGTTACAATGTGCTTTTTGATTAAACATTGCATTGCTTTGTTTCAGTCAGGTTTTGTTGATCTCATATCCATTTATAATATATGTTTTTGATATCATATTACAAAATGTTTAAGTTGTCATTGTTTTCACAAGTCAGTACTTTGGTATGATAGAAAAAAAATACCAATGTATTTAAATCATACAAAAAGTATATAACAATAAATGGAAATATATATCAATTTGGAACAAATAAAAGGTCTTTCCCTGCTCCGTAGAAAAAGATTGTTGCGAATCTCTTAAATTATGGTAGCTTTAATGTTTTAAACAAAAGTTATTTTTGACCAGTTAATGTATTTTTGAGAAATTTAATTTTACAAGAATTTTTGAAAGACAGAAATTACATTTTTAACAGCTCGTTTTGTCCTGGCTGCTAAAGACTTTTTCATAGTGAGTAACTTGCAAAACTGGAAATAAATATTTCTTACGTTAAATGTTGTTCTGTACTAAAACATATAACCAAAACTAAGTGTTGGCTGGGAACTTTTTCAAGGAAAGTGGCACGTCCGGTTTGATATAATTTTACATAGAGACCCAGATTCATTACAACTAATCCTAATTTTTGGACCACAACGTACCTACCATAAGAGTATATGAGAGTTATCCCTTTGTATTCGTCAAATCTGTTGCGTCTTTGCGTGAAGAAAATTTATGGTTTTAGGAACTTTAATAAATCTTTACGGTTTTTTGTTGCAAAATTGTTGCTGAAGGTCAAAAAGCAATTAAGGTCACTGTTAAACATTGACATTCAGACCATTTTTTCAGTCATGTCTCATGATGACAAGCAGGGAAGAACCTATATGTGTATGACTCATGATTTATGACTTTTGACAATTAGGGATTCGTGAAATTTCACCATGGAAATAACTCGCATACGTTCTACCTTGTCTTTTTTCAACAAATTAATGCAAATATGACTAACGGAAAACGAATTTAACATCGAAAACACAATTAACAACTAAAAACAAAATCAATGACGAAAAACGAAATGAAAAACAAAATGACGAATAATGAAAAACAAAATAGACAATTAAAAATAAAGGAATAAGGAAAAACAACATGAATAACAAATGAATAACGAAACCTTTCATTGCGACACGCTTTAATATAAATTGGTAGGAAAAACAGTATACAGCAATTAATAATGAAATTCAAAATAAAAAAAACCAAAAACCAAAACAAATAAATATGCCATAATGAACAACGAAAAACGAAATGAATAGCAAAGAACAAAATCAATAAAAAAACAAAATGAATAACAAAAAATTAATAACAAATAACAACAAACGAAACGAATACCAAATACACTGCGATAGGCCTCCTGATCATGTTATAAAATTGTTTATGTACTTTTATGTTGTTTTCTTTCTTGAATTTACAGTTACTGAAATCAAATACAATACTATGATTCCAACACATTTTACCACATAACTAAATTGTATTAGATATAAAGGAATATATTTGAATCAGAACTAAAACACTAATCTACACTGCACTTTAAAGTTTTTTTATTTAACATTTTTCTGCAGTATTAAAATATTCAATCAAATTTAGAAAAAATAATTTAATTGGTATATTTATTTCAATGCAATAAAAAAGACACAAAATATATTATTTTCTACCTTAAATACGGTTATAAATAAATGTTGTATATGAATATTATATATCAAATCAGTGTGTGTTATGCTATCTTCACATAATTTGTAATGCCTAATACAGATGCATATAAATAATAAATACTTAAAGGTATTAAGTAAAATATATGATCATATTCACATTTTCTCTTAAATTGGAAGATAAAATAAAAAGAAATCTTAATACAGATTTGCACTGCATTGTGCCAGGAAATCGCATATACAATTCCAGAGTCGTGTGTACTGTTTGTGTGATTATAATTTGTAATTTAACTGGAGAAAACCATTGAAAAATAAATATTTATATTATTGAATAATTTTTTACAAACTTCAAAGTCTGTAATGTCGTCAAATTTTAAACTTGTTTATGTAAATATTTATTTTGTATGAATCCTTGCTATAACTGTTGTAAGAAAAATTAACTGTGACGAAAACGAAAAATGGCTTGTTTCAATATTGACCTAGAAGCCAGACATAAAGTCATGTGCTGCTGTTTGTAAACCTATGGAAAGCCAACAGGGTCAAAGTTCTTAATGCTTAAATCATTATTTATTCGTCATAAGGAATTCAATATTTAATATATTCCTTTATTCACATTCCGTTCTTTATTCCTGATTTTTATTTTTATCGTAAATTTCTGGTCTTTTATTATTAATTCATAATTCTTTCTTTAAACTCTTTTTTTGTAGTACATATTTTCCCTTGATTCCTTCGTGTTAATTCTTCATTTAAGCGCAATATCACGATAATAAAAGCTAATTAGACATTACCAAATATAATTTTAGCCTTTTCGCTTACGGCCTTTTGGCTCTAATTGCTTATTGGTTGTAACTACGGGACTATGATCGTCACACATATTAGGGCTTGGGTGAGTTCTTTTCAGTGAAGATCGATCAGTTAGTGGCATTTTCTTTTAAATTTATTAATATTAAATTGTGAATATTGTAAGATATTAACCATAACTTTTTGTTTTTGTAACTGTCGCGTCCCATAGTTATATTATTATTTATTATGCAAAATATGTCCTGGTACTTTCTAGTTATATGTTTCTACATATATTACATATTTCCTGTTTCTGTTACACTTGTCAAAAAAACGGATTAATTTTTAAAAATGTAAATGGATAAATCTGTGAATCTATGTGTACAATGTTATACATGTTTAGTCGGTAATGAGTACTTTATAGTATAGTATTATTGATGCAGATAATTTTCAGTTTCATATAAGTTTTGTTATTATATCAATTATCAAAGTTTTACAAATTAAATGAAGCTAGTGAAACTTTGTTTTTAATTGATTGCTTAAAAAGATCAATTTTAAAATGAACACATTACGATCAAAAATTTTGTTGGTGGATATATATTTGTTAGTGTATAGAGACGTAAGCAAAGCTGAAAATAATAATATATTTGCTGACATGTTTTTTCATTTCCCGAAAAAAACATTTGTTTAAAATTCATTCTAAATATTTTATCTAACAATCAGGAGATGGACATACTGATGTAAAAGTTTTAGAGACTTAATTACATCAAGATGGACTTTATCCCTGGCATTCTTATATTGTAATTGTACATGAAGAGCTAGGAAGCATGACTCTTTATTACTATCAAAAGAAAAAGATTAGACGTTTAATTTGGTCAACTCTTCAGAACTTTGTCTATAACTCTAATTAGACATTTACAAAATCACTTATAAAAACTTGTGCCTAATTAACGTTAAGGGATCTTTTGAATCTAGTTGATATAACAAATTTTTTTTTCTAACTTTATTAACGCGTCCAATAAAACCATTTTTTGTTTTGCAGTCGCCTTATTTGAATATCAATCCGCAAGTCAGATTGATGCATGGGCTGGGGAAAATGTCACTTTGGAATGTCTTACTTATGATAACCCAAGCAAAGGACAATGGAGAAGAAATAATGGTACGTCATGGAAAGTTTACACGGATGACAATAAAGTTAATCCTATATTACAGCACAGGCTAAAGATTTTCCTAAATATACAGAAGTATGAATACAATTTGCAAATATATCAAGTCATACCTGAAGACACAGATCAGTACACGTGTGTAACTGAAAAAGATCGTAAGCCCTTCTACCACACAGTGAGGTTGAACGTATCAGGTACAGCTATTATTAGATTTTTCTTAATTCATTAATATCATTTGTTGTAGTGGCTATTACTATTAATGCTTATATATATATATATACGTTTGTTTATACTGAAATATTTTGTACGATATTTACTCGAATTGTGCATAATTTTGTAATTTCTATTTACTTTTAAAATATACTCACTCAATAAAGAAACGCAACATACAACAAAAATGGGAATTTTACTTCACAATTTATCATGCGAAAAAATTGATACATAAATGTAAAATTGGCACACTTCTTGTTCATGAGTCCTTTTATCATAGAATATAACATTTTGTCGCATATTGGCAATAAATCCCGATACAAATGTCAGTTTCTGTTGGGCCCACCATTTACTTGTAACACAGACCTTACTCTTCTTGGCATGGATTCAATTAAACGTTGAGTACGAACACGCGGTATCCTTTGTCACTCATGCTGAAGTGCCTGCTCTAATTGTTGCAGATTTTTCGCACGCGCCGATCCAGTTAATCCCACAGATGTTCGATTGGGTTAAGATCCAGAGATTCCATACACGAATGGTAGTACACCATCTAACCCTTGTTCGGCGGTGTTGGCGTCTCAGTGTTGCTCCGATGTACGGTCTTTTTGCCAGCAATCCATGAGAGCTTAACAGATTGCGTACTGTCTGTGGTGATATACGGCGCAACCCATGGACATTTACAGCTGTTTCATTTGCAGCAATACGCGGACGTCCTGAACGTAGCCGGTCTGTCGTAGTACTAAGCTGCTGGTGGCGTCTCCAAAGGCATGACATTGTGCTATGATGAACCTTGTGAGTTCTGGCAATAGCATTCTGTGATTCCCCGGCCTCGATTCAACCGATAGCGATAGTCTGGGTAGCAGCATCTAACCTTGGCATAGCGTCAGTTCATCAGAATTTTATTTTACTAATGTAGTCAAGAAAAAAAAAATAGCTGGGTTTTATACCGATTGTCTGATTTAAAAAAAAATACCCATGATTTGCACGTGAAAGTCGACCCTGTTTTTAGCAATACGTAATTCATAGTTTGTTCAAGATTTCGACCACAGTCGTTCACGGGTGGATGAACTAAAATGATTTCACGTGCAACCCTTTAATTAAAGTGTTATTATGATGTTGTATATATATAGTTTATTTGTTTGCAAATTTACTCAATATAGCGTTTCTGTTTTGAGTGAGTATATTTTAAACAGTATAATCCATATTGGGCCTCTTCACATTAGAGGAATATCAAAACGTTTGCTCTGTGTAAGCTCAAGTGTAAGCTCTTTGATGCATTAATATAGTCTATTGAATTATACAACTCAGAAATATATGTACAATAGTCTGCTTCCAAAACGATACAATGCTCAGTACCGGGAGAGGAATAATAACCTATAATTCCAACACTTTTGTTGAAAAACACAGTTTGAAAAGATGCAATTTTGTTATTGCAAGTGGGAAAAACTGCTTTCAATATGACAGTACGTCTAAAACTAGATAAAACTCCAATTTCGATCACTATTAATGTGCAGTCAATTTGTATACTTTTCTATACTACACACTGATACCTTAAACCTTTTACTGATTTTTTTGTTTTTACGTTTCTATACTACATTGATACCGTTAACCCTATTTTGATTGTTTTGTTTAAAGTGAATGGTGTTTAAAAGCCAATTCTACCAATTTTTAAGCTATATCATACAGTCCAGTTTTTATTGGGCGTGGAAGCCGTATTTTTGGCAGAAAACACATTTTATGTTGTAGGAAAACTGGCCATTCTTGTCAATTAAGATTAGAGTCGAGTACACCCTGCCGGCAGTGACACTCGAGCTGTTGACAGACCACTTGATCAATAAAAGATGACTAATTACTTAAGCCACTCTGCCACGGAGGCCCCTACCTTTATTGAAAGCATCTCTTGATTTCTGTAAGCATTTGCTACCAAAATGTATACAGCTAGTAGGTTTACATATATCACGAATATTGTGCCAAATAACGATTCTCTTGATTTACACTTTTTGTCCTTTTGGAGATGTATCAAACAAAAGATAAAAAATGAAATTTTATGTTGGTAAATGCCATGTCTTTTGTGAAGATTTTTTATCCAAACTAACATAAGCAACGGACTTACGCTTCATCAATAGCACTAAATCACATAACAAATAAACTGAAGCACAAATCTGTCAAATTTAAGATTTTCTGATTCACTACATATTTTTTTTCAACAAACTGTTGTATTCCAAAAGATGTAGTTGTGATGCTCCTCTTCTTGCCAACCTGTTTTTTCCTCATATGAGGGTATGTTCCTAGAAGTCCTACTGAAGAAGAAAAAAAGACACTGACCTAAACCTTTAATTTCACATCCTGCTATACAGATAATATCCAGTCCCTGATCAATGCTAAATTAGCTGACTATTTGCATTGGATTTACAACAGGGAGCTTAAAATTAAAGACACCAACAATATATTCAAGTCGGCTCATTTTTAAGACCTATTACAGACCAGGCTCTATGACAAATGTTATAAACGTTCCAACTTTCTATTTATCGATACTTTATCGATAGAAGTATTCCAGCAGTTTCGGTGTATTGTGTTAACATTTCACAAATTACACGCTAGGCTTGATCCTGCGATCCGTATTCCGATTGTCTATGCCGTCCACTTCTGTTGACTATTTTGCTACTTAAACAAGAGTTTGTTGGACCTAGGTTGATGTTATCCTTTCAGAAGTTCTATGTCCGCCATCATGACTTAATGCATCACTATAGAAAATCCATCTCTCAAAAACGATCGAACATTTTCGATGAGTCATATGTAGTCTTTCCTAATCCTGGATTACATCTTTCCTAGACATGGCAATTAGTAACTAAACGGGTATCTATAGGCAGACACTGCTTAGTCGTCAATATCACCTAGTTGGATCCATGGTTTTTCGTGTCGTATATATTTGCTTACATCTTGATTTATAATCGTCCCTTGAATTTAAACTCTTGTTGTTCGGTCGGGCTTATTGCTATTTTTTCTTATAAGCATGATTGTACAAAGAGTTAATCTTTTTTTCCCATAATCTTGATATATGATAACAGAAAAATTGAAAAAGGCTAAATGTAGACTATGAAACCACACTAAAACATGTATCATCAAGCCAAAGGGCTTGATATTGTTCCGAAGGCTTGATATTGTTGTAAATATTGTTCCGAAAATCAAATAAATGTTCAAATTGACTTATTTCTAAAGTGTCCAAAAACAAGGTTCAGCGAAATAATAAAAGAATGTGTAATATAAAACAATTTAAATAATTTTGATTTTAAATCAAACAAATTGTAGCAAGGTGCAAGGTGATTTGTAAGGAATTCCATGTAATTCAGAATATGTTTTGTTTGTTTGTTTTATGGTGTTATACGCCACTTTCAGCAATTTTTCAGCTTTATCATGGCGTCCAGTTTTTATTGGGGGAGGAAGCCGTAGTACGTGGAAAAAACCCCCGACCTGCGGTCGGAAAACTGGCAATCCTTGTCAATTAAGATTGGAGTCGAGTACACCCTGACTGCAGTGAGAATCGAACCCGCAATCTCAGTGTTGATAGACCACTTGATCAATAGTAGACGAACTACCTTGACCACCGAGGCCACCACTCGGGATATGAGACTCCTGAATCTTTATTTTGTACGTGTTGTGTTTTATCATATTTATATATGAAATTGGTTTTATATATGTATCACAAACAAACAAATGTTTGTTTATATAACAATATAGATTATTATTTTTTTTATTGTGAATATCAACTTTTAAGTGTATTGAAATCGATTCAAACTTAGAATCCATGGCATACCATATAGTAGAATACTAGTATGCATCTGTTCAAATCGTTAAGTACGTTCGCCATTTTTGAATTTAAAACAAACGACAAACATAACCATTTGCACTGTGCTCTAGTAAAAACTGTAGAATTGACCGTTATACAAAAATCTTGTGAACCGCTTAGCAACACTATTTGCTCAAGTCATATCATGCTAGCATCACAATATCAGTCTACTGCGCCTACTTCGTATAGAAATACCTAAATCCATTAGTTGAGCAGTTGTTCTTGATCAGTTGGTTTTTTTATGTTGTCTAAGTTGATAACGTTTCTCACTTTCAGTACACGATACACTTTTATTCGAAATTAATTCTCCCGAAGAAGTTTAAGCTTTTCACCTGGTACTCGGGCTTTCTCCTTCAATAAAAACTAGACGTTTTGATATAAATAAAAAGTCTGAGAAAGAAACGTTAAGCCCTGTTCAAACAACACAAAATAAAAAAAAATTTCTACTCGTAGCAAAATATGCAACAACCATATCTGTGTCCTCTAGCGATAAATAACCCAAGAGTTACATGTATAAGACAACCAAACGAAACATACGTTGTTCTACTAAGTTTTCCATACATATATAAGTCCTAACATAAGAAATTTTCGATGAACAGGCTTAAGATAAAAATGCGTTCAAAGACCATCCTAAGATGTGTCTAAATCTTTAGCCACAGGTGTCTAATCTTCAATACTATGTTATTCAATTGCTCATCCGTGGCTTTTTTCATGAAAAATATGTGTTTTATGTACCAAAAAAACACAAACTTTATTTCTGCTCAGAACTTAACGAAAAGAACAAAAAGGCAACAATATCAGAAAGGTACTCGACCAGTTTCATTACAACAATGGCACCGGACTATAAAACCAGCAAGTATATTTTGTTTTTAAATTCATAAAGTTTAAGTGGTATATTTAAACAATAATTTAAATGACGCCTGTCATAAGTGTATCAGGCTGAATTTGATATGTTTTTAAATAAACTATCAACGTATAGGATATTTAAAGGCGTGTTTCCGTAGAGCGCGAGAGAGGGTGAGATTAGTAGGTAGATCTAATAACAGACCACAGATATTGTTATGCGGCGAGTCATGATCCCGACATCAAATCAGAATAACGTCAAGCTTAAAATATTCTGATAAAATAGTATCTGCTTTTTTATTTACTTCTAATATTAAATATTTAAATACAAGCAATAGATTTTGGAATATTCAAAATTAATTGCTTTGTTGTATTGAATACAGTTGCTTTTCATTCAAATTGCAAACTGTGCCATGTAAAGAGACCAAACTGATGTATATTAACCATGGAAAGGAGATGTTTATTTTATTTCACTTTAAAGATTTCTATCATTTGCTGAGAACATATGTACGATGTACTATTCTAAATTGATATTGAAAGACAACTCATAAAATATTTAAGATAAATATTTTAATTGTTGTAAGACATCTTATTAATTTTTAAAGATATTTTAAGAAAATAAAAAACACATAAAACGGCTCAATATAATAAACTGTCTCTGTATTTTTGTAGGCTTTCCACTAAACATGTTTTGCCTATCCGTAGTGATTACTGGAGGTTTTGTAGGAGCTGTTGGTTTTATTATGTTTTGCGCTTCATTCGTAATTGTAAAAAAAAGCAGAAAGACAACAAAAGCTTCCTTAAACTCCCCCAATGCTGCCTCATTGAATACATATTCACAACAAAATCCGTACGACGAAATAGAAGTCGAAACTGTTTTTTCCGATGACGCAAGAAGAACAGATGGGGATAATGGCACCAGTTCTTATTTAACCGTCTTAAATGACGAATCGACACAAAGTGCCACTAATTCGTATGAATTTATAGATGACGATGTTATTACTCATGGTGAAAAACCCGCGCTTTCGACATATTCTGGAGCAAAAATAGGTCCAAAAGGAGGTATACAAGGAAACGAATATCCTGTGTACGATGAGGTCACAGATGACCTATTGACCCATGTAAAACAAGTCCCATGCAATAGTACTGTCAACGAAAGTAAATACTTAGACAATAATAACCAAGGAAATGTGAGTTCTCGCATGACAAATGTTATCAACCGAAACACTTATGAGGATTTGCTACCAAAACCTGAAACGCCTCCTAAGATATACAGTAGACTTGAAAGTTTACAAGTTTAAATGCATATATATTTCAGAAAGTTCTTTTCCGTTGTATAAAACAAGAACACCTAAAAACCAAAAATCATTACAGTTGCCTTTTAAATTAATTTATGAAAGTCAAGTTATGTGTCAAGTCCTTTGGTTTGTCTTAGGTTTTACGCTATGTTTATTAAATTTTTATTATCGCTGGGTGATTCCTACGAAAGCCCGAATAGACTCACAAATAAAGTAAACTTTGATTTAACATCTAAATAACGGACTGTACTTATTCTAAGAAATTACTAATTAATTGCCATAATAATTGCAATAAATTATTTCATCATTTAATTTCATGTACGTGAAAACGCGAATGAGTTTTGCCCTTGATAAAGAATTTTAATCGGGACTGTTCAAGTGCGTAAATACTACTTACACATAGTTTTAAATAGCTTTGTATTTTCTTAATTTAAAGATCTTTAAAAGCAAAATCTGAAATGCAGAGGTCGAATATGTACTTTTTTCATTTCATTTTATATTGATTTTGATAACTTTAAATGGTTCTTTCCATTCCACATAAATTATACCCGCCTGAAAATAGTAAAACTAAATGCATTGATAAAGCTGTACATGTACATCAATGTGCCATGTTGTTTTCATTTTAACAAATATAGCCTGATTTACTTCTGTCGCAATGAAGCCCAGTAGCTAATTAATTCATTGATCTACTTACAAAACAGTGTGGACGAATGTTTATACATGAATGAGATAATCTTACATTTCCTATGTATTAATTAGCTCTCATAATGCTTTGCGTATCGTCAAAGTCTCGAGACTTCTCAGAAAATTAACATTCAGTTGTTAAAAATAACAGTGTCGTAAAGTAGAGGTAGTGATAAAAATAAGCTCAGAAAGTGATTCAAATTATCTTGATTGGAGTTATGGTGATTTTCATTGAGAAAAATATCTAGAGATTATAGCGATTTGTATATAGTTGACCCACACAAACATGTTTATAACAACGAGAGATTGTGAAATGTGCCAACTCGAACCCGTGTCGCAAAATCCGCTGTTTTGTCCCTTTTGAGCCCTCTGACGTCCCTCGCTCCCATCAAATTTATCAAAAGAGTCGGACGCCAGAGGATTCTCGGACTTGCAATAGACCAAACTTAATCATGTCATTATAGCTTAAATGCTGCATAATTGTTCGTCATTTATTGATTCCACATCTGGTAATATTTTAAATTGTCTGTGTCCTTTACATTTATAAAATAACATGTCTACTCTGTTTATAAAAAAAACCAACAAATTCAACCCTTGTGACTCTAACAAATTTTTTTGTTAAGGCTATAGATTTGATAAAATCTATTTACTCAACAAAGTTTGAATGGGTTTGTCATTGTTATCATTTACGAGCAGTTTTGTAGTTTATTTTGTTTATTTTTGTTTAACAAATTTTTTTGGTTTTTTTTTTCATTTTATTTTCGCTGTTTTATGTTATTATATATGTTTTATTTTTGTAGAAAATTTTATTCTTAACTCACCTAGTGAGCTATTGTCATCATTTTGCGTCATTTGTTTTCTCGACATGTTTTGTTTTTGGACTGGTCGTATATCATAAGACCGCTACCTCTGCAGTATATTATATAACATACAAACCTAGTAGATAAGAGTTTATGAGACTTGTTTTCCGAAAACGTTGAACCACTTAAACCCAAATTTATCATAAAAAATTCACTGTCAGGCCTCTACGGAGTTTCATTTTTTAAGCCAATAGGAATTAAAAATGGCTGCATCATTTTTAGAATTAAAAAGTTATTTCTTGGTGAAATATATTTCACAGTTAGTGGCAGGTGTACACTTTTTGTACTGCAGGCGTATATTTATAACGACAGGGGTATGCATTTAAATAGGAACGCAACTATTTACATTGCTTCACAGAAACTGCCAAGCTTGCAAATCCCATACGGTAAATGAATGTTTATTGAATGGTCCTTTACAAATTTAAGTTTTGTTTTCCGATTGGAAATTTATGATTTTGCCAAAACTAACACGTTTTAAAAGGCTCATTCTCTGAAACCAGTGATCCAATTGAAACACAATTTATAAGGAAAACTCATCTAGGTCTTCTATTGTGTGATCGTTACATGCTTTTAGAAGCCTTTTTTGTTTTCTTGCTTTCTTTCGTTGTCGAAAATACAATTGTGTCTGCAATAAAATTTTATATCATGTTATCTTGATTTGTCTCCTGTCGTATTTTTTAAA
The DNA here is from genome assembly GCA_944474755.1 of Limnoperna fortunei. Classification (NCBI taxonomy): domain Eukaryota; kingdom Metazoa; phylum Mollusca; class Bivalvia; order Mytilida; family Modiolidae; genus Limnoperna; species Limnoperna fortunei. The sequence continues at coordinate 45,901,200 of OX104119.1, forward strand.
TGAACTTTAATTTGCATTGAAGCCTTTGCAAAAAGAGAAACAAAAAAAAGCTCCACATAAAGGACTTGAAATGAGATAGACTGTATATCCAATATTACTACAGTTTCTTGATATATAACATCAATATTTAACAGAACTTGTTATGAACTCTTTTAAAACATAGAAATAACAAATGTCACAGTCGATCCGATCTGTCGATATTGGTACAAATCTTGCGATTTAAAGGAAAGAAATAAAGTTATATATTATAAATTATTACAGAAAGGATTACAGTTGCATAAACTGCTCAATACGTTTACAGTATTTAGTTTTATTACAGATACAAACTCTTTTTTGCATAAAACATGACGGAAACAGCTCATTTCTCAATGTGTTCCCTATCATATTTTAATGGTAAATGTCATCAACAATCTGTAATATTTCGGCACTATCTTGCAAGTATGACTAAAATACATGTAATAGTTTATCATGGAGGCGTACAAATATGAGGTGGTCATAAATCCATTAGTATAGTTCTTGAATCAATTACCTTCCTATATTACATAACTACTGCCTTCTTATGTAAATTTACGAATGTATTGGTGAACATTTTGTAAATCATTACTGGTCTGAATTTATTTTTTAAACATTTAAAATTTTACATTTCTCCTTTGCTGGATTTCTATAATTTCTAGTACACTTGCTACCCAGTCCTTAGTATTTTGTTTGTCTTAATGTTTAGTTCTTGACCGCTGTGTAGATCATTTATTTCCTTACTTTTTAAGTTAGGGGTCTCTTCCTCAATGTAACGTAAAACCTTTGATATTTCTACTGAAACTCTACTATAATCTAATAATTAATTCATTGAAGATGATAACTGACAAATGCGAAATGGTTTAATTGATAACATTTGGGTCATGTTTGGAGGACCAGTAGAGCATTTCAGTGGTAATAAATATTGTCCTATTCTTCTCGCCGAATTGTATTTACTCGTATAAAAGTGTTCTGCTATCATAGAATTTTTGCCATCGAACAACACTGTTCTGTGTGTTTGGTGACTATTTACAGCAAACTTGAGATTAAGGACACTATTGGTGAAAAACGGTCGGCCGTGTCCTTAAAATTGCTCCTGTGTATGGTGTTTCACAACTCGTACACTGTGCCCAAATCTTGCGGTTTTGTTGACCGGGCGCTGCTGATTTTATTTTTTGGGGTTTTAGCTTACCTGACCCGAAAGCGTTGCTTGATTTAAAGGGTCATGTGAGCTATTGCCATCACTTGTCGTCTGTCGTAGTCGTTCGTCGTCGTCGTTAAATTTTCTTTGAAAATCTTCTCCTCCAAAACCACTGAATAGATTGCTTTGAAACTTTGCACACATCATCAGTAAAATGTCCTCTACCAAGTTTGCACAAACCATGGCCGAAGATTAACCAACATGGCCGTCGTGGCTAAAAATAGAACAGGGGAGTCAAAATACAGTTTTTGGCATATAGTTCAAAAAGTATAACAGATACAGGAAAACCGAAGAGACATTCCTTCTTAAGCATCAAAAGCTCTACAAAACACTGCATTGAGTCGAAGTTTTATGACGAGTCCTTGTAGGAGTTATTTGCCTTTAATTGTCGAAATTGATGATTTTTGTCACTTTCGCCTTAAAATCTTGAAAATTATTAGAACTAGAGAAAAGTTAGCATTGCTTAATTGTTCTGCTCTATGAGAGCTGCAAAATGACTTAGGGTCAAGATTGTCTGATGAATCCTTAAGGAGTTATTTCCCTTGAACTGTTTTTTAATCAGTTATAATTGATTTTTTTAAATTGTCTCCTCTGAAACCACTCAAAGGACTGCTTTGCAACTTTGTACACATTATCAGTCAAATGTCCTCTACCAAGTTTGCACAAACCATGGTCGCAGATTAACCAAAATGGTTGCCATGGCTAAAAATAGATCAGAGGGTCAAAATATAGTTTTTGGCTTGTAGTATAAAACGTGTAACAGATACAGGAAAACCAAGAGACCCTTCTTCTTCAGCATCAAAAGCTCTACATAACTCTCCATTAAGTTGAAATTGAACGACAACTCCTTGTAGGAGTTATTGCACCTTAATTGTCAACATTGATTACTTGTGACATTTAACCTGTTTAAAACTGTTGAAAAATTATTAGAACTAGAGAAAACGTTAGCATTGCTTACTTGTTCAACTCTATGAGAGCTACAAAAAAGACTTTAGTTTAAGGGGCAGGATTGTCTGATGAACTGTTTAGGAGTTATTCTCCTGAACGTTTTTGAATGAATTTTAATTGATTTTAAACAGTCTTTTCCTCTTAAAACAATGAAAGGACTGCTTTGAAACGTTGCAAACATCATCTTTAGGATGTCCTCTACCAAAAGTTTGCAGATCATGACAGCTGACTACCAACATGGATATCTTGGCTTTAAATAGAAAGGGGGCAGATACAGCAAATTTGAAGCGAACCTCTCTCCTAAGCATCAAAACCTCTACAAGACCCCACTTTCATTTTCTTCAGTAACTTGAAAACCATGAGCTAGAGAAAATCTTAAACATACAAAATTATTCAGCTCATCAAGATCTGTAAAATGATTATTGGTGCATATGAGTTGGACAACTTATTATATGGGTCATTTCCCTTCAAAGGTCAAAATTAATGATTTTAAGTGTTGGACAATTCCTTATAGGAAAGAAAAGCTGCATAAAAAAGCGTTGCTTGATTTCAGGTTCAGGTGAGTGATACAGGCTCCTTGGAGCCTCTAGTTTCATTTATATTTGTTTTCGAGGTATGTGGATGGTGTACTACGTTTCTGCATGTCTGCGTTGTGAGTGTATTGCACTGAAGAATTTCGTTAACAGTGCAACCTGCCACAATAAAATGTTTCGTGAGTGTTAGTAAGTAATGTATGCCCTTATATTTGTTCTTTCTGTTATTATTATTATTTAGTTATTGTTTTTGGTGTTAATTTGTTGTGATTTGTTCTTTAGTCGTTAGAGATTAACTGAACTGTGTCCTCTTTATATATAATCTGAACTGGGATATAAAAAAACATCATCACATTCTCTGCAGCGAATTGATGCCAAATTTTGTCTTAAATGAGTCATCAGCACTACCCAATGGTAACTTTCGTCCGGCATAAATTCGTTCCATCTTAAAATTATATTGACTTGGATTTTAGGAATACGCGATAATTGATATAAAGATGGCCATTTATATGGATGATAAGTAGCAACGTTTCGTTTTGTTAAATTTGATTTTTTATTGTACAAACGGCAGGCCGGAATTTTTATAGTTCTATCACAAGGTTGCAAAAAAGTCGAGCGGGAGTCCATATTATAGTCATTGACTAACGCTATGACAATGTTTTATCAGATGAGTTTTGTGGGTTTTTTATTTAGTGGTACACGTATACACTTTTTTTTCTAGAAGCACTTAAATTTGTTTTAAAAATATATAAATATAGAAATATCAAAGAAACACTCCACGTGAATGAACGTTTACCAATTTTCTCATCCTTAAATTTCAGTTTCTATTTCCTGCCAAAAACTCCCTCAAGAAAGAAACTATTCTTTAAGGGTACAGGACGGAAGAAAATACTTAATTGTCTACTTCTTGTACGTCTTCTACATTTTAATTACATAGTTTGTGTTCATCCATGAACAGTTGAGGTAACGCCATTTGTTTATTGCCAGATGAAAACATTTTTTCAGTTTATAAAGATCTCTTTTATTTTGTTATTTATTCATTGGCGGCAGGAACCTATAAATCAAGTTAGTTATACTAGTCCTAAATTGGCGATAATTAAATTTAAAATTGATGCTGGCCATAAATAAACAGTTATTCGAATTTTGATCTCAAAAGCCAACAACAAATAATTATTTGGATTTAGAATATTTTGGGGTTTAACCGCACCAGATGAGTCTTTAATGGACGAAACGCGCGTCTGGCATAGTATATTTTGTAACCTTGGAATCCTTGATGACATTTTACTTCAAATCTCTATTACTATTATGTTAATTGTGAAATAAATACAGACAAGAAAAAAAAAGCCACTTTGAAGCCCATTTCTGTCTTTTTTTTATTTTGCAATTATAATATCTATCTTAATATCTATCTTTATATCAACTTTTCTTGTGTTTTTATATTGACTAATAGAGAATCAAAGTAAACACAATATTTGATATACTTCTAACTATAATAGATTTGTCGACAGTATTATAAGATCACAATATAAGGGCGAAGATAAATTAAACCATTAAATGGTGTTCTCATAATCAGTTACAGCTAAATGTATCACTTGATCCATATATTTTTTTAAAATTTGGAAGCAAGTATCGATGGACTTTAAGCACCGTCAACATTAATTTTAAAAATAACAAGATTGGATAGTATTGTTATATATTTCGTAAAAAATCATTGGATCGGATCTTAATTTGTAAATCATCATGGCTGACCTATATGCCAATTATCAGTTCAATATCTGCAAGCGTTTAAAAACCAAGTCCGTTAAACTGTTATTTTTTAGACATTTTCCAAATCCGAGGCCATAATTTCGTAACAATCAATGGACCGGAGCGAAATTCGAACTAGATCTGTTACTCGTCATGGTTTACTCACATATCAAATATCAGCTCAATATCTGCAAGTGTTTTTAAAAAGTCCGGAAAACATGTGTGACGGTCTGACGGACTGACACGCGGAGTGCAAACCTATACTCTACTTCGGAGAAGCCTGAAGGGACTAAAAATATTGACAATAAGTACATCTGCTTCAGAGCAGGAAAATGTTAAAGTATACTCTCAAATCAAGTATCTGGATTATTAATAAACAAAGGAAACATTTCAGTAAAGTATGCATACATTTCCCAGTTGTTTTGTACATTCCAAAACTTTCAAGCTACATTCAGGCATAAACATCTCGAACTTACGATTATTTTCTCAACTAGTACAACATAGAAATCCTCAAGTTGTTGTCTTAATTAACTCTGCTATGATTTTCTTTCAAGAATCGTGGTATGTATGTAACTAGATACAAAAGCAAATGGTTGAGAGATATCTCTTTCAAACAAAGTTTGCTCTCGTCTTCAACTAACTTCATTGGAGCAAAACGCTGATTTTTTTATTGATTGATTTTATGCTTGCTTTACGTCCAGCGAGAAGCATTTCAGCTATAGTCAGGACGAGAACATGTTAACAAACAATAGATCAATTCGGGAAAGATGGATCAAAGGGGAAAAATTCGAATGCAACTGAAAAAGTACAGGTAGGGGCGGAAAATTTTGCCTTTGGTATCCGCTACTACGAGACTACTCTTATCGACAAAAGGGCTGTTTATAGTGCAAGACGCGTGGCACTCTCAAAACACGTTAGTCACTGTAGTCCGCTTTCCGTATTATGACCCGACAACGCCCCAACGAGAGGGTCTCCCCTATACGCCATCTAGGGAACACTTGAACCCTCACAGCATGGTCCTACTAAAACTCTATATTTGACACTGGGAGAAGAATAAACAATTCTTGACAATTAAAATAAATGGTCTTCCTTTTAATATGGTTCAAGCCCTTTTGCAATAATTTTTCAGCTATATAACGTCATTCAGTTTTTATTTGGAGAAACAGCGGGACTTGAGCTACAAATGATTAAATTTGTCATGTGGCCGACTCATTTTAGTGACATTTGACCATTAATTACTATTTTCCCAATTTTGTTGTGTTTTGGCTATTATCTTGAAAGCTATATGTAGCAAGACATACACTTTAAAGCAAAAATGATCTGCAAGAAAAAGATCCACGAACAAGTCAACATGGTCGCCTTAAATGTTTTCTGCTTTTTTTGTTATTTTGCATACAACTGTAATTTATGAAGAAAAACAAAACTAGAAAAGTTAATCTAGCGATCAGATCACTGATACCCCCGCTTAAATTATGCAGAATTTCTTTTGTAAAAATTTCTAATGCTTTTTTTCGAATGTTGACCTTGACCTTTTATGAAATTCCTCCAGTATCAATAGGCTTTTCATCCACCTAATATGTAATAACATCCTGAGTTTCATTGAAATTAAATGCAAACTTTTTGAGTTATTGTCCCGAAACTTTTTTGTAAACATTTCTAAATTTTTTTTGCAATTTTGACCTTGAAATTAGATGGATTTCCCCATAGTTATTAGGCTTTTGATCCATCCAATATTTGCTAAAGTTTCATCGAAATCTAATGCAAAACTTGTTGCGTTATTGTCCGGAATCGTTCTTTTTTGTAAACATTTCCAATGCTTTTCATCGACTGTGATCTTGAAATTTGACGGATTTCCCCCATAGTCCTTATGCTTTTGATCCATCCAATATTTGCTTAAGCTTCATCGAAATCAAATGCAAACTTTTTGCGTTATTGTTGGTTTTTGTAAACGCTTATGTCGACTGTGACCTTGAAATTTAACGGATTTCCCCCAATAGTTTCATTTAAATTGGATGCAAGCTTTTTAATTATCATCCGGGATATAAATTTCGACGAACGAACAAACCGACAGAAAAACGGACCACTATATACTCTAGAGCTGGGGCATAATGATCAAAATGTCAAGAAAGATCTTCAAATTAGCCAATGCTACAGAAATTTTAATTCAACCCCTTAAAGGAGTTATTGAACAATAAATTATTTTTTCAAGGATTTGTCTTTGGTCACTTACATGAAAACTATAATAGGTAAATTGAAATGATAAATGATCGGCAAGATAAATAAATACGGCAGCAAGTCTGAAATTATACACGGACTCTTTAATAGGAGTTGCTTGCAAAGAAATCTCTTCTCAACTTTCAAGTTTTTGTTACATAGGTGTAGCAGTAGCATAGAATCATACTTAGTGCGTCTGTCTGTGACCTTCAGTATATTGAAGCACCTAGACATGTCTGCCATGGGTTTAAATACAAGGAATCGTCAAATATCTTGAAAACAATTATACCAGCAATTATGAGAGAAAATCTGACACAAGCATAAATGTTCAGTAAGTCATTATCTACCTAATTGTCATTAAAATCAAAATTGTTGGAAGTCTCATGCCCTTGACTACTTTTATGATTAATTTGGGAAATGTCTTTAAAACTAATTAAAACTGAAACAGCAAAAAAAACATAGCTGTTCAAATAAGTCAACAGGACTGAAATGTAATCAACTCTTATAATGGCTGCCAACGAATGACTTTCTTATTGTTTGCATGCTTGGCTATAATACTGAAAAAGAGAAACTGTCACTAGCTTAGATGAACAGTGAGTTATTGACTTGGTGCTTTTTGGCATTATCTTAAAAACTATAAGACAGCAATAATCATCATAAAAAAAAGTCAACTGTCTTTCAGGAGAGTTATTATATGTGCCTAGTAGTCTCGCATACAAATTTAGCTATTCAACTCTCCATAGTGGCCATCAACAAGACTGCACTGACCTAATTTGTATTGACAAAACAATTTGATTTTTAAAGTTTTTTAGTCTTGCAGAAACATTGAATGTATCATCCACCAAGTAATCCACCCAAAGACTTCTGTCACCTACAATTAACAACAAATGGAAACAATCTTACATCAGAGTTCATGAAAATCATAGGTCCTGTCCACAGAAAATGCTGGTTCAGATATGCTTTGTTTGTTTTTGCCTTCAGTCTTCAGATGTGTCTTAGAATGGTTCCAGTATTGGTTTTTCAGTAAAAATTAACAAGTGTGGATAGTATTGCATATGCAATACTAAGTCCTGTACCCTCAAATTAAAAATAAAAAATGTGTGTGATTGAGTGCAAACTAGTAATTGCTTGGCAAAAACGGAAATAAAATAATAAGTACCAAATATTTGTTTGTCCATTTCTGCACATAAAACATTATACATTCAAGAGATTAAAGTCTAGAAAATTGTTATTTGTTTGAAATTTTGTAAGTCCAAGTGCCCTAATTTTGTGAAAAATCATTGGACCAGAACAACAGTCAAACTTGATCTGTAACTTGTGATAGTTGACTTGCATACCAAATATCAGCTTAATACCTGTAACTGTTGAGCAAAATGTCTGACAAACTGTTATTTGTAAGAAATTTTCGAAGTAAATGGTCATAGCTTTGCCAAAGTACATCAGATCTGAACAACATTTAAACATGAATGCAGGTGAAAATTATTTAAAAATTCAAATGTTGTAACTTTTAAACATGATCAATTTTTTTCATGATCTAAGAAGCCAAAAAAGTTGTGAACTCTGTTACATGGCACTGTGATATAACTGAGCTTAAAACATTTTCAATATCTTTTATTCATTCAAAATTTGCTTCAACCAAGGAAAATTAGCTCAATAACAACAATTGCTGTTTAATTACAATCACTTGTTACAGGTTTATGACAATACAGGTAACCTTGGAGCATTTTAAAACATCTTACACTATGAATCACATTAAAAAGGATGAAATTTTACAATCTGCCTAAACATTGCAAATAAACAACATATGTGCTAGGTTTCTGTGGAATTTCAAAAAAATTCTGTAGAAAAAGGCTTTTCAATTATAATACACCACGCAGCTTGATGCATCAAACATTTCCACACCCCATTAACTTTGTAATCAAACAAGTTTACTGATATTCAATCTGATTCTACAATACATTTTTGCTTTTAGCAGCTCACAGTAAAATGAAAATATGATTACAAAAAAAACCATGTACTGTAATCATAAAACATGATTTGATAATTAGTGACATGTTTGTTTCAAATGTCCTCAAAAGAAAATTACATGAATACATTTAGTTGTTATTGATGACATCAAATGACTGGATCAGATTTTCATGTTCATGTTCTTATCAAAGTAAGAAATCAACATTTGGATGACACTACAAAAGAAATAAGCATTTCAGCAAATGATTAACAATGAAAATGATGACCACAGACTACAGAAGATAATCCAATTCATATCTGATGTAACTGTTTTTAACGTCATTAGGTATTCTGGGATAAGCCGGGATCATACTGTCCTGTGCACCAATATAAACAGTGTTGTAAACTTTCCAGTAAACATCTCGTACCTTTCTGGCTGGATGAAACAGACCCTGAAATAAGTCAAATAAGGAATCATTGCCGCATATATGTATTAATAAGATATAAATATGATAACAATCTTGATAAAAAGGAAAATAAATAATTTATCCAAAATTCCAAATAAATCTATATTCATGCTAGTTCGATACTGAATGTTTACAAAATTAAAGATTGAAATAATAAATGTTTGAATGTTGTTTGATGCAACTTTCAGTATGTTTTCAGCTATATCATGGTGTCCAGTTTTTATCATGGAAGAAAGCTAGAGTTGCCAGAGAAAACTCCTGACCTTTGGTTGAAAACTGGCAATCCTTGTCAATCAAGACTGGAGTCAAACACAATCTGCTGGAAATAAGACTCAAACCCACAATCTCAGTGTTGACAGACCACATGATCAATAGTAGACAATCTACCTTAACCACTCGACCAGAGGCCCAGAAAATAATTAATAGGAAGACTGAAAATCACAGCTGATGGGACTAAATGTCATGCACTTTTTGTAATAATCAGAATATACCAAGTTAAATTTCAGTTGCCATATTAACTTTTTTAATTACCTGTAGCGTATACTGTAGAATTTTTGAAGATCCCATTCCAACTCTGAATCCTTCTATTGCTCCCATGAAAGCTTGGACAACGTGTGGAGAAGTTTCAAAAATGTTTGGCCACACATAGTTTAGTAAATGAACTAGAGCGTCTTCACATCCGAATCCAAACACACCCAATGCCATGTGTTGTATGGTAGACATGGTGGTTTGTCTATGAACCAGATCTCTGCAAAGAAAAATAAAAAATGCTAGAGAACCATTAATTAATTTGTGGTATAAATTGCGAACAACAAAAGTAAATAATATCAAAGGGATTTTGGGGGGTCAAAGGGCAAATTGCCAGTGGTATTTTGAGTTACTAACATAATAATTAATGTAACACAATTTTTAAATAGAAATTCAACTAGATAACGGTAAGGCATAACAGGTCACATGTTAATCCCCAGCAAATAGAAACAGTTTTCACCCCACTATGCAAGAGATGTTATAAGATCAATACAATGATGAATTTACTATCAAGATTTTTAAATAGAAATAGTCTTCCCCTTCACAACTATATAATTCAAACATATGACAAGTCACATTAATCCAAAACCCTGACAAAGCAGTTTTTTTATGCCTAATTTCACAATGCACAGGTTGTAACAAGACCACTAAATAGTGCTAAGATTAATTAAGCTGCTTTTCTCTATTCTTTTATTCTATCACAAAATCTGATTTTTAGACTGAATGGTTTTCTGTGCATCTTTCAGTTGTCTTGGTAACCAATTGTTTTTATTAGAGAAAGTAGAAATACCCAGAAAGAACAAATGAGACTAGCAAACAATTCTGTAAATCAGAACAGAAAACCTACTTTGAATACAGATCAGAGCATTTAAAATAAAGACATTTCATATATTATCTAACAGCCACAAATTGATATCAAACAGCCTTACCTGTCCATAAGAGCATCTTCCAACAGGGGAGCTATTGCATATATATAGTCCTTTCCCATTTCACCAATGTATTCAAACATAAATGATAATGATTTTAAAACACCATTTTGTACATTCAGTTCAGGAACACGATATTCGTTCATTAAAGCTGGTATGACTGTAAAAGGAGAACAGGTTTCAGCCACGATGGCTATAGCCACTGTGGTACACACACGATTCTGTCTTTCTTGAACTTTGAGATTATTCAGTAAGGTGGCCAACACATCATGTGGACTTAAAAGAAAATATAATTAAGCTTTTAACAAGTTGTTGCGTAATTAAAATTTCATTTTACTAAACATTTTCTATATTAAGAGTCCACAAAAAAATGGATGGCAAATAATTTATAAGATCACATAGCTACTGGTGTAAGACAATTTTAGTTAATTAAATCTTTTCAATGTTACTTTCAGCAATTTTGCAGCTATATCATGGCATCAAATTTTTATTGGTTGAGGAAGCTAGAATACCCACAAAAAACCCCAAACTTCGGTAGGAAAACGGACAATCCTTTGCAATTAAAATTGAAGTCAAGAATACATTGCCCGCAGTGAGACTCAAATCCCGCAATGTAAGTGTTGAGAGATTGTTGACAGACGACATGATCAATATTAGACGAACTATCATAACCACTCGTGTACCAAGGCCCCCAAAAATGGCATTGAAGAACAAGCAACGAAAAAACAAAAATGTCCATGGGAAATTATTTATAACACTTACCCAATAGCCTTAGCAATATAACCAAACGTGTTGACTGTGGCTCTTCTAATAGCCTTCTTGTGGGCTTTGAGCAATTCTAACAATTCAAAACAGATCCTCATCCATTCCCTGGCTGAAACATACTCTGCCCCTCTGTCTGCTATCCTACCTACCAAGTCTATACAATTCTCTTGTACTTTTTCATGTCTAAAAATAAATAATTTTGATTTCAAAGGCAATTATTGATTGATTATATACATATACTTCCACACTACCCAACTAACTATAATATTAACTATCAAATTACCTATGTTAAAATGGTTGAACCTGTTTCTCCAATGATCTAAAGACAATTCCAAAAGCAATTTTCTTAATAGATTTGGTAGGGAAAATTTAAAAAAGAGTGTGGTTTATATAAGATTATCAAACTGGTCAAAAGTGGTTTAAATAAAATTGGAGAAATGTCATTTGCGATGATTCAGCAATAAAACAGTGAAAACAAGTTATTTGTGCTGTTCATGCTTTCAAATAACTGGTTTGTATTCGATTTAAAATGCTAAATTTAATTTCTTATAGATATTAGTCAGCAGAAAGACACATTATTTCGATTTGTTTGTTCTGTGATGTCCTAATTGTTATTTGCTCAGCAGAAAGGAATTGGGTACCAATTTAAATGTCTTTGTTTTAATGACCAGAAATAATGACTCGAGTTGTTGTAATGAGCAAAAAAAATGATTTTGCACAAAAACCCTTGGCAAACAAAACTTACATCAGCTGACATTTCATAACCAATACAGTGATACAGCAATACCAATACAGTACATAGCAAACACTATGTTAAGTAAGATTATTTGTTTTAAAAAATTTAAATTATAATGCACTATCATACGCAATGCTTGGATGTTACAATTTCCCGGTAATATACTACATAATTTTGTTAGATACCACACAACCACAACCTTTCCTTTTCCAAGCTGTGGAATAAGTGGCATATTGGTCTGGTTTGATAGCCATCTACAATTGATCACAAAAATGCCAACATTGGGAATGTGGAATCAAACCAGACTTTGGTCTATATTGCACCTTTTTATTACGAAAATCCAGTAGAAAAAATTTAGTCATGATAACCTGTCCATATTTACTACTACGCTTCTGTTATTTTCATGTCACAAATCATCCTTGACTTTTGCTACAGGGTTTTACATTGTAAGTCAGCTGTTTTTGTTACCGATGGGACCTTGCTTTTTTTTTAGAAAAGTTTGCCTTCATGACATTCAATGGTATTTGGACAAACCACAAGTCTTTTCCCACCTCATCCGCAAAAAACATTGCCTGAAAGGTATCGAACAGACAACAATTGCCTGCTCTTAGTTTACAGTTCTGTCCTAATTTAGGTCAAAATTAATTAACAGGAAATCGCCCTATTAAAATGAAAATCTGCTGCATTTGAAAATGCTAATTAAATGTGGAAAATAATTGTTGATTTCAATCTACAATGAGCAGTTTTTACTTGTCACTCAAAAAACCTCTGCCAAGGTATGCTGACTTGGACCATAGTCTTCCTAACCAATTACAACTGAATGCATATAGCTAAATACTGCAGATAGTGGCATAAACACCATTAAAAAAAACAAACGACATTTTCCAAGCTTTCTTTTGACTTCTAATAAAACAGCAATAATTGTTGTGGACTGCATAATAAACCTCAATGATAGTCTAGCTCTGCTAAATTTCAGCAATGAAATAAAAACTAAAAAGAAATATCACCTGTTTTTCAGAATTGGTGTCAGTCTTGGCAACAGATCTTTGATGGGTGGTGTCATCTTGGTCATACCAATGACATTTACTATGCCCTTTAGGGCCCCAAGGATGCTTCCTAACACCTCTGGATATTCTTCTCCCAGATACTCGTACAACACTACACCTAAATGTCCCATCAGTCTCTCCTGTAAACAACAGACATATCAATGTTAGATGATCAATTAAAAATATTCCAAAATTACTCGGCTAATGCTAAATTACAATGTGTAAATTCTGAATGTTGGAGAGGGGGCCTTGGTGGTGTAGTGGTTATAGTAGTTAGTTATCTACTATTGATCACGTGTTTTTCAACAGGTTAAGAAGTTTGCAGGTTAAGTCTACTCTATTCCAATCTCTATTGACAAGGATTGCCAGTTTTTACCGATTCCTCCAGCTTCCTATGCAAATAAAACCTGGACAAATTACAGTAAAATGCATTAAACACCATTCAAACAAACAAACTGAATGTTGGCAATAACTCATATTCTTGACCAAAATTTATTAAGTTCCCATTTATCTACCTATGATCTTGATTTAATTAATCAATTATTTTCAATAAAATAACTAATGTCAGAGTTACAGAGAAAAACCTTTATATGGATGCTTTTCTAACTATTAGAGGTAAATTTTTTATGAACAAATGTTTAAAATAACATATTGAACCAACCATGTTTTGGAAGGGTAGTTAACATTTATCTGTTCTGGTTATGCACCACAAGAAAAAAGAAAATGTTCCTTTTGTTTCACTTTCATACAAAGTGCACTTATTCAGTACCATGCATGTTTATTTTATGTCAAATAATATAGTAGTAAAGAAGTAAAACATTTTTACTTACTTCTTGACAAGTTTTCATGACAATAGCAATTCTGGAGATCAAGTCAGCAGCCTGTTGTCGCACTTTTGCAGATTTATTGTTAAGACGCCACAGAATGGTACCACAGATCTGAGGGAGGTATGGTTTTACACGCTTCCCTAGGGCGTTAACCACTGTACCAAAACCATTCAACATGACAACGTCCTGTATAACACAAAAAATATAAAAATATTGGGTTAATATCTTTATTTAAAATATACAATACATAATATAATACATGTTCACATTTTAATAATTTGATAAAGTAACTAGCTTATTACAATGTATGTACAACTTCCTGGGTTACAAAATAACACATGTACACTTAATAAAGCATTGAATGTACAACACAGAAAAGTCAGAATTGATTGTACAATTTAGAACTCGACCTAAACAATGCTAAATTTAAAAAAAAATTCATAAATATATATCACTCGAAACCCATTCTGCGTTTTATAGAATGTTTTTGTTCTGAATGTTCGTTCTACACCCGTCCTTCAACTTGATATAATATTACGTTTACTTGTCCATATATATTGCACACTAAAAATCTCATGCTTGACTTTCTTTTGAACAAATATATTGAAAACATTGGCAATATGGAAAAGATGAAAATCTACCTGAAGGCAAATGAAAACACATGTCGAGATTTATACAAATTAAAGAGATATTTGTAACTAATTCTTTTATAATTTGTTCATAAATTCTTTTTCTTCTAAAATTTCTGTTGTTCAGATGAAGGTAACTAATGCAATTTGTTTACTATTTTGTGTTTAAATCTCTTTCTTCTTAACTTTCTACTGTACAGATTTTGTTATATTTCATGAAACACTAAACACTTTTGTAAGTGTTTATGGTATGAGAATTCATACATTTACTGCAGCTAAGTAGTTAAAAAAACATTAAAACTAATTTTATTGACTTTAAACACACTTAGCTCTTAACTCCTTACTTACATTTTACAAAGAAGCACTACTTATATACAAACCTCAGTAGTCTGTTCCTGGAAGGCATACAAGATACCGTCGATTAACTGTTCTTCCAGTCTGGAATCTATGTCTGCTGCTCCTAAGTTTGCCATGATTTTCTCTATTGTTTCCATTACCATCTTCCTGTACTGCTCAGCTTCATCTTTCAGGTCGTCTACGACACGCCCAACAATTTCAGCAGCTCCAACCTTATTAGCTATTTCAACCGTTGTATCAACCAATTGTCTGTAGTTCCTTCTGTCGAGGGCCATTCTCTGGTTCCAGAAGTGTTTGAAGAATGGTGGCAGAATCTCATCCTTTATATACTGGGGCTCCACACCATCAGTAGCACAACACTGTTTTACTACCTGTAAACAAAGAATGCTTGTTTAATCACATTTTACAATCATCCAAAGCCTAGGCCAGATAAGACAAACTTCATATCATGGATGTTTTATGTGATTGTCCACTTTGTATCAAGGATGTTTTATGTGACTGCCCAAGCCCACATATATCAAGTTTTCATTAATTTTTGAGATTTATTGACTGGTTTTTAGAGATTGTTTGAACTGTGAGATTACATATTTTTTCTTGAATGCTGTAAATGACTGCTAACAACCATTGCAATTATCAAAGCTTACATCACTAATTTGTACAATTTGGAAATGAAAGATCTTTAATATGGAATTAAAAAATGTGAGTTGTACATGTGCATGCCTACCTCAAAATCCATTAATTCAGGGAACATTGAAACTTTAGTAGACATTGATTCAGTATTTAAACTTTCAGAATTATGTTTATTTAATAGATATGTATAAACAACACTGCCAAAATGCCAATCAATTAAAATTGAAAATATCTAATATTATACATTTGCTCTGTAAATCATTTATACCATTACTTAAATCATATTGAATTATGCAAGATTCAATGACATTCAAAATATATCTGTTTTAACATTGACATGCACTAATACTATTTCATACCTTCAAGACAATTTTCTTCATTTCTTCATCAGGAGACTGAAACTCTCTGATCAGAATCAACATGACTTCTCTGGTGTAATAGTTAGCAT
The DNA here is from genome assembly GCA_944474755.1 of Limnoperna fortunei. Lineage (NCBI taxonomy): Eukaryota > Metazoa > Mollusca > Bivalvia > Mytilida > Modiolidae > Limnoperna > Limnoperna fortunei. The sequence continues at coordinate 45,917,160 of OX104119.1, forward strand.
ACTCAGCATCCATCAATGGGATCAAATAACCAATGGCCTTTAAGAAAGCTGCCAAACCCTACAGAACAGTGAATAGTACAATCAGTCAATGACAGCTTTCTGTTATCTGATTTTAAAGGCTTTTGGTTTAGAAGTCTTCTAGATGTTCAACTGTTTCATAAAGTATTTCTTCATCATTAGATTTTGTTTATTTGCTTGTTTTAATTGAGTTTAACGAAAATTTCAGCAGTTAAGATATATCATGACATCCAGGTTTTATTGGGGAAGGTAGCAGGAGTACAAGGAGAAAACCCCAGACCTTCAGTAGGAAAAGCAGCAATTCTTGTTAATTAGATTGAAATCAAGTAGACCCAGTCTGCACTGAGACCAGAACCCACAACCTCAGTGTATACAAACATGTGATCGATAATAAACTACCTTAACCTCTCTGCCAACGAGGCAAATGTTATCAGATTCGAAAAAATTATAAACTGAAGTAAGTGTATGTCACTGATGTTCTCACTGATAAAGTAAGTTATATTTTTCTGGAAAAGAACAACTTTATTTTTTAAACTTGTTATTCTTCCTCAAAGAGATAACTCTTTGTCCAAGTCTCAACTTACCTTTCCTCTGTGTTGTCTGATACCCTTCCACAATGGTTTGAGGACACTGTCAAAGGACTCAATACCATAGGGTGTGGCAGCTTCAGCCAGAGCTGCAAGGGCCAAGGCTGTAATGGTTCTTACTTTTTGTTGTTCGTCTACCAAACCTGAATAAGATATTATATATTCCATTATTTATATTTTACCTTTAAGAAACAATTTCTAACAGACCAAAAATATTTTTTGTGTACATGCATGTTTTACTATTATCTCACAGTACATGAAAAATATAAAATACAAACTAATAAAGAGTTTTATTTCCTCTCAACAACTAGAAAATAAACTGGAATCCAATATCACAAGAGGTCTCAGAATAAACAGAGCATAACTTTCAGAGTATTTTCAAATGTTGAATATGCAAACCCAGCTTCCTAAGCACATCTTTAATTAATAAAGTTATAATGGAAACTGATACTTGCATTATCTTGTTTTGAATCTGAATTTAAAAAACATTGGTCTTGATGACATGGTTTATACAGACAACTTACCATGTTCAATAATTTCTACCAGATTCTTCAAGTGTGGCAATATGGCACATCCCATCAAAATGGCAATCTGCTGTACGATCTTTATTCCTGTGTGTCTGGCCTGCCAACTTTTCTTACTCTTACACACGGCCTTTAAGAAGGGCAGGAGTGATGGAATGCCTAATGCAGAAGCTACCACTGCAAAAGCCCTGGCAGTTGTGTTACGGACGTACTCGTCCATGTTGTCAATGTCGGGTCTCATGGTAGAAATCATAGTGGCTAAACCAGCAGCCTGTAATTACAGATAATTATATTATGTGTTTAATGTAAATAAGAAAAATATTGTTTCAATAAATGTTAGTGCTTAAATCAGAGCTTTGCAATATCTTTTTTCACAAATATTTCAGTTCTCATGCAACTTACCAGTACACTTTGTAAAATTATTTTTAGTTTAGAAATATTAGAACTGGTTTGCTGTCACCTTAGCCAGTTCAACCCAACCATATATATTGTCATCATATTTGTGCTGTCTGTTACTTAATTTGTGGCGATTTGTTCTTCTATCTTTCAGTGATTTATTGAATTTTGAGGTGTGTTTTAATTATATCTTTTTAATCTATTTTATCAAGGGGTCTTGCTAACTAGGTGTCATTATTTCTGAAAGTTCTGTTAACTTACTAAAAATACATCTGTTATTTGTATTACTAAAAGTTCTGTTAACTTACTAAAAATACATCTGTTATTTGTATTACTAAAAGTTCTGTTAACTTACTAAAAATACATCTGTTATTTGTATTACTAAAAGCATGCAAACTAGTTTGACTACTTATACAGACCTTTGCTAAATTAGAAATGATTTCTCTCCCCTCTACTCTAGCATAGTAGTCCTCATCAATCAACAAAGGTTCAATTACGACCAAGATTTTGTGGACATAGGGACGGACCAAGTCATCAAGTTTGTACAAGATACGATCAATGACCTTCACCAACAAATGTCTCTCCTGGTCCTCAAGTGTAGGAGACATCAGTAAGGGCAAGATCTGATTAAACAGAGGACCAGCTCCAAACTCTCTGGCTTTATCTGTGATCTGTCTAAGTGCTGCCTAAAACGGAAAAAAAATATAACACTTTAGTATCACCTTTAGTATTTTACCTGCAAAATAAAGGTTCAAACCCTAATAAAAAGCATGTAAAAAATAGCAGAAATATTAATGTAAAATGTAGCAATGTAAAATGCTATAAATTTGAATAGTTGAACTTAAATCATTAGTTTAGTGAATAAAATCTGTACTAAAGAGAACAGAAAATACATTCATTCAAGTTTTTCTTTGGTGTACAAACCTTTCTCATAGGAGGTGTTCCATTTTTTATCTTCAGTAACAACTTCATTATCTTTCTTTCCTTCTGTTCTTCTGCACTAAGTGTTTCTTCATCAACATCAACCTACAAGAAAGAAATTCAGTGTTAATGCAAATTTAAGTAAATTATTATTATTACAGATTTCATATCTAGCTGCCTCAATTGATAGACAATAATAAACAATCCAGAAAAAGGTCCTTAAAATGTTATCAATCTTTGTAACATGCAGGCAATACAACACAACGAATAAAGTATTGCCCAGAGTTTAGGAGACCAAAAAAAATCATATCTTCCAATTTTTCAAAAGCCAAACACAAAAGTTATTTTTGAACAAATGACATTTTGAAATTCTCTTTTTAAGATAGTTTTTCAAACACAATAAAAATAGTGACTTACCAAAAGTTTATCAAAGTACTGCATGTCATCTGGCTTCATCATGGGTAGGTTACCCTTAGGCTGCATGTCAACAACCTGCACTTTGCTGTCTGGTGTCTGGATACGGAATCCTGTAGGGGTACCAGCTATAGGGGTGGGTGTGGCTAACAATCTTCTGGCTGGGGTCCTAATCGGTATGTATCCTGCTGGTGGTTGCAGGACCTAATGAAAAAAAAATCAAAGGAGACTTATATCTATAATTACAAGTTATGGTGCACAAGATATCTAAGCAAAAAAATATTAGTTTTTCAATGCAGAAGTGCAGCTTTAAATTAGAATTGAAACTGAATAAAAAATTCAACAAAAGAAGTTATCAGCTTTTAAATGTAAATTTTAAGAATGTATAGTACAACCTAAAACAAAATTATCAAATATGAATGTCTTCGAATTGCTTAATTGTAGGTATTACCTTGTATCCTGGTGGAAGAATAGAATCCAGCTCATCATCTGACAGTGGTCTATTTCTCTCGTCAATTTCTCTCTGCCATGTGTAGGCTTGTAACTGTTCTGGCGTCATGGACATGAGCTGACCTGGTGAGGGTGTGGCCATTGCCATTGCTTTGGGACCAACAGGAGTGGTGCCACTGGGAGTGAATCCTGCTGGGGTTTGACCTCCGGGGGTAAACCCACTTGGTGTGGATCCACCAGGAGTGGTTCCTCCAGGGGTCATACTTGGGGTCAGTCCACCTGGTGTCTGTCCACTTGGTGTAGCCCCTCCTGCCGGAGTTGCTCCTGGTGTTTCATCCCATCGAGATCTTCTCTTACTGGCTCCAGGAGTGGGTGTGTCCTGAATGAGGTCTTGACCTCGGTCTGTTTTAGGTGTTTCTGCCCATCCACTACCATGTCCAGGGGTTTCTGAAAAACAAAGTACATATGAAATGAAAAATAATTATCAATTTTCCATTAATAATCACTGCAGGCAACACAATACTGTGTACATTTAATTAACAAAATAATATATTGTATATAAGTAAATAAGGGCCATTTAAAAAAATATGTATTCCACCATTCCCAAATAAGGAACTACTGACTGATGAATGTAGGTGGCAGGGTAAATGCACACATTTTGTATATACCCTATGTTACATCATGTAATGGTGGAGGTTAAGATAAGTAAGTGGTGGTTGAAATAAATGTAGTTTTTTATTTCAGAATTGCTACAAGGTAATTCAAATTTTAGCTAGTAGCTATTAAACAAATAGATTTGTACAACAGAAAATTTTTATGGATGTCCCCACATCTATAAAAAATCCAAAATATACATTTCACCACATTTTAATGAAGTAAACAAATTAAACAAAAATTTATCACTACACCAACAGACCTCTTTCAGTTCTAGGGGTTTCATCCCATCTGTTCCTTCTAGCACTGGGTGTGGTCTGATGACCAGGGGTACTGTCGCCACGGCCTGGAGTAACTGCACCAGGGGTAGCATGTCCAGGTGTTGTGTCCCAAACTCTGGTACTCTGTCCTGGGGTTGCACCTGGTGTTTCCGAGCCTTTAGATCTTCCAGGTGTTTCGTCCCATCGAGTATTGGAGGGTGTGGCAGCCTCCTCCCAGCTACTCTTGGTCTTCTTTGCTGGTGTGTCATCTGAAGACTGATCCCATCTGCGTTTTTTCTTTTCAGCAGATGCTGCCTGTTGGACTTTCTGTGATGAAGCATCTCCTGCAGATCCATTGACAGCTTTAAGGGTTCCATCTTTGGCTTTTTCTTGCATCTGTTTTTCCAGAAGTTTCTGAAAAAGAAACCTATATTATAATATTTTACACCCTTAATTTATAATAATAAACTAGAGGAATGTATTCACACGAATACGACTTACCCGCCTGCCCAAGTTGTTTTCGAGCACAAATGTTGAACAATATAGTACCCAATGCACAGTCAAGCTCATGGGTATACACGAACGATTCAAGCGCTTTTTATTTTTTTCAATCTGTCAATATTTTGCCACTTGCAGCAAAAGACTTCAACATTTTGTTATTATTTCTGACTGAAAATTTTCACCATTCAGTTTGCCATTTGTTCCCAATGACACTAAATTAATATGTTGAAAAGTAACCCGACGTTGTTACAACCTGATTCAGCACGGAAACTATCAACACAAGGTGTAGAATGGTAACGGACTTATCGCGTTTTTTCTGTTTAACGGACTAATCGGGTTAAGCGAATGACTGTTCGTGCCAATAAACATGAAGTAACTCAGAAAAATGAGTTCAAATGATAACCAGAAGAGATAAGTCTTATTAAAAACCATACTCACGAAATACTTAATTGATCTATGATAACTCCTAGAAAGTGTTACGTCGATGTACCTCGTGGTTATTAGTGGTTACTAATCGGGTTAAGCAAATGACTGTTCGTGCCAATAAACATGAAGTAACTCAGAAAAATGAGTTCAAATGATAACCAGAAGAGGTAAGTTTTATTAAAAACCATACTCACGAAATACTTAATTGATCTATGATAACTCCTAGAAAGTGTTACGTCGATGTACCTCGTGGTTATTAGTGGTTACTAATCGGGTTAAGCAAATGACTGTTCGTGCCAATAAACATGAAGTAACTCAGAAAAATTAGTTCAAATGATAACCAGAAGAGGTAAGTTTTATTAAAAACCATAATCACAAAATACTTAATTGATCTATGATAACTCCTAGAAAGTGTTACGTGGATGTACCTCGTGGTTAATTCACAAATTTTTCGTGGTAAAAAAACAGAAAAATCGAGAAAAGCAAACATGAATTTCTATCATTCATCGTCAAATTGATATTTTTAATGTTTCGAGATGTCCTGTTTTGAGTTAAAAATACATTCAACAAAGCAATTGAACAATAATCATTTGCTAACCACGTTGCTGACGCCCAAGAACAATAATAACACATTTGATTTACTATCGACATGAATATATAATGATTGTTAATTTGTATTTTTTAAAGAAATTAATTAAAATTTCTTCTCTTCGTTTCTTTTACACTCTATAAAATCCCGGAAAATCCAGGGTGTTAATATGCGTTTTAATTTGCGCTGTACTTCAAATAAAAAATATTTAACATTTTTGTACAAGTAGCTTAATATAAAACTGCAGCTCATCGCTATCGTTCTTAATACTTAAATTGCACTATGAAATAATTTTATAAACAAACAGACGGCAAAATCTAATAATAATAGTACACAATTTTAAAAGGAGAATTGCCAATTTACCATCCTGTTCCGAACCCCTGTCCAACTGATTACCCTGTTTGGAACCCCCGTCCAAATTGGTTTTTGACTAATCAAGAAACAGAATTAGGATCACGTTACTTGCTTTTCGAGAGGTGAAGTGTCATGAGGTCAAAGGGTAAAAAGTGAATATAATACCGACTGCGTCGGAAAAACTCGACAAGTCCATTACCATTCTACACCGTGCAACAATGAGAAAAATAATTTGATTAAAAAAAATAAACAAACGTGAAATAGATAGATAAAATCTGAGATTTTTTTTATTAAATAACCCCCCCCCTTTTTCCTCAATATTTAAAAAATTCAAAACCACGTGGGTATATTTAAATCCACTGTGTTATCTATATACACTGCAGCTGTAGCTGTGTAGGCTATTTATAGAACAGTGTGCACAACATTAATTAGGGAATATCTCACTAATAATTTAATTAATAAAAAAGTGAAGATTTATATTTTAAAAAAGTAATACAATCGATAATTTATAATCTACACCTTTTAACTTTTAAAATTATTCCACGTGACTATATTTCTAAATTATGTCACGTGACTTTTTTCACAAATGCACAACCACGTGATATATTTAAATACCTGTGTTATCGATCGACAACGTTGGTTATTTATAGAACAGTGCACACAGCATTGAACAAAGAAACCTTAATTAGTGAATATCTCATTAATAATTTAATTAATCAAAAAAAGAGCGCCGTTCGTCTATTGTACTAAATGAGTCCGATAATCCCTGCAAGTTTGAGCTCTTAATATTGTGTAGTTTTCGGATAAAAACGGTTTCACACAAAATCTGTGACGGACAAAATTTTGCCAAAGTGAATACATTACTTACCCGCCTCCTACAGGAGGGCGGGTAAGTAAAAAATAACATATAATATTAATTGTATTTCGTGTAAGAGACCTTAGTTTTGTCAAATCATTGGACATATTTCCAATTCAATACTTATTGTTCATGTCATGCATATTGTTACAGAAATTTTAAATGCCAAAATGGGATCAAAATTATAAATAACACAATGTTCAGATTGTGAGACAAAATATTGAATGGAGACCATTAAGTTTACCTTCTTTGTAGTCGATTAAACAAAGATATTCTGGGATGGGACAAAGGGAACACAATTTTGACTGCCACTGGAAAAGTATGGAGTATCTCGTAGGGGCAGAGAATTTAGCCTTTTGTAGTGGCAACAATGACCATACTCATTTTTTCTAAATCTACTGCAAGGAGCGTGTAAATGGTAGGTAAGGCTGTATGACTTGGCTTTAAAAGGAGTGCATCCGTACAAGATTTGGCTAATTGCAACATTAGAATCGAAGGTTTTAAATTGCTTTTTTGCAACAGTAACACTAATTTGCATAATAATCCAACATTCGCAAGAAAACATCATTATTTTTCACTAATATGTTCAGATGTTTATATTAAGCTGTTTGAATTTGAGCTATTAGCTATCAATTTCATTTAATATTGTTTTTATTGCCTTGAGGATTAGTTTCATCTCCATCAGAGCCATTACAAGTAGTAGTGTGATTTTCTGCAATTGACTGATAGCAAGAATTAAATAACAGAAAATCTGGTGTTCTTTTCACAAAAAGTAGTACGTGCTGACATCACGATGAATTTTCCTTTGATATTCCAACACTAACTTTCGATTTTTCACTTTCGACTTTTTGTAAAAGCAAATGCAGACCAAACGTAAAATAACAAAATGTTCAAATTTATTACTGATATGCAATAGGTATGTTACCTTTTCTTTATCCAGTTGTTGTCCAACCATGACCTTTGCAAATGTTCTAGCATTCATGTCTGGAGTCTTTCCACCTGAAAAATAAAAAAGAAATGTCACGACACAGGCCGTGACAATATAAGGAATTAGTACAATAGATATAATAGTGTAATATAACATTTATTTTACTTTACTTATCTCTAAGGAAATGTATCTTGATACAAACTGACAAGACAAGAACAATCTGTAACTGTATAGGGAAAGAATTTAATGTCATAATATTCTTATTGTTACAACCACACTCCACCTCTTTTTTAAGTACAGCCCTTATAAAATAATGCTATCAGTTTATGAAATGAAGAAATTTGCCACACCCCCCCCCCCCACCCCCCAAATAAAAAATAAAAATAAAATTAAAAAACCCAAAAAAAGTAAAAATTACAAAGAAAAACAAATATAAACAACTAATTTTGTATCCTGCAGAGTAAGAACCTTTACAATTTAAAAGCCACAAAATCAAAAATTTAAAAAAAAAACAAATTCTTTTAAATGTCTTTTCTGGTTAATATACATTGTGTAAGTTTCAAAGTTTTGCTACAGATTGTTCTGATGCTGTGATGAACATACTTATTATGGGTACTGTCAAACATCTCTACCTTATGTTTCTGGCCCTAAAGGTCATAGTTCATTCTTTGAAATGCTTTCCATTCAAATTTCTTGGAGGTGAAAAAGTCTTTCTTTACTAGGGCAAAAAATAAAAATTACAATTTTTTGTTTTGTATCAATGAAGACTTTTTCCCTCTTTAGGAATTCAAATGGAACGCTTGGTCATAAATATCAAGCTCAATTTGAAAAAGTCAAAAAAAAAAGGGTTGTATTTAAAAGTTTGTTATCAGAAAATTCTTCTACAAGCAGAATGATCATTACAGCATGTAAAATTTGTCAGATTCAGGATCATAATACACATTTTAACATTTTCCTCAATACACATACGTACGCTTTACATCTTCTTGGTCCTATCACCACGGAAACCTGCTTCCAACAAGCCTAAAATTAGTCTCATATTAATATAGTTTGACTTTCCGACACACAATATGTACACACAAAGGGGGATAACTTTTCGAAAACACTAAACACATGCAATTATTATTTAAATTTGTTCAATCTCATATTAGTGCCTTTCTAGGTTTTTTACACCTGTTCTTGGTTACTATAGACTGACATTAAAATAATATATCAACCTTAAGTCCTATTTCAAAGATTAATTTTTAAAAAATAGAAACATAAAAAAATTCAATTATCTTCTATAAAATAATTAAAATTTTCAAGAAATTTGTAGTAAATCAAACTTGAGGTGTAGCAACCTCATTTTAACATGGACATCTTTGCGACAGGCTTCTGCTCCAAATCTCTGGTGCTAGAAAGGAAAGATAACTCAGATTAGAATCTTTTCGTTTCGTGTAATTTAATTTTTTTTACTTATAACAATTGTGTGTTACATGCAAAATGTATAAATAACACCCATCCTATAAACCTATAGTATCAACTCCAATTGAAACATAAAAAGCTAACAGCTGTCGATTCCGTATTTCAACTCCCTTAATTTTTCTTACACAGACATACAAAACAGTTTAACACTTGTGAAAAAGACACTGGAACCACTTCACCAAAACAAGGCAGACAACTTCCTTAATAGAACAGTCAAAACTGCCCAGTATTAAAATCTGGTCAATATTTGACAACATGCAAAAATTCTAATGAATAACTTAAACCACAACAAATAATTAGAAATATTCCATGAACTTCAACATTAACATATAATAAACAGCCAAATTACAAAAACACTTGTGGCACCTCCCTAAATGTTCTTTTTGCAATCCTTAAGAAGATAAAAAAACAACTTTTACTCTAATCCTTGATTAGAAAACTTGTAAATTTCTAATCCTCAATCAAAGAAATTCAATGTAACAACTAGACACAGTAATTTCTATGTGTACATCTTTATACCATCTATTTTCCTGATACACAAAAGTACCTGTTTATAATTCACCAGTAAGTGCAGTCCATTACTAAAAAGCAGTACAATACCTTTTACAAGTGATTAAATCAAAAAGTTAAGCATGCACAAATAAGTCATCATTTGGAGGGAGTCTGACAGAATTCCAACCAACCAACTTTAATTTTAAAACAATTAATCTTTTTGAAATTTCTAAGTATGGAAATTCTGGATGTCAACTTTCTATCAAAAGGTGACTGGCTTAATTTGGGGCTTAATTTTGTTTGCTTAAATTTTTATTTGTAAAAAGATTATCTTAGTCAACAATAAAAAAAGACTGAAACATCATTTCTCTAATTTTGACGTAATATTTCAACCGCTTGACCGGTGTGGAAAAAATATTTCTCGTCACTAGTGAATTTGTTGTTCTCAGCAGTTGATTGGTTAAAAATAATAACGTCACAATAAGAATTCATAACGTCATAAACAAAACACCTTCCATTTACCGCGTATTCAAGTCATGAACGTAAAATTGGGGTTGGGAGAATTTGTAATTTGTTTCGCAAATTTACTACTTTTTAAAATTAGAGAAACAGAATCTTACATTAGTACTCTTGGATTATCGGATTTCTCCAATCTCGATAGTTAAATTATGGAATTTTAAGTCCTCGCTAAGGATCGGACTTAAAATTCCATAATTTAACTATCTCGATTGGAGAAGTTCGATAATCCACTCGTACCAATGTAAGATCCTATATATCATATTGTTTCCTACTTTGCCAATAAAAGGTGTGAGAGAATAAAAACCAAACATTATAGTCTGCTGGTTGAATTCATTCATCTTAAAATACCTCGGAAATATTTGATCAAATAATAGCCATAAAGCATTAACAATTAATTACCCATGAACTTTTTAAATCATCTATCTTTGCTTAAGACAAATTCAAAAAAATTTACAGAAAAAAACAACAATGATAAATTATTTGATTAGCTTTTTTTATCACCCTGAATTAAAATATGATGTTCATGAGTCATTCAATGTTAATGCTGAATAAGTCTTAATATTATAAATAATAAACTACCCTGGAAAGAAACTTACCATCTGCAAATGGATCATAACGAGGAGGGGAGATAATTCTTTGTCTCATCCTGGCTCTGTATTCTCCTTCCCTTTCTGCAATCTTTGGAGCTCGATGCTCAGCCATGGGATCATAATCCTGCCATTTAAAAATAGGTAAATATCTTTAGGTTGAGAGTTATCACAAACTAATTAGTTTCCATTCATTCAATAAATCCAGTTATTTAAAAAAATCATAAAAGTAGCCATGTGTGAAAGTAAGTATCAAGTGAAGACAGTTGAACATTACAATAACTACATTGTAAATATTGTATCATCCATCTTATTATATGGTGTAGTAGAAATAATCAAAACAATTTTCAGTTTCCCCAGTGTGCCTAAACTGGCTAATTTTCAGGTTATTTTAAGCCATGTGAGTTGGATGTATATAAAAATTTATCCTCTCTCTTTTACATTGCCAAAAATTTCAACAATGACTTTTTGTTTAAGGTATCCCAACCCCAATTGAACGTGACCATAGCAGGTGTCCCGGACATCCATCGATTTTTAATGGAGCAGACCTCTGTAATTTTCGGCAAACATTGGAAATGCTATATACATGATATAACTATTAATTTTTTTTCAATCAAAACTACATTTGTTGTCAGACCTCTACAATAACATTTTTTTTAACTTGTCCCTTTGGACAAGTGCTCAAATCAACTTGTCTGGAAGGATGTGACACTTGTCCGAAAATTTAGTTTGATATGTAAGTTGCTTTAAGAAAGGTGTCTCAACATGTAACCCCGAATTATGTCAGATCCATAATCGTAATTTATTTACATTAACTCCGCTCACTGTTAATTGTAACAAGTAATTACCAGAGGCTCTTAAGAGCCTGTATCGCTCACCTGATTTTATAGGAAATGAAGATGGCATTTCCCTGATGTTAAAGTAAGTCCTGTAATTTTCAATAAACTTTAATTAGGACCATCCAAACAATATTACTAGAAAGCTTTGTTTCATTGGTTAACCGGTTGTATAGAGAAGATTTTTTTTATTTGCCCATAGGGTCCTATGTTAAACTAAGTCCTGCGGCGGTGGCGGCCATTTTGAATTTCCAATTGCCATAAAAAACATAAACTTTATAAAGGACCATCCAAACAATATTGCTAGTAAGTTTTTGTTTCCATTGATTAACCGGTTTCAGAGAAGAAGCCTTTAAAAACTTTTTCCCATAGGGTCCTATGTTAAACTAAGTCCTGCGGTAGCGGCCATATTGAATTTCCAATTGCCATAAAAAACATAAACTTTATAGAGGACCATCCAAACAATATTGCTAGTAAGTTTTTGTTTCCATTGATTAACCGGTTTCAGAGAAGAAGCCTTTAAAAACTTTTTCCCATAGGGTCCTATGTTAAACTAAGTCCTGCGGTAGCGGCCATTTTGAATTTCCAATTGCCATAAAAAACATAAACTTTATAGAGGACCATCCAAACAATATTGCTAGTAAGTTTTGTTTTGATTGGTTAAACGGTTTCAGAGAAGAAGCCCTTTTAAACTTTTTTCTCATAGGGTTGAATGTTAAACAAAGTCCTGGGGTGGTGGCCATTTTGAATTTCTGATTGGGATAAAAAACATTAACTTTATAGAGGACCATCCAAACAATATTGCTAGTAAGTTTTGTTTCCATTGGTTGACCGGTTTCAGAAAAGAAGCCTTTCAAACTTTTCCCATAGGGTCCTATGTTAAATTAAGTCCTGCGGTGGCAGCCATTTTGAATTTCCAATTGCCATAAAAAACACAAACTTTATAGAGGACCATCTAAACAATATTGCTAGTAAGTTTTTGTTTTGATTGGTTAACCGGTTTCAGAGAAGAAGCCTTTTAAAACTTTTTCCCATAGGGTTCTATGTTAAACTAAGTCCTGCGGTGGCGGCCATTTTGAATTTCCAATTCCCATCAAAAACACAAACTTTATAGAGGACCATCCAAACAATATTGCTGGTAAGTTTTGTTTTGATTGGTTAAACGGTTTCAGAGAAGAAGCCCTTTTAAACTTTTTTCCCATAGGGTCCTATGTTAAACTAAGTCTTGAGGTGGCGGCCATATTGGTTTACCAATCCAAATAAAAAAAAAAAACTTTGTAAAGGTCCATCCAATGAACATTATGGCCAAGTTTGGTTTCAATTGGCCAAGTGGTTTCAGAGAAGAAGATTAAAATGTAAAAAGTTTACAGACGCCGCCGCCGACGACGACGACGCAAAGTGATAACAATAGCTCACATGACCCTTCGGGTCAGGTGAGCTAACAATCATATTTATTCCACTTGATAAAATGTTTATGCGATTCAGATTAAAATTTGAATAGAAGAAAAGTGAAATTCATTCCATGGTGGATATTTTTCCCAAAAGTGAAATCGAAAATAAAACAATTTTGACTTCCATGTATAGTTTACCTATAAGTATGGCTACCATAACCTGAATTTTAAATTAAAATTGAAAGATTAGGCGGTTTCCAAAGAATATTTTAATTTCTAAGTCCTTCTTTCAGATTTTTTTTACTTGTCCAATCGGACAAGTACCAAGACAAAGTTGATTGTCCGACGGAATTTTCAGCTGGTACTGGACAATCGGACAAACGTTATTGTCAAGCCCTGGTTGTTAACATTGACTCAAATTAAAACAATATATATTTGCACCATTAGCAATCAACTAATTTAATAAATCTCTATATCTTGTCAAAAAAATAAAAAGGTAACTTCAATTATGGGTCAGATACCTTAAGTTTTACACCACTTTCATAATTTAACTCTTTTATTGCATCTGTTTGTTTGTTGGAGAGTAAGAGGAAGTACTCTGTGAAAACTACCAGTCTTTGGCAGAAGAATTGGCAAACCTAGTGGGGTTGATCCCACCTTGCCCAAAATTATGCACAAATTCATAACCACAGTGTGTGCATGGCAGTGATGAATAATGGATGATTATATAACCAATCTGCTACAGACGTTCCTTGCTCAAATAAACATAGACTTCAGAAAATTAATAAAGTATTTAAAATGGAAGTTGTAATGTACCGTGGTCCACCAAAAAATAAGTACAGAACTCTCATACAGAGTAAAATGTATGTATCTTTTACGAAAAATATAATTAAGAATTTTGACATCGAATGTTTACTCACCTTGTCATTAAGAGTATCATTCAGGAAATTTAATGGGGCCGTGTATGATGACCCTCGTTTAGGATAACTGGCACCAATGTCATCATCATCCTGAAATAATAAGATACAGAAAATGCATATGGTTTGCGTCATTTCATATTATGACCTACTTACAGGCTTAGATAATCTTATGGGTTTTTCCACTGGTTCAAATCATGCAACATATAATATAATATTTTATGATATAGCACTTTGAGCATGTTCACTTAAAATTGATACATAATCACTGCGCATGTGGCTGTTTGCCAACCTACATTTATGAGGTACTTATAATAATTACAACACCTCCTAGAATTCAGTATGCTTACAGGCCTCTACAATAACTTTTTTTAAAACTTGTCCCTTCGGACAAGTAACTTTCAAAATTTACTTGTCCAAATGAAAACATCACTTGTCCGAAAATTTTGACCCAGAACATCCGAAATTTGTATGTTTCAATGATTTGGTTAAAAACAATACATATTATGCTTAGCTAACGTTACGATAGATTGAAACCGAATTTTGTCAGATCCATGTGTGTTGATGTTTCGATGTCAAATTAGTTTTACAACTATTATCGGCAAGCTCAGTTCCTTCAAGCGCTTTCTTGATCAAGAATAAGTTTTATACTGGTCCCATCGCAGCTTGTAGTTAGGGCTATGCATACGTAGCTTCGAACCAGTGCTAAGTAATTTGCATAAATTTGTTGACATGTTATCGGCAATGAAAAAAATGTAATGGATAACAAATTCAGAAAAATTATTGACCAAACTCGTATTTTCGAGAAAAGATACTTCAATTCTTTATGATACTTCATTATAGGCTTATTTTTTTACTTGTCCTAACGGACAAGTGACTACTGTGTTTTACTTGTCCAACGGATATTTCCACTTGTCCCGGGCAATCGGACAAACGTTATTGTCGAGCCCTGGCTTAAACTGGCTGCAGCTTACTATAATTGTATAGTATAGTCTGACAGAACAAAATTCAAAATTATTATTGAGGTTATTCGTTGTTTTATGTTTTAGAGATTTATTGAATTTGAGGTTTGCATTGGCTTTTTCTCCTTTGTATATATACATTATTTCCTGAAATGCAAATTGATAACAGCTGTCTCTATTGGTATTTAAAATAAATAATTCATAGAAGACCTGACTAAACTTACATCCAATTCTTCATTTGGTGCAATTGATGTGACGTAGCCTTCATACTTGCTGTTTGCACTATAAATATCTGTATCATAATGGCCTTCTGATCCTAATCCAACTTTGTTTGTTTCTATTTCATCACCATCTTGTAATTTCTTTCTCTTTTGTTGCAAATTTCTTACTTGTTCTTCAATTTCTATAATAAAAAGTATACAGAAATGTTACAGTTCATAACTACTTGTAATATTGTAACAATACATTTAAGATCCTGCTTTTTACATTACAGCCAAAACGAACTACGCCAAGTCCGAGAGTCCATAATGGACACTGATTGTAGTATGCGGACATTCCTGATACACAGAAGTTGATTATTCGGGGACACTACAAATATGATGTCCCCAATGAAATCCACATGTCCGCTAATGTAACACAATTGTCATAAACTGAATGGGATAAATACTTTATTAGAAGACACAGGGATCCTCGCAACGCGTCTAGATGCGTATTGTACGCGTCTTTTCAGTTCTGGACGCGCCTTTTCAACATCTAACGCGTCCCAGTACGCGTCCGTGTCAGTTGTCAGACGCGTACGAATTTCCGTCATGTCAATTCCGTCTTCCATGCGTGATTACAAATGGCGATAGATATTTACCTGTCGTCCGATTCTCAGCAGGTAGCAATCACTAGGGCGGCAAATATGCTTTAATTAAAATGTTTATTAAACAATAAGCGTGCAGTGTTGATAGACACTCTTTATGGTTAAAGTTAACCGTTGATAATACACTCGTTTCAAATTTTAATACACGTTTGAACCTTGCATTGCAGTTGCACTCCTTACGATTTTTCTAAAGTAATAATTCTTGACCGGTAAAAAGATATCTTCAATATGAACATCAATAAGTTATCTTATAAACTTTTTTGTATATATCAAAAAGATAATCTGCTATAGACTAGGATCTGAAAGGGGGGGAGGATGAGTAATGAGTTGTTTGGAAGAAATATTAATGTCAGCATCTGTTTCAAGGTAAGACAAAAGTCTCTCTTTAATGGGCAAACATCAGCAATCATACTTCAACTCAGCTACTACTAATATAAAAATGCATTGGATAAACATTCTGCAAGCCATATTATATATTTTTGTAAAAAGACATTTATACTGGCTAATGGGTCGGTCATCAAAGAAAACGGTTGTATGCAAGCACTTAGCTGGACTCATCTGCAATATGTGGGACTCATGAAAATTTTTTGGGACTCACCACTTTCATGAGTGATGAGTCCAGGACTCACCATAAAAAAATCCTACAAGTATCACTGAAGGCAGTGTATTGTTCCTGTCATTAAATCATTCAGTTATGTATAAATTCTTTCCAGATTGTCAGTAAAAACACGATCAAAAAAGGGTAATTCATCAATTATTTTTCATATTTCTTTTATATTAATTTGTAAATAAGGGGTAACAAAAATGGATACAGTAAACTTTTATACAAAAAAAAAGTGTTTAAACTCTTATAATATAAACTGTAGGTGTTAATAAAACGCTGGAATAAAACACCTTTCCTTATGGTGCCAAGAGGAATAAGATACCTGTCGTCCACTGGATGCAAAATAGAACGGTCCATTGATCAATGAACACCTGCGATTTTATTGTGGTTTCAATTAATATATGCCCACGTAAATGTTTGTTATAGTTGACAGATTGGCCGTGTTTTTACACAAGAGTCAGACTTTGACGAATCCATTTTGGCTACAGCGTATTGGTAACAAAAATTTGCATACTTATTAAAGCGCATCATTGATGTTATTAAACATGTAATAGCTTATACAATACTATGCATAAAATTTACAGAGGAACATTTGCACTCCACAAAATAATCTCTGTACCTCCAAAGGAATAAATGTTGTGAAACTGAAAGCGTCTGAAGGACGTTGTAACAGAGAATTTAAAATATGTTCAGTTCATGACATTTGAAGTAATAGTGAGTAGTTCGTTTGGATGGGAGAGTTGGGTTAGTCTAGGTATGTGATTTGTATGTTACATCAAGTTAAATGGTCAATCTGTTAGTTACTATTATACAAACTCCAGTTTTACAATCTTTCGCAACGACTTCAACATATTTTGATAGCTATATAAATGGTCAGTGTTAGTTACTTTAGATTGCAATTCAGTTTCTTCTTCTTCTTTGTATTTACGTCCATAACTTCAGGTCACTGAAGATTACTTGAACGGTGTCTTGCGCATGCGTGACTAAAAAGATTTATAAGCATGTAGCCAAAAATGAAAAAATACGATAATAATAACTAATCAAAATATTTACAAAATCAATTAATTTTGGAAGTGCTACTATACAAAAAAAATAAAAATAACGAGTGATTAAAAAATGAAAATGTCAAAAGTTAAAGGACAAGGATTGGATATAGAACAGCTGTAGTAAGCTGTTCTCTAAAACTGTCAACTGTTATACACTGTATGATGATTTGTGGTAAAGCATTCCATTGTACTATTGTATGTGGGAAAAATGACCATTTGTATGAATCTTTTGCTGTTTGTATATGTCTGTATGTTTGCTGGTGTTGATGTCTTGTCCTTGTGTCTGTTGGTACGAGAGGATCTGTAGGTATGGCTATTAGGCAGTGAACTATTTTATAAAATATGACTAATCTTGATCTGAGGCGGCGCTCAGCTAATGATGGCCACTGCAATGTATCTATCATGTTAGTCACACTGCTAGTGTTATGGTAGTTATTGCATACATAGCGAGCTGCCCGCCTCTGGACCATTTCAATTTGGTGTATCGCATCTTTGGTGTGAGGGTCCCAGACACTGCAACTATATTCCAGTTTGGGCCGAACTAGAGCTTTATAGGCTTTTGACTTTATTTCTGTATTAGATACTTTGAGATTTCGTTTCAGAAAACCAAGTGATTTATTTGCATTGGAGATAATGTTATTGTAATGTGTATTCCATTTTAAATTTGATTGTAAGGTGACTCCCAGATATTTTGCCGAAGAAACTGATTCAAGTACGTGATCATGTAGGATGTAGTTGTGGATGAAAGTTTTCTTTTTTTGTGATATAGTAAGTTTGGTACATTTATCTGGATGGAATGCCATGAGCCAATCGGCCTCCCATCGTGCTGCTGCATCTAGATCTAACTGTAACTTATTACAATCATCCTGATTTTTTATTTCTTTGTAAATTATACTGTCGTCTGCAAAAAGTCTAAGTTTACTGTATTTTAGATATTCTGCAAAATCATTGATATAGATGAGAAATAATATTGGTCCTAGGACTGTTCCTTGGGGGACCCCTGATGTGACTGGGACCATGGAAGAAGCGGTACCATTGATTACAACTGTTTGAGTTCTATCTGTTAAAAATGCTTTTATCCAGTTTAAAGTTGAGTTTTTGATACCATAGAATGTTAGTTTATATAAGAGTCTGCGGTGTGGTACTTTATCAAAAGCTTTGGCGAAGTCCATTATGATTAGGTCTGTTTGAGTGTTACTATTGTTACTTTTTGATAGTTCCTGAACGAAGTCTATTAATTGAGATTCGCAAAAGTTTAAAAGTATGTGTCTGCGTAATATCATTGTTAAATATGTAAGATATCGACATTATACAAGCATAAAGTAGTTTTTAAAAGCGTTATACCTTCTCGTGTTGTAGCGGCCATTTTGCCGACTTAATTATTTTGATTGGGTAAAAGAACGATTACATTTTACACCATGTGGACGGTGTGGGGTAATCTACACAACAAAGATTACCATACCCACAAGCTAATTTTTAGTGATAACGTTATTGTTTGCTATTTGATTATGATAATTTTTGTTGGAAACATAGCTAATTGTGTATTCTTTACATATTTTTTTTTATTTCACGGTATTGTATAACTGATTAACAAAATATTAACTTGTATTTTTGAGATTAACTTGACATTTTTCTATTTAATTAAAATTAAATCTTTTCACTAGTTCCCCATTTTTGTTATTTTCGCTTCACAGCGACAAGTGAAGCGACAATAATAAAGGTATCTGGACGTCTCGGTCATACTCCGTTTCGTCCATAGTACACTTCGTCCATAGATCAATTAGGCCATAGTCAATTCAGCCATATTAATTGTATTACAGTAATTACAGGATATCATAATTAGCATGATTCGCATGTTTTTATGCAATGTATTTAGTTAACAATCATGATGAAACTTTTAAAATAAATGTAATATTAATGTTATCTGACTTGCATAAATTAGCGTTACTATTTTTCAAAATTTTAAATGTGTTGAATTCATTTTCACTAAGGTGGTGCGTGATTTCTAGGTAAATGAAGTGGAACAAAGGGGGAGCAAGAGCAATATTTAATTTTAATCAGATTGTTTTTAATTTAATTAAAATTTTTAAAAGGGCCGGTCATTTACCCAACACCCTTTTTCGGGCTAGTTTAAAAATGCAACTATTATTTCAGTATGGAAACGGACCATGTTAATAATCAAATGTCATATATAAAATTTACTTTCAGACGCGCGTTTTGTCTATTAAGACTGGTCAGTGACGAGAACAAGTATTAGGGGTCATACATAATTGTCAACATTTTTCACGAGTTTGCAAAGAGCACTATAGGGGGAGGGGGTTTCAATTTCAATGATTTTTTTCGGTACGTTCTTAAAACTTCAGGTAATGTGGATGTGCAGACTTGCAAAAAATGTTGACTTACTCTTTTGGAGGGAGGGAGGGGGTTTTCAAAAAGAGTGCTCTTTGCAAACTCGTGAAAAATGTTGACAATTATGGATGACCCCTCAACGTACAATAAATGAACGTGGAAAATTGAAGGATTGGACAATGAGAACAAAATTTCGACTGCCATTTGAAAAGCTTGCGGTATTGTGAAAGGGGGCGAAATCTCAATCCATTTAATTAGAAACAATTGCGACAGACAAAACTCTGTCCCCTCTCCCTTACCATACGCTAGGAGGATGCCACCTTGTATACATTTGATACGGGTAGTAGTCCGCTTACTTACTTATGATGCTTTAAACATCCTTTACTACCGTACAAAGGTCTAGCACGGACTTCTTGCATAATGGCTTTTATTGAAAAATTTTCTTTACCTATTTATTTGTATTTATGGGAATTTATAGGCCATAAATACTATAATTGAAACGATAAAAGTAGTCAGAAATGCTGCAACCAAAAAGACTTTGTGGAAGTAAATTAATCTCTCAAGCTGCATCCAACTAGAGAACCAAGACGCTAGCAGCAAGTACGGGGCGTGCCATGGCAGCGGCGCGTGCGCCTACTCTTATCGAATACTGCCAATGGAGTCTTTAACGTGCCATTTGATGGAATACTGTACACGAGGCACGAGTTTTACGTCTCATCTGACAGACGAAAAAAAAATTATTTACATGTATATATATACATTACTATGGCCTAACATGATTAATTTGAATTTGAAAATAAAAAAGTAACTCAGTTATATACATTTCAATGTGGAATTGTATTACATTTGTTGTTAGTTTTCACTAACTATGTATTTGTATGTGCAATATTTTTGTAAATTATAAGATAAGAATGATATACATGTTCTGATGTTTTTTTCTATTTTTAAGAAATCTATTAGAGTATATTCTATTCTTTTTTTTGTTTTGTTTGTTTGTTTGTTTTTTTTTTTTTTTTTTTTATGTTTAAATATATACAATATTGCTATAAACATTATTTACAGGGATTATTGATCAGAAGTAGGGACCCGCCCGAGAGGTAGCTCTTGGCATGCCCTACTTTGTATTATTATGATTATTGTCGTTATTACGCGTAATCATCAGTAGGTGCCCAATCCTTTTGTTTATTCAATAAAATGATTTAATAATAATAATTAGGTAACCAAGTGAGATCATTCATTAGCAATTCCCTATAGTCCCTATACACTGGATATTCAACAAAGTATTGTTGTCGGGCAATTGTAGAGCCACAAGGACACGAAGAGTCTGTTGTAATATTGGCTGTGAATGAGAAATATTCCGGGATATTTTTTTATTCATTGTTTGTTTTTTATTTTCATTTTCAATTGTCACGAGAGACTTTGAATGTCGAATTGACAGGTAAAGACTGTTCCAATTTTTGATTATAGCAGGTATAAATTAGTCCCTAGTACATAAAGGTAAAATAATATCTTCACCATTGGTTAAAGGGTATGTTGTCATACTCTGTATACTTTGTATATTTGTGGGTATACGATTCCAAAGATAATCAAGGGCGTGGCTGTTCATAATATTGTACAACATTTGTAATTTTATACGATTGCTGTATGATATTAGCTATAAGAAGACAAAAGAAGAAAACTGCAAATGCTTCAACCAGGTATTCAGTGTGTCATGCATTGACAGGTACATAATAAAACATCTAATACTTGATTGATTCATTAAAAAATTTCTTAACATCCTGTTTCGTATTATTATAAGTCCCCCGATTTATATAACCGACCGGATACGTAAAGTTAACGTTTTAGGTCCAGGTCTCTGTAATTTAAGGTCCACCGTATAAGACCTATTTGGTCTTTATTTTGAAATTTAAATTATTTTATTTTATTTTCCACCCCTTTTCGCCAATTCTGAGTACCTGTAGCACTAATTTCTATGTTCCTCAAGCGATGTTTCAAAATCATTGGTCTTTATAGTCTAAACCTCAAATCAATGTCTGTGTTATCTTTATTATTATAGTCAACGAGCATGACGAGTATCCTTAACTCTTAAAACCCTAATTCTTCGTATATTTTGATGACTTTTACAGTTACAATACATCTGTTTACCTCTGTCCCTAGACCTTTAAATGACTTAAAAATGAATCGAAATGGCAGACACGTAAACTATACATTCTACGGGTTCTGGCTATAAAATTAATATGTAAAGCGGACCTATAAATGGTAAATTTTATGGCGCCGGATCTATGCATAAAGTTTAACAAGAAATGCGACCCATAGTTTATTTCATAGGTCTGTGGCTTAATTAAACTTAAATTGAGAAGTCGGAACTGTAAACTGTACAATTATTGGTCTGGCGCTATTAAATTAATTTTTAAAAAGGCAGACATGTCAACTGCAAATAGTATGGGTCCGACCACATTAAATGTATTAGCAAGGCGGCGGTATAAACTGTAAATTTCATGGATCTGAGGCTCTTTAAAATAAAAACACTAAAACTGATCGGAGCTTTCGTTCGTGCTAGTGACTTTCATCTGACACCATGCCATTAATGGGAACACTTGAAAATCATAAAGTTTCAGAGTTGTAATAAATAGGGGTGTGATAAATATCTAGAAGTTAGTGTGATAAAGGTTTATATCCAATGGAACGGTAATCCTATACATATCTGTAAAAATTATTTATAAACGAATTTTTTAAGACAAAAAGAGAAAACCCCAACCATATCATTATAATAAGCTGTCGCTTTATTTTGCTAAATTCTATAAATTATCAAGAACATTATAAAAATACTTGCGAGACTATTAAAATGTGTACCTGTATCTCACAGTTATATTTCCAAGTTTGCCATTTATCAAATTAATCACAGGTCCCGCAGCCTAAAAAGAAAACTAAGTACAAATATATTGCTGAAACCTGAAAAATGCAAGTGTAATTGGTAATGTTAAAGAAAATTTGAAGTGTTAATATTATTTAAAAGAATCAGTAGTCTACACGATAGTTTACAGTGGAATTACTAAATTTAAGTTACACCCCGGACCAATAAATATAGATAAAAATCTATCGAAACCGGACCTGTAATTATACCACACCCGGGACTTTTGTTTAGATCCGTAAAACTTATATTAACAATTAAACAATTAAAATAAAGCACAATTTAGACTTGGTAATTCCTCTGTATTGATTCATTATAAATGGAAAGACCGTGGTCATACAAAAAGCCTTTCTCTAACAGATCCTATTTATGAGATTGATGAGTTCTGATGGCGGTAATAAACACTGTTATTCTGTGGTTCTCCTGACTTATAGCCGTGAACATGTATTTGAATTTCAAAATTACAATTGTTTTTGCGAGCATGCTACTGTCCGAAAACAAGTATGATCAATTATTGATCTTTTCGAAATCCCATAATCACGTGGTTCTGTGTGGGAAAAAAGGGGTGGGGTAAGATCGACAGTTATCGTGTCTTTCCGTCAAGCATAGTCGGTAGATTAAGGAAAAGTACCGACAAATTACAATTTAAGAAATAATAAGCTTTTGTGATTTTTTTCTATATTAACTATACTGAATTATTTTTATTGTATTATTATTAAATTTTTCAAAATTTCATTTGCCTTTTTTTAACTTATGTTAGTTTTAAGGACTTCATATACGATCCTAGGTATTTTTAATTTCATTCTATTTAAAATAGTTTTACATCAAAGTTTATAAATCTGAAAATAAAAAAAAATCAATATCTTTTGTGACTTTCTCTTATTATAACGAAATTCATTTTCCTCTGGGTTTCGGCTTGCATTCTTATTACTAATTTTTACTGATTTAGACATCTTTTTTGTTAACATACCTGTTTTTAAACCTAATTATAGTAAAAATCACAATCTAAATTTACATTTTCGCGGCTTATTATGTCGGTTTGTTTTACCTTTCATCAAAGTAAAGTGTCAGGTTATAATCAAGCAATTAACCAATAAACAATTAAATATACATCCCCGAAATATCTCTTGACCCCCAATCCCCCGCACGCCTCGTTCTGTTCTCTGCGAATCTTGTGCGCGAGAGTTTGGAATTTCGAAATCGTCAACAACACGGAGTTTTGTCAATTTTCAACACTAATTAAATATTCACTTTTTAAAATTATAACTAATTTCGCCTTTTCCGCCATGTTAATTATATCCGTAAATCGAACAAAAAATAAGGTTAAACTTAATATTCTATATTCACTAAGCTTTATCTAAATTCTGCATCAACCATCAAAAGCCTAAATAAACCAGACTACGCGTACATTAAAAAGATAAGCATCTCATGAATGTTCATATCTGACCAAACTTAGTAAAATAGTTAAGAATCAAGAAATCATTTGAATAAATTAAAATTTAAATGTTTAAAGTCTGAATTTCTCAGATACTAGATTCCTACTCGACGTGGGTTTTAATGAAATCTTTCATTTATCTAACACTGAAACGTTTGCAGAATGAAACAGGAAGTAATTGGTAATGTCAAGGTCAGTGATTATGAATGGCAACCTTACGAAAATTGTTTCGACCAGGATTGTCCTATGGTCGTATTATTAGAAATTTTGAAAGAGAAGGTTACCGAGATAAGTAGGTGGAATAAATTTAATGAATATAACATGCAAATAGGCGTGACATGAGGCGAGAGATACCCGTTTCCCCTTGCCTTGGCTTATCTTCATAGACTTACAGTAACAGTAACACCAGAAATTTGAGATATCTTGGGGGAAATTCACGTCTTTCCATATGCGCGCCACCTACCGGTAACATGTTCGGTAACTCTAGTTTACATGTAAGACTGTAGTTGGTATACAAGCCATAACATAAATCTGTCACACTATACCTTCAATAAACAATTAATTGGCACCTACGTAGGTGAAAACCCGATTAAATAAAAAGGGATATAAAAATATGTATCAGATATACAGACTTTGCAAACTGTTGTCAAATAAAAGTGTGTATTTAAAAACTCCTAATTTATAAGTATACTCCTTTCTCATTGTATCGTGCGTTCCATTGTATCGTGCTATTTTTGTTTACGAATATAGCGCATGCGCGACGCCACCTAGCGGCAAGATATTTTGGGAATATAAACACCAGAAGCACGTTGTCATCTGTCAGAAGAATTTATTCAGAAATGTCTCTGTTACCGGTAAGTAACATTAAAAACCAATAAAATCCATAGTTTTCCCAAGTGACATCATTACCACTTTCCCAAAAAATTTGATTTATGAACTAATTTCCATGTCTTCTCTCCCCAGTCAACTTCCTTAGTGTCGTCTGATAGTTTTACTACATAGATCACGTGACCGCTGTCATCAAAAAAAAAAGTACGGAACACCGAAATAACAAAAACCGATGTTAATTTTTTTTTATCTTAAATGAAAAACATAACCGAAATATGAAGACAAAGTTGATACATTTAAGAATATATAAGCATTTTTTCATGTATTTATTTATATTCTAAATAAAAAATTTTGAAAATTACTAATAAGAAACACTATTTTTTTTACAGTATTGAGTAATAATATTAATAAATATAAATTTATAAAATCAAAATTAAATCTACATCTAGATGTAGGTCTGATGTAGATTTAATTTTAATTTTATAAATTTTTTTGTAAATTTTTTTTACAGTAATAATATTAATAAATATAAAATTATAAAATCAAAATTAAATCAAATAAATAATGGGCTTAAATTTTGAAATAAAACAAATAATGAAATTTTATTATTTTTCATTTTAGGATTTTGAAAAGCAGAAGCGACTACAATACAATAGAGCCAACCTTCAAAGGGCCTATGATGCAGTAATGTCAGAAGGAATGTCTGTCTACAAGGCTTCCAGGGTATTCAATGTGCCAACACAAACCCTTAGAGACAGAGTCAATGGAAAAGTAGCTTTGGATTCCAAAGTGGGGCATGACACTATTTTTACCTATGAGGAAGAGGAAGCATTGGTACATCATATAAAGTATATGGCAGAAATAGGGTATGGATATACCAGAACAAGCATACAACGCATGGCAAGGGAATATGCTACATCTCTCCATAAACCGTCGCAAACCAAGCAGCAAGGCAATGTTCAGCTAAGTAATAATTGGTTCTATGGATTTTTAGATAGATGGTCAGATTTGAAATTAGCAAAACCACAGAAGCTTTCTTTGGCTAGAGCCCAAAATGCATCCCAAGAAAAAATAAAAAATTACTTTAAAGAGCTTTCGACAATAATAACTAAAAATGACTTATCAGAAAAACCACACAGAATCTACAATATTGATGAAACTGGCATAGCAACAGACCAATCTCCACCAAAGATTGTATGTGCCAAAGGAGCAAATCCTCAGTCGGTAACGTCTAATAGGTCATCCACTGTCACAATTATTGCTGGAGGCAATGCTGTTGGAAATTTTATACCCCCATTTTATGTTTTCCCAGGTAAAAGATGGAATCCAGACTTACTGAGTGGAGCACTTCTGGGTTCCTCTGGTCAGATGAGTGAAAGTGGCTGGTCTAATGGAGCTATATTTGAAAATTATATAACCACTCATTTTGCCATCAATGCTGGTATAACTGACCAAGCAAATCAAGTACCATTGTTAATTTTATTTGATGGACATCGTTCCCATATCAGTTTAACTTTGACCAACTGGGCAAAACAGCGTAATGTGATATTATTTGTCCTTCCTCCTCATAGCAGCCACTTTACCCAACCGTTAGATGTTGGTGTTTTTGGACCATTAAAAAACATATACAACAGAGAATGTGCAGTTTACCTGCAGACACATCCTGGCTGTAGCATTACCAAATATGATATTGCTGCACTAACCAGTAGGCCATACCTTAAAGCTATATGTCCAGAAAATTTAATTTCAGCTTTTAAAAAGACTGGGGTATTTCCTGTAAATTCAAAGGCAATCACTACTGAGCAAACCGCTCCTTCAACAATATATGCAGCTAAAGTAAACAGCACACCTGGAAAGGAACCTGATGTAAATAAACCTGCTACTTGTCAGGAGAATGACGATAACTCTGCTACAACTTCTGAAGTCCATCAGATTGACAACTCTATGTTAGAGGAACCATCAAACTTCTTAAACAAACAGCCTGAGAATGTCCAACAACCTGCTGATAATAGGCCAGCCAGTTTCTTTAATGCAAGAACAATCACATCAGTACCAGAGAAGAAAACTAAACGAAAATTTGTACCTCCTTACCTTGCAGGAAACTTGTCTAAAAAGTCCAACATGGAAATACTAGAGTCTACAAACAGCAAGAAACCAAAACCTGAGATCACTAGTACAATCAAACCAACAAAGAGTAAAAAACCAGTCACTGCTTCTAACAAAGTTACAAAAGAAACACACAGTGGGAAAAAATCGACCAGTACAGAAGTTTTTGATGACCAGAGGCCAAGCACATCTGGACTAAATACTAAAGGTGGACCAATTTCCTTGATGGAATCTTCAGAAGAATTAAGTCAGAGTGATTTCACTGATGATGAGGAAATGTGTTGTGTCTGTGACAAGTGGCAACCATCTGAAAGGAAGGGAATACCTGGATGCATATTTGTACAATGGGCAAAATGTGATTTTTGTCCTCACTGGACACATTTACGTTACTGTACTGAAGTAACTGTTTTGAGGAGAAACAGTGTGTTCAGGTGTCCACACTGTACAGAAAAGTAAAATATAAAGCATCCATACCTGAATTTACCTGTAAATATGTTAACTTTACGTTTGTTAAACTGTTTCTTGGAGTTTTGTGGATGTTTTTATCAAGTTTGTGTTTCCAGCTGTTATAGTGTTATTTCAGTGTAAATGTCATAACAAAGAAAACACGAAAGGTAAGTGAGTTGAATGTTTTTTATTACAGAAAAATTAAGTAGCACGATACAATGAGACACCGGGCTATACACAAAAAGTGTTAACATATGAACTGTAGTAAATAAGCTGCTAATAAATTGTTAGTATAAATTACTTTCACCCTTTCCCCAAGGAAATTAATTACCTGTTCATCGGATGCAAGATACCATACCTGGCTGCCGGTTAGATAAAGGTGATTTTTATTGTGGTGTCAACGAATATACGTGGAATGTAAATGACATAAATGTATTACTTGTACATGTAATTTACAAGCCTCTGATGTATGTGAGCACAGATTTCAATAGGTTGACAGTTATCAGTTACGGATAATTTAATGATTACATATACCTATAATAAAAAAAATATCCCACTGAGAAGCTTCCTGTACAGGTGAATGGTGTTAATTGGAAAAGGTACACGTGCAATTTAGTAATAATTACCATGGGAAAATGTATTGTTTGTTTCGGATACGACCATCCAAGGTATATTTTACCCACAAGTTTTAGGATAAGCATTTTCCAAATTGCAGTCGTAGGTTTAGTGGAATATGTCGAAAATAAAATAGCTTAAGATTATTTCCTTTTTTAATTGGAATGTTTAAGAAAATTATTGCAACCCAGAAAGGAGCATCGTTTTATTGCAGTCATGTAGAGATGTATTAACACGTGATTTCAAGCCTATGAAGGAATGCTCCTCCCATTGTGTTTTTCCCGCCACACCTATTGATTGGATTGTAATAGGTGTGTTGCTTTTGATACACAGGGCCACCCACCTGTCAATTAAGTCAATCACATCAGGCGTTCAAAGGAATGACAATAGACACTGAATACTCGCATTGTGCACGTCCGATTGTTGTTGAATTTCTAGACAATTATATTATCTGTCAAATGAACAATTGTGTGAACCCAAAAATAAAAACTGGAACGTCACAATAACGATGTCAATATATGTTGCAAAACATTGTTTTTATGGTTTTTAATGCATTGGAAATAAGTATTTTCTCACTGAGAGTTAGTGGTAAGCATATACTGCATGTGCGAGTCATACATGTAAATCGCGATTACCCGCCCCTTTAAGGGAGGTAACACCACTTAATTCGCAATAGGCGAATTTGATGCACAACACGACTGGAAAAATGTATGATCAGCAAATTTTGTATGCTGATTCAGATTACGCAAGTAAAGTCGGTATCAGGTCACTTCGGTACACTGTCACTTCGATACTGACTTAATTAGTAACTTCGGTACTCGGTACTGGACACTTCGGTACTCGGTACTTTGAAGTACTTGTGTATGTGTTTTATCAATAAAATGACTTAAAATAACTTAGTAAAATAATGGCATAATTTAGTTTAATGAATTGAATTGTTGGTTCAGTAAATAATAATGAAAGGGATCAAATTTCACGGTTCCTTTATGAACACGTCGTTCCAAACAATACCACATCGACTTGATGTGTCCCAATGTAAAACAAAAAAATAATAACCCTGTTTTAATCTTTGTCTCATTCATCATTTCAAGTACCACGTAAAGAACTATTGAACAAGATGTACAAAACTGATAGGTATCATCATAATCAGATTCATTAGGGATTTTGTCCGCCTTGAAAATTTTACAGGGGGGATTTTGTCTGCCTTGTAAATTTTAAAGGGGGGATTTTGTCCGCCTAAGCTAAATTACACGGAAGGGATTTTGTCCAGGGGGGATTTTGTCCGTCCCCCCATTTATTTAATTATCTTAGGTTTAATGATTGGTTTTGTTTGTAAGATCATCAAAGTTAATTAACAAAACTAATTTCTTCTAATCGTAAATCATTATAAGTTTTATCAATACAAGACAATATTATACAAAATTTAAACAATATAATACAAAATTCAATTAATACGATTTTGACAAATATAAGAAAATCTTCTCAGTACCGAAGTGACCAACACATAGTACCAAACTGTCCGGTACAGAGTACCGAAGTGTCCAGGTCAGTACCAATGTGTCCTTGTACCCACGTGACTAGCATTCGTAATGTCTGTGCCCAGGCAGTGGGGTTCCATGACAAATAGGACCATAATCAATTCAGACTATTGCTTACTTGCACCTTTGGCTTTAGCTTTGCCAATGTTAATGTTATACACTGCGGCTAAGATGGATTCTGCTGAGTCATCGAAAAAACAAGGAAGATCGCAACGCGGCAATAAATTCTTTTAGTCATAATTGTCAATGAACCTACCGTGACCAAAATAACTGCACATTCGTCTATTTATGGACTTCACTGTATTGCCGCAATAAACTCAGCACTTGTACAAGGCATATGTTGTAACTGAAGAAATTCGTAATAAAAGTATTTGTTGCAGAAAGGCAGTAACATTTTTTTAACCTCGTTACTCGAACATCTCAATTTTTTGTTAGTTTTACATAATTGTTCATTCAACCAGGGCTCACGCTGGGTCAAAATTATAGGGAGAAGTCACTTCTCTTTTGGGTGGTTGACAGGGAGAAGTGAGAATAGAACAGGGAGAAGTGGGTGGACAACAGGGAGAAGTTGCATTACCAGTATATTTCGCGAAAGCGTCCTGTTTTCTTTGTTTTGTTTTTTTTTAATAAGTGTTGGGATTTGCATTCTTATTGTTATATGTTTTTTTAGCAGTTTAATTTATTGAGGATAAAGTATCAAAGATTTGATTCACTTTTCAGTATACTTATTTCACACATTTTCATAAATACATGTATTAAATATAACAATAAAAAAAGAATAAACTGTAACAAAACTGTTCATTAAAATAAATGTTTCTTTGTCATTGGTACACAAATTGATTGAATTATAATGAAGTACTAAGAACTAGAGTAGAAGTAGAAAATTACATCATTGTGACACATATTATATTATGTAAAATGGTAAAATTCACTATTAAAATTATTTTAAAATATTTCCCTTAAATTTGTTTAAAGTAACTGCTGAAATACTTTTTTTACTACGTTTCTGTCATTGCAATACACATTTCATACCTATCAGCGTAGTACATTTGCAATTTCCGGTACCAAATTCATATCGGCTCCGGAAAATTTAACGTTTTTTGCACTGAACTGGTTTTCTGTCGTATTTTCAACCTACGCTTCATATACTTCAATACAAATTAAACGGGTACCAGTTGACTTTGTGGCACGTAAACAAAATCAACATGACACGGTAACCTGGTTCTCTGGTGCAATATTTTTCATTTACGCAAGCTTCACTTTCAGATATAACCCCAGGTCACCACCAGTTTACTACCCAGTTTGATTGGTTGTTTAAACCGCCATGTTTTAGCTAACTTTTCGCGCGTTGGAAATTTCTGTCAGAACACAATTTAAATAAAAATACAAAATGTAGCTACCTGCTTCTTGGTTTACAGCTTTCGAGTTAAGGTGACCATTCCCTTAGAGTTATTTCCACAATCGAACATAAATTTATAAAAGTATTCTTATGATAAACTGTATTTATATTTGACTTTGATTACCGGACGCCGGAAGTTACGTCATAATGCTTTGTATCGGAATTACGTAAGTTACAGTTATTACTAACGTAAATTTTGAGACATTACGAATGTTGCAAACAGGTCAAAATTTTGACCGGATTCATTGCTGGTGACCTGACTGTATATTCGAACCCGAAGTCTGCTTATGGTATTGAGAATATTTAGTCAGGATCCCAGACTACATGACACAGTATCAAAAATACAACGATTCTTACCAAAATGGGAATAAAATTTTAAAAGCGACATTAGGCGATTCTACAAAATGATAGGGCGACTTCACTTCGCTTTGGAAGATGATCGAGGGCGAAGTGGGACCACGATAAAGCCACTTCTTCGCCCGAGTCGCCCTCCAACGCGAGCCCTGTTCAACTGATTCTTCTATTCATTGTTGTGTAAATCAGACAGAGTGAGAAATCGTGTGTCAATTATTGGTGTCTTTGAAGACTTGATGAGATTAGATTAATACTGGGATAGGATTACCAAAAATAACACACCTAATAACAAAAAATCAAGAGGTGAGGGGGGAATCACCCAATGAACAGTGTTCAATCTATAGCGCGCCATTTCACCATTCCCGCATTTTTTGTTGAATTGACGCGCTTAAAAAACCTCCTGGGTCATTGCTGGTGCATCTTAATTTTTTATTGCTGTGAGAAATTCCCCCATAGTCAACAGCTTTGAGAAAGTCCCTTCAAAATAGACCGGAAATTTAACTGTATTCTCGGTCCTAAGTACGCTTTTTATCATGTACAATTACAATTAGCAAGCGTCTAAATCACGTAGACAATATATTATTGATTTTTTTATAACTTGTTGTTCATGCTTCAAGATGAAGCGTATTTCTTCATATTTTAATCCCATTGGAGATAAACGTGCAAAAACGGATGAAAATCAAAATGAAGCAGGTATCGCGCCGACAGAGAATGCGAACAAAGAAGCTGAAACAGAACAATCGGCGACTCGGACTGCATCAAGCTCTCAGTCAATATCGAATCCTATCAGTGTCACACGAAAATTTCAGAATGGATGGTTATCTGATGTTAAATATAAAGATTCGCTTAATTTTGATAAAGATAAACAACACATGACATGTGCCATCTGCATAAAAACTAATAAAAGAAATCCCTTCACTACCGGTTGCTGTAATTTTAGAATGTCCACTTTAACGAGGCACATTAACACTCGTTTAAGTGGACATTCTAAAATTACAGCAACCGGTAGTGAAGGGATTTTGTTTTAGCGAACTGAATCATAAGCCTTCCCTTTTTGTCCGGTTGTCATGTCTCTATATTGGTGTTATTGACCCCTAGCTATAAATTCTGGCCCCCTATGGTAAGTTATTAGGGCCATCATGACCCCCTTAGGCCAAATTCTAGATTGAACACTGAATGAATGGGAGGAGCAAGTGACACGTGTCTCCAGCTGAGGACATCAAAATTCAAAATTGTTCTAATTGTACAAAATTCCTTTAAAAAAAGAAAAAAAACTTAAAGTAAATAATGTGTTTTTAATATTATTCCACTAAATCTACGACTGCTAAGTTTTGAAAACGTGTGAAAGATATTGTTCCATTGCGTTTGAGACAATAAAATTTTCTGGTCGGCATTGTATGTTAATTACACGGTTATTCCATGTGTTGGTTATCTTCATCAATTAACACCAGTCACCTGAACAGGAAGCCAGCGGGACATTTTTTGTAATAAGTATGAAATTTACACATATATTAGTTGACCCTACAATAAAATCACAGGTGTTCATTGATCAATGGACCATTCTATTTTGCATTCGGTGGACGATAGGTATCCTAATTTCTCTGGCACCATAAGGAAAGGTGTTTTATGCCAGCGTTTTATATACTAGTACACTTACTGTTTATATTATATTAATTTTTTAATGACAGGAACAATACACCGTCTTCTAAAAAAGTATTAATCGCATTCAGTCCAAGACCATTACATTTATGTTCGCGGACATATGGAAGAATTTGCAGATACTTTTAGGCCATCGTACTTGAAGTGTCCGCAAATGATGAACTTCTGTCCATCAGGAATGTTCCCGTACTACAAGCGGTGTCCATCATGGACTCACTGACTTGGCGTAATCGGTTTTGGCTGTAGTGTATGTTGGGTTATTTGTGTATAATTGACCCATTTCCAGTTTTACATGATTTATCTCCCCTTTTACATCCGTTAAAAAAAAAATATGGCTGTCATCTATAAAAGACTATGATATTAAAATAAAGATTTTGCATTGTTTTTGTATTGTTTGTCTGTGCCAATTAAATTTTCATCTAATTAACCTTATTAGTGTATGTTACTAAAGCCATCTATAGGCAACAGGTGAGTTTGAACATTAGAACACGGATGTCATGGGTAAGCTTGTTTAATCAAGCTATAAAACAGCTGGAGTTCTACCTCAGATCAGCATCAGGTAAATGGGGGAATAAACATCTGTTAATTAATTTACGACCATGTTTACACAGCAGGGGGTTTTAATAACATCCTCACTCAGATACTGACACCTGTCATTCACCTGAAGCTTGAAAAATTATCCATTTCAAAGGTTTTCAACAGGACAAATTGCAGCTACAGGCTTAGTTTTTTGGTACCGGAAGTCAAAGTCTTCAATTTGTGTCTTATATGTGCGCCACCTGCAAATAACACTAGTCTAGTTTACTTGTAAGACTGCCGTTGGTATATGCAAGCCATACCTTAAATGTCACACTTTACCTTCATTAAACAATGAATTTGCACCAAAATCCCATTAAATAAAAAGAGGTATTAAAATACGTCTACAGACTGAGAAAACTTTTGTCAAATAAAAGTGTGTGACACTATAATGAGAATGCAAAGTTCAATTAATTTAATAAATTAGTACATTTATTAAATTTATAATAAACTAAAACAACAATACTATTTTATATTATAATTTCATATATTATATTTTTGTATTTGATAGTCATGATTTGTCAGCCATAAAACGCATATGCAGAATTAGTCTTAGAATCCTCTGCTGTCCAACGCTTTTTTTATGTGTGTGGGACATCAGTTAGCTGACTATAAGCAAAACAGCGTATTTTTCACATGGATCAGGGTCAGCATATTTCATCGTGTCCAGATGTTAAAAATTATCTCGTCCAGTTGAACTATCTATAATTCACTTCTTTAGATATTTTCTCTATGAATATATTCACAATGCCTTAAATCAAGCTGATTTAAGTTCATTTCTAAGTTAATTTCCATTAATCCCTTACATTCCAACATTTTGAACAAAAAGTCAAAGTGAAATCCAGTGCTAAAATTGTTTTCTCTGGCATCCTCCCCTAACAAAACTGGATGCCATGATATTGCTGTAAAGTTGCTGAAAGTGGCATTAAACACTATTCAAACAAACAAACAGACAATAAGCCTGACTGCTTGCAGATATTGTTAAATTTTACTTGTATTTTATATATCTGATTATTATTTCAGGGCAGCTGTTTTTGCATGCCATCCAGCCGTTCCCTGTTACAGCCATGATGATCTGTGTGTTCTACAGCATAGACACTTGTTTACTTTCCCAAAGTTTCCAGAACCATTTTCATCTGGTAACAAAAGGAAGGACTATTCAGAAAGGAGAATCTTAGGGTAAAAAAAAATCTATACAGGTGCTGTCACCAAAATCAATGAAGTTTTTTTACACCCGGCTGGTCTGTTCGACCGTTCGCTTATCCAAAAAAAACTATAAAAAAGTGTGCATTTGATTTCACTGAAACTTTAGGATATTATTACATATCAGGAGGGTAAGAAATTCTATCAATAGTCAAGGTCACTAGTAAACAAAAACTGTTAGACATTTTTTACTAAAAAAGTTCTGCAAATTTTAAGCGAGGGTATCTGTGATCCCTAGATCAACTTTTTCTAGTATGAATTTTTCTTTTTATATCTTTTTTTACAATGTTCAAGTTTTAATTTTAAATTTTTAGTAACAATACTTTTACACTAATCCAATTTTTTAATATTATATATTGGGAAAGTTGTCAGAGGCGATTACCCTGTTTCCAGATGACAGTAGCCATATTCTCAAAAAATCGTAGACTTAATTTTAAACGTAGTGTAAGTTTACGTCTGTTTAAATATTCTCAAAGATTCGTAGTTGTAAGTTACTTGTAAAATCGATCCTAAACTTGCGTCTGGTTCTGAGCGCTCGTAAGTCCTATCGTCCCTCATAATTTTGCAAAGAGCAATAATTTTTCAAGACATTCACTAATTAGCATCATCGATTTTGTTGCACGTGACATAGAACAACGAAAAAACATTAAAAATTTGCAAATATTTTTAAAAATGTTTTACCCAGGGGGAATAACTCTCACAAAATTTTATAATTTTAAAAGAAAGAAACAACAACCGTATTCATGAACAAATGTTCCGGAAATAAAAATGTTTCTATAGGATTTGCTATTTTACATCATACTGTTTTGATTGTGGTAAAATGGTTTTAGGTTACATTGTATTTATTACATCATAAATTTATAACATGAAACTACTGGTTAATTTCTACACTGAAGGAACGTAACCTTAAAAGGGGTCTTGTTCCACATAAGGGTAAATTGACAGATTACTTTTCAAAACACCTATTTAAAAATTAATATCATGATTTATTTATTTATTTATTTATTTATTTTTTTATTTTTTTTATTTGTGAGGTTATGCAATTTAATAAAACTGTTATAATTTAAGTACTTTGAGGTTATTATTTCTCTCTCAATACGTATACTTCCAAATTAAAAGAAGTAACCGAGCATGCATCATGATCTACGTGCAAACTATAAAATTTACGATTGCTATTTTACGTGTAAAACTGGGATTACTTTCGAGAATATGAACAATCTGTAAATTTACGATTTTTTGAAAATATGGCTGCTGGTTCTTAGGATCCAACCCAAACTTCATATATTATATTACTACATTAATACATAAAATACTTTTTTTGCTACATGAAAGTATTGCTGTAAATGTTTTCTTTTCAAGTTATAGTTATGATATTTATAAAATTATGTTGAAATAAATATTTAATTACAGTCAAACCAGCGATAAGTCGAAATTTGTGGAACTGTAAAAAATATATCGAGTTATCTGTAGTTCGAGTCTACCGAGTTTAGTCTGTGA
Source organism: Limnoperna fortunei (assembly GCA_944474755.1). NCBI lineage: Eukaryota > Metazoa > Mollusca > Bivalvia > Mytilida > Modiolidae > Limnoperna > Limnoperna fortunei. The sequence continues at coordinate 45,953,638 of OX104119.1, forward strand.
CATCATTTTCATTATGTGATGTTTAAAAAATCTAAGGGATTTATTTCATGTATATTAATTAAACTTCGGCATCGTTTGTATTTGTAGCGTGCGATATATTAAGTATTTTTGCTTTGTATCCATTCAAATAAATAGACAATAATTCATAAATATTTTAATCAAATTTAGAAACTTTATAATGAAATCATGAAAAAAACGAAAACACTTATCGACTTACAGTTGGAAAGAACTAATTCAACAATGCAGAATTTTTTTTACGTAAAACAACACACATGTCAACAAAATAACAGAATGTCTTTAAAGAAATGAAACTTAACCACATATATCATTGATCAGATCAAAAGAAATTTCAATAATTATCATTTTTAATTAAACATGACAAAATAATAAAGACAGTAATGAGCAGATCATCTATTAACCTTAGTAATGCATGTACCAGGCTGGAATTATTAATTATTTTTATTAAATTGCCAATTCAAATTGCAATAGCCAATCAATAATCGTGTTAACAGTTTGACAGGTTTGTAAAATAAACAGATACGAATTAAGTAACACTACCAGTTAAATTGTTAGTTTTGACATATATCGAGGGAAAAATTAACTACTCTAGACAATGAGGTTAAAATTACCCTAATTAATATTGTATGGACTACAAAAATCCATCCAGTCAAGCAAATTACTGGAACAATTGAAATCGACACTTATAAGGAAGAAATTCTTTGTTTGATATGAGAAAAATGTCGGGACCTAAAAATCATATCAACATAACTGAGGTATCAAGTAAACCAAGTTTGAGACAATGAGGTTCGACTGTACTAACTTTTAATTATCAAACTTTGTTTGTATTTTCAGGTATACAATGGAACAGATGTATGAAGTTGTTGCTGATGTCGAGAAATATAATGAATTTGTTCCTTGGTGTAAAAAATCCTCAGTTTTCAGCAAAAGACCTGGAACGTATCTATGTAAATTGGAAATAGGTTTCCCACCCCTTACAGAAAAATATACGTCTTGTGTGACAGTTGCAAAACCAAATCTTGTGAGGGTATGTTTGTTAATCCGGAATAATTTATATATTTTATTAAGTTGCAAAAATGCCAAAGTAATACAAATAATTGTATACTAGTTTTTCATAGATTTTAGGTAATATGCAGCATTATGTTGTGTATGATGGCAATAACAAAATTCAGAACAGGAGGAAACAGTCAATAAAGATAATCCACAAATCAAAGAGAAACCAACAAACTCGAGAACCAACAACCAAAATTATAGTAACTACAGGAATGGTCCCGATTTATTACATGCATTACAAAAGAAATGGTGGGTTCAACCAGGTTTTATTGCATGCCAAACCTCCCACTTCCATACCAGTAGTATGTGAGTTGGTAATTTGATTAAAATGGAGGGGTATCACACCACTGTCAGAAAAGCAAAAACATTGTGCTTCTTTATTTTAGAAGTATCAATAACAGAATGTTCTTGATTTTTCAGTCAGAGTGCACAGATGGCAGACTGTTTAATCATTTACTGACAACATGGCGGTTTAGTCCTGGTCTACCTGATAACCCACGATCTTGCACATTGGATTTTTCTGTAAGTTTGATAATTCAGAAATGTAGATAATCAGAGATAAAACCAACACTTATAACAAGATTGAAATATTTTTTTGTTAATTGAATAAAAACTTATTGCCTCACCAAAAAACAGCAGATGTCATGATTTAGTTGCAAAATTGCTGAAGATGGTATAAAACCCCATTTAAACAACAAACAAAGGAAAACTTATTGTTAGTGTCAAAAAGTGGTAGTTCAGCTATATCACAACTTCCAATTGTCATCTATCTAACTACCAACAAAGTATTGGTGCAACTAGTTCCAGAATTTCTAGATATTTCCACACTTTTTTTGGTAGTAGGTTGATGAATAAATTAGCTACCAGGATTCGTTGCAGCAGAAAAAAAAGCAAGTATCATGTGATGTTTGTTCAAAATTAAAGTGAAATCTAAGAAATATGAGATTTTTAATGAAAACCAGCATAGAAAAAGAGTAAAGTGGATTGATTGAAGTTAAGATGATTATTTTCTTGAACAATACATAGAGTAGCGATTTATATATAGTAAAACCACACGAACATGTTTATAAAATCATGGATTGTGAAATGTGCCTACTCTTACACCTGTCACAAAATCTGTTTTGTCTCTCTGACGTCCCATGCTCTAATCAAAGTCTAAAACGCATTGGACGGCAGAGGATTCTCCGACTATAGGCATAATAGTGCAACATAATGGTACAGTAGACTATGAACACATAGGACCAGATTATTGCACTTCCTGCAAGAAGCTGCATGGAGTAAATTTTTCACATTTTTCTTTTCTGGTTTTAATTTAACCATTGTTCCAGTGAACTTGTTCTTAGTAAAGGCTTTATTATATCCCCAAATTATATAGACACAATGTAAATTATTTATTAAATGTACTATTGAAATTTCTGTGATGTTTTTTTTTTAACTTTATAGGTGATTTGATTGGCCTTATCTCAACAGTCCCATCTTATATTTGTATAAAATATTCAAATAATAAATAGCTACATCTTATATTTCAGGTTTCGTTTGAATTCAGAAGTGCCCTCCACTCCCAGCTTTCAACTATTTTCTTTGATGAAGTGGTTAAACAGATGGTGAACTCCTTTCTTAAAAGAGCACAGACATTGTATGGACCTCAATCTATAAAAAGTCAGAAACCTACGATTTTAGTGTATAATAGTTGATGAAGGTTACAATAAGTTTTTTTAAATTATACTTCTGGTTGAAAAAAAGCATTTTGTGATCATTTCAGAACAACTTTATGGACATTGAATATCATTGTTTTAGATGAAATGTTGTATAAAGTGGTTATAAAATTAATTAAAGTAAAAATTCTTCTTAGGTCTTACATGAAATTTATATTTATTTTACATGATACAAGTTAATTTTATTTTGTTATAAACTTTAGAATTATTTTTTTTTTTTATATTTTATAATTCACTTGAATAGGTAAGTTTTAATTATTTAAGAATTTTAGGTCAAATTTCATCCAAAAATGTGTTTGACTAGGTGCTATTAAAGCTTTCTGCATGTAAGTAAAATATTCGCTGTATTTGTTCTCAAATGTTAAAATGTGTGGTCTTTCAAGGAACAATTAGTGACAGAAAATGCCTGACAAATTTCTCTCATTACACCAGAGGATTTTCAAAAATCACATGGCTCGTGTTGGACACATACATTTAGGGCTATTCCAGAAAAAAATATACCCCGGGGCCAGGACGCTGTCGATAAAATAATGTGTAGGTGTGAGGTAAAATTGCATATTGAAATTTGTTGGGTGGGGTGTAAAAAATAAAATAATAATAATAATTTGATATAGGAAAATTGTAGTGGGGGGGGGGGGGGGGGGTTAAAGTTTAATTTAAATCTATTGTTCTGCCCCCAAGAGAGATTTTTTTCTGGAATAGCCCTTTGTAAAATGAGATATAAAGTATAAAGATAGGAGAATAATTTCATGAAGAGGCAGATTATTCATACATGCATAAAAATTTAAGTGTTATTTTAATATGCAAGATATTGTTTGTTTTAATGAGTATGTATATGGCACAGTATACCTGTTATTACATGTGTTAAAAAGTGATTTTCCCAGTGTTTCTTTTGATTTGCATTATTTGAACTGCTTGATCCCTTCCTTTAATATCGCCATGTTATGATGTGCTATAATGCATTATACCTTAACAGACGTTATATGAATTTGTGTTTGTGTTCAGTCATTGTTATCCTATTTAATAATAATAAATCACATTAATTTTATGTTTGTTTTTGTATAACACAATGCGGGCCTCGGTGGCCAAGTGGTCAAGGTAGTTCGTCTACTATTGATCACGTGGTCTGTCAACACTAAGATTGCGGGTTTGATTCTCACTGCAGGCAGGGTGTACTCCAATTTTAATTGACAAGGATTGCCAGTTTTCCTACCGCAGGTCCGGGGGTTTTCTCCTGGGTACTTTGGCTTCCTCCCACAATAAAAACTGGACGCCATGATATAGCTGAAAAATTGCTGAAAGTGGTGTTAAACACCATCAAACAAACAAACAATAACACTATGTCATACATCATCATACAGATAATTTTCTGCACAATCTATTTTGATATTAAATAAAAAATCATTTCTCTATTTAGAAGGAAACTCCACCAATGAAGATGTTTAATTATATTTATTTTTGATTTCATTTATTTACTGCATAAAAGTTAGGTTGTCATTTCTAAAGTGTAACAGCTATTTTACATTTATATAGTTAATGCATTTAATATTTAAAGGAAATAGTCTTTTAACACTTGAGCACATAGATATTGTTCAAGACATTAAATATATATTTCAAAGCTTTCCAGTTTTTCTATTCTTTCAATAAATAAAATGTTATTTAAAGTCTTAAGATTTTAAACTCTGAACAAGGAAAAATTTATACACATTTTTCTTTTAAAACTACATTTAAATGTGAAAAATACTTGAGTTTAAAAGATTTTAGATTTCGACAAGCATTGTGCAAGATTAGAATAAGTGCACACCCCTTAAGGGTAGAGACAAAGAGATATTATTTTATGCTCTATTCTAGGGCCCTTGATTGCAATAAAGATAATTGTATTTGTATAGTAGACAAGCATTATCCAGGCTACTTTTAATTCTGGTTTGAATTAAATTTTTGTTGAAGAACTTGTTCTGTATGAAAGTAGCACTATAAATTGTGTTGGGAAATGAAGGGTTGTTTTTGAAATATTACCTCAAGTAAAGTACATGGTCTTGACAACATTGCAGTGTCTTGTTTTTAATGTTACCTATGCTTTACAAAGAGTGTGGTTATAAGAATTCATGAAGACTGTTACAGATACAATTTTATTTTAATTAGATTGATATTTTTATGTACATAGTACATAAATTTATATTTGATCAGTGTCTTTGTTAAAGATTTTTTAATTTCTATTTGAAAATTTACAAAGACAACACCTGTTGAAATATCAAAATTTTATGATAGCAACTTAATACATTTATACCTTTAAAAGATGCAAGGCAAGAAAAATAATAATTCCATGTAATATTTACGATTTTTCAATGCTGGTTTATCAAGACAGGATTTGCAATCCACAACAAAAAAGTTGCACATATCCTTCTGGTGGTAACACACTGCCCTTAAAAATTGTTATATATTTATTGAATACATGTACAGTTTATTTAATAAATAGTGTTATTAATCCAATATTCATGTTTTAATTGCTTCTGTTGTACATTTTTTATGCACTTTAGACTGTTTTTATCTTCCTATGGTTACATTGATACATAGCTGTGATTAATTTTAGCTTAAAAATTGGTTTCGCAATCACCAATTATATAATAAATGGATAAAATATTGCAGTGTTGTGTATTTTTTGTCTAGTAACAAATATTTGGGGCCTCAGTGGCTGAGTGGTTTAAGTAGTTCATCTACTATTGGTCATGTGGTCTGTCAACACTGAGATTGAGGGTAGTACTGTAGGTAGGTGCACTCGATTCTAATCCTAATTGACAAGCATTGCCAGATTTCCTACCAAAGTTTGGGGGTTTTCTCTGGGTACTGCGGCATCCTCCCCAATAAAAAGTGTGGACACAGAAAAATGCATCAGTAACAAAAAAAATGAAGAATGTGTCCATGGGACACTATGCCCCCGCTAAAGGAAGTCTAAAACAGGAAGTAGTTGTCCAACAGGTCTGAAAGTCGCTTAGGACGTACAACTTGTGATACTTAACCACCCTGCCAAATTTCAAATTGTTCTTGTGTACAGTTTCTGAGAAAAACTTGACGGAAATTTTCATACTCGTGTTAACACATTTTCATATCGGCCCGGTCGCAACAGGAAGTAGTTTTCCAACAGGTCTGAAAGTTGCTCAGTACGTACAACTTGTGATACTGAACCACCCTGCCAAATTTCAAATTGTTCTGATGTACGGTTTCTGAGAAAAGCTTGACGGAAATTTGTACGTACGGACGGACATGAGTAAAACTTAATGCCCCCAACATGTCTTTAGCATCATTTAAATAGCATTAAATTTAAAATATACAATGCATAGTTACAGAGAAACTGATCTTAAACTTTAACATAGTTACTGGACTATGAAATTGAGGTCAAGGTCAGGTGACACCTTCCAGACAGTCGTGTACTATTCATTAGCAAACCTGATACCAAATATTGTCATCCTACCATGCTTGGTTACAATTCCTCTGACCATGCAAGGTATATTTTAACCGATAACAATTATATGCTATATATATGTTGCTCATGAAGTAAATTTTTTCAACTGATGCAGAATGCAGTCAAGACATTTTTCTGTGTCCACACTTGTAAGTATGTGACTCCACAATGATAAACAACAAGTCAAGCTTACAGTTCATTCTGCTTCTCTGATTTGTATGGAAATTAAAGGCCTCGGACTTGGGAAATTGCATAAAAATAATAGAAATAATTGTACATCAATTTTACTTAACAGTTTGCAAAGTTTAAACACAATCTGTTGAAGCGTTTTCAAGTTATCCTCTGGAAACCACAAAGGCAAGGACAGACACACATATACATGCAGAGGGTATGATAAAAACTAGATGTAGTAAATAGCCGAAAGTGGAGTACAACAGAAGTTTGGGTGAGACACTTTATAATGCACCAAATGTTGTTGCCTACCATGCTTAAATATTACCAGGTTATAATCAAAGTTAATCATTAGAATTTAATTTAACACCGAGGTCTAGGTAAGGGAAAATTGGTAGGCAGACATTTACATCTTAAAATGAACCATGCCAAATACTGTTATCATGGCTACTAATTATCTCGGACACATATTTTTATTTAAGGATTAACTACAAAAAATATTTTCTCCATCAAGGGATAACAAAATTTCCGTTTTGCACATTGTATAATCCGCGTAGGGGATTATATTATATGTGCACAACGGAAATATTGTTATCCCTGGATGGAGAAAATATTTTTTGTAGTTAATACTTATAAATTCAAACAATAGAATAAACTCAACAATTTTATTTTTGTTAATGGACATTTTTGAAAAAATATATCAACACAAAAACTAAGTTTCCTGTGGAGTAATATTTGACTTCAATGGCGCGTGTCTCCATGAAGATCAAATTTGTTTTCCATCCTCTGATAGAAAATATTTTCCAGCCAATCAAAAGTCTGTATTCTCTCAAAATTTATTTGTTTAATATATTGTAGCAATTTTTATTTTTGTTGACAAATAATTAATTGGATGAAAGTATATACATGTATTAATTATGTAAATGCTGTGATACTATGTTAATTTTTTTTTTTAATTAATCGGTTACTCGATTGTTGTAATAAAAAATAATCTGATTACAATAAATGTTTTTTATTGCATGTTTCGTAAATTTGGCAATTTAGTAAACACAATGTTTCTCATTTATGTTGAACAGAGTTTTATGCCCCTGCAACTAAAAGTCAGGGAAATATTAATTCCAAATAAAACAAAACTAACAATTCACTAACAATGAGCTCTAGTTCAAAGGTCAAGGTAATGCATGCAAGATCAACAAATATACCATACAACAAATTCATATCCCATATACTGTTGACTTGCCATTCCTTCCACTAATTAAAATGTCCTATGTTTCGTCTTTAGACACAACAAACTAGATAAAAGACGTAAACACATTTGCAGACATTATAGAATAAGCATGTCTGTAAACAGAAGTGTTTGCAACAAATTTCTTTCATGGTTCACTTCACTCGTAAAAAATGTGCAGGTTTTACTTAAGACTTAATTAAAGTTAAAAGAACATATGTGTATCTTTTTAAAAATCAGTAATCAGAAGTATCGAAAGCAAAGGTAAAATCGGAACCAATAACAGATAACATTTATGTTCCAACTGTGCTGTGTAGGAGTTTTTGAGGATTTGACAAAGATACTGATATTGATATTGTTAAAACACTGTATGATTTTGAATAGGTGAAAAGGCTCATCCGTCACGAATATCTGGTTGCCCATCGATAAAGGGGATACAATGTTAGTTGTCCAAGGTCAACCTAGGTTTGTATGGACGATCAGGAATTTCAAACATTGAAACAGTTTAGTTTAGGCTCAAAATTTCAATCTTACAGATTGTTTTAATTTTTTACCAATATGGTGCCTTAAACTAATAAATGTTAGGATTGATGATGGATGCAGAGATATAATACTGTGAGAAAATGAAAATATCATTTTTAACAGAACACTATTTGAACAAAAAAAGGCGAAAATCTTAATACAAACACAAAAGAGTCTAAGAGAAACATATGGAGGACTTGACATGATACTGCTTAAACAAGTTTAAATATGATGCATATATTTTCACTTAATTTACACACATTTTTGGTGTATTTTAAATTTTATTTCGCACATATTCATAAGAATATCACAGCTAATGTTTCATTCAATAATTAATAATGTAACTCCTGCAGAACTCAGGTCCACTATTATGAACTTTGACAATTTTAATTTCTTTGCATATAATTTCAGCCACTTATGTCAAGTTCCAGCATCTGCCAAGTCTATTTGATCAAAGTATCTTGCTACTAGACAAATGAACAAATTTAATGGTGCTAGTCTAGGATCGTGTGAACTTTCCTGAAATAATAAATAAGAATAATAATAAAACCTTTTCTTAAATAAATTCTTCAAGGAAAAATAACATTGATCCATTTAATTTCATGTTTAAACCATTTTGAACTGTTTGCATTTTCAGGCATACTTAATCTTCTGTTTGATAATTCACCAATATCAGTGAAATTGAGAAATTCTATTTTTGTTAAGAAGTGAATTTCCAGATTTTTCAATCCAATAGAAATAGTATACATGGATAATAAAAATAAATAGTAAATTTTGTTCAGAAAATGTTAATTAGTACTTGTACTAGTATATTAACTAATTAAAATTACTGCTCCCTCTTTTTTTACTTTTGTCTTGTGGAAGACCTAACATCATAATGCTATATGGTGAACATGATTTCTTGTCTCTATATCAAATGTTCATTTATCTTTCATTTAAGCTTTTATTTGTAATTGAAACTGCTTAGATAATTAAGGTTAATCCTTTAATGCTATTATTTGGCTATAAATTGAAGTGGCTATGACAAAGAATGAGCAGACAACTGGGTACTGGAAGAAGGGTTCTTAAGGCTAGAACTACTTAGCTGCTCAGCATGTATTCAGGTGGCTGATAGGGGAGACCCTCTTGTTGCAGGGTTGTTAGGTTTATAATACAGATAGACCAGAATTGGTAATAAGTTAAGTGATTGTCATGCTTCATGCATAATAAAAACAACTTTTTATAGTCTGTTTAAAGAGCAAACAATTTGTAGCCACAACAAGAGGCTACATTTTAGTCCCTACCCAATACTCTAAACTTGTCCAGTGGCAGGCAAAAAATCCTGCTCTGTGGTCCATTCTATATTTTGAACTGATTTATTTTTGCCAAATTGTTTCTTGAACTTTTGTGGAATTTATTTATGTCAACACTCATAAAAATGGAAATGAAAAGTCAGGTAATAGTAGTCTATTACAGAAGCCGAACATTGCTTATGAGAGGTTCATGTCATGCTTTAAAAGCTCAATAGAAGCAATGCCTTTTGGCCTGGATATCATTTAATAAACCTGGGTTTCACAATACAGTTTAAAATTGCTGAAAGTGGTACACAATCTAATTAATTAAACTGTAAACATAACATAAGGATTTTGTTATTATCTTGCCTTAAACTTTGTACATACAAGTGAAGCTCTGAGGTTAGAACATGATCTGGCCAATGTTCTAAGTGTTGAACAAGCTTCTGGTGACAATGGCTTCTCTAAGCATACCAATAATGAGTAAAACCAGCATCCCTGAAAAAGAAAAACAGCACAACTGAAGCCACAAAAAATATCAGCAACTGTATTTAAATACTAGAAGACAACAATTTGATGCTTTTTAATAAAAGCAGGCAATGCCTAGTACATTTTAAAGACCAGATAGAAATTTATACCCAATATTCAATCAAAGTGAGAATACTTATACAGTAATCAATCCATGTTAAGTTAATTGTAGTTAACCATTGAAGTCATTTGAAGACTAATCAAAATGTTAATTATATACATGATGTATAGTTCCTGCACTTAATTTGGATAAACAAAACACAGAAACAATGATAATTAGATCTTTTGTCATTTATTAAACAATATTTTAAATATGTACAGTGTACATATTTCAGTATCAGTCCAGGTTATTTCCAAACTGGGAAATACCATATATATTGTATCCACGCATTAGTAATGACAAATAGAAAGAGATGAATACAGATGTACCATAATTTTCTAGTTAGATGCAATCTAGCGGTATTGGGTTTTAAATTGAAAAACGTTTCATAGCTAAATATCAACATACATGTACTATAAATATGACAACAAATTACAAATGTGAACATATTATTGAAATGAATAATTTATTTAATTAATATTTAATGCCACAAAGGCAATGTTAGCGGAATTTACACAAATCAAGTGGTATAAGTAATCAATGCCTTTATATCTTTGCATTTGTCAATGATACTGTTTTACCTGTTTGTGAGAGAATCCTGTTGCTTCGAACCAGTTTATATGATATTCTAGAACTTTGATTACGGAGGACTGAAAATATAAATTTATATCGTGTAAAACTGAACATTAAAAAATTATATCTGTAGTTGGAATGTTCAGGTGAATCTTCCTACCGTAGGTGGGGGTTTTCTCTGGTACTCCGGCTTCCTCCCCCAATAAAAACTGGATGCCATGATAGAGCTGAAAAATTGCTGAAAGTTGCATTAAAACACCATTCAAACAAACAAATCTAGGTGATTTTTTTTTTTCAATGTCAACAATACTCTATGCTGGGAATGTTAATTTTGTTTAGTGCCATAATGATTCTAAATGCTGGTATGACATTGACACATACATTTATCATGTTGTTACAAAAGTCTGCCTTGATTGTTTTGGTAAAGTCCTTTTGTTTCATATTTCCTTATCAAACGATTATTTGACTCCCATGTACTGATCCATATGAAAATGCAGTAATTTAATATCACAGTACATGTATTATGCAATTTTTTTTTTCTTACATGTATTAGACATACTTTCTTCTGTTGTATGCTGAACCACATTTTATTGCCAAATGTCATATTTAATTTACTTTAGTTTTTTTTTTTTAAATTCAATAAACCTTTTTCTTGACCATATAAAATATTAAACAAAATTTAATAATTCAGAAAAAGGCTTAAGCACATGCTCTACTTAGTTTTACGACACCACAAAAGGATTACGACAATCAACCTCCCAAATTGGATTTTAACACTAACCTTTTTACGATGAAAAAAACTAACCCAATTAAAAATATAAAAAGGAAAATTAGAAAAACCTTAGGGTAGTTTTTATAATCTAAAGTTGATAACAACCTCGCATATTTTAACAAAAACATTAAAATTTATAAATCTTTAACAACTTTGGTAAAGAGATTGGTTTTTACTGGATTTCCAGTCATGTGGGAACCCATGGAAACAGAGTCATGGACAGGAAGGCTAAGGCTGCCTTAGATAATGACATTATTAACTGTAAAATTTAATTTTTGTGTTAATTTGTGATATATATTTTGATTGTTTTACTTTCCTTTCTATCTGTATATATGCTCATATTATTGTATGAGATAACGTTTAGGTACTAAGGGAGGGAATTGTAAATATCATTGTTGGAAACCCATGTACGGTTGTGTTCTAAATTTTGCTACCACTTATCAACCATTAGCACACTTTTAGATATTTTCTCATTTTCATAAATATTTAATGTTCTATTTTTACTAGTGGCTTTTACTTCTGGCGATTGATTTAAAACTAATCAAAATAGTTTAATCGAATAAATTTTACTTTAATCCAATTAATTTTAATTGGCTAATTAAATTTAATGAATATTCATGAAAACTAGAAAATAACTTCAAGTGTGCCCACAGCCAGTTAGTGGTAGCAAACAGAGAACATGACAGGACATGGGTTTCCGATGAGTAAATATTTAATTATATTATTATTTTCACAACCTGAATATTATAGGGGTATTGCATGAATATTGGGAAATATTGTCCCAAGCAAGTGTTATATTACACGAGCTTGTGAGTGCAATATAGCATCTTGCGAGGAACAATATTTCCCAATATTCATGCAATAACCCTTTTATTATATAGTAATAATTTTTTTGTGCTTTTAAATGATTATTCATTATCTTTGCTATTTTGTAATATTTTACCAGGTCAAATTTTACAATATTTTCACTTGGTCAATATTACAGATATATATTTTGATGTAGATACATAAAATAAAAAACAAATTTTTTTTAATTTTGTGTTTTCATTTGTTGCTCCTTATTGTTGTGAATATAAATTCCTGCTTTGAAATGAGCCACTTGTACACGATATTTAAATCCCATTCTGTACAGTTTACACTCGTTTTTTTCCTTTGTTGGTCTATGAATTCTTTAATTTTACTTTTATCTACAATCGAATTTACTTCCATTTGTTCAGTTTCAAGTGGTTCTGCTAATTTTCCCCTCGACGGCAGATCATGTATGTCATTTTCGGTCATGTTTGTTTACCAAACAACAGTAAAATATAAAAGCCGAGGTTCGGAACACATCTGTACTTTTCCCGGAATTTACATAAAAGACCGAGATTCAGTGTAAAATATGAAAATATATTGCACTTTATTGCTATATGAAATACAATGGGGAAAAAATATTACTATATAATAAAGCTGTAATATTGCTTGCAGGGTGTAAAACAATAACCAATCAATCAATCATTCATGTGTTTTATTAGTTCAATGCCATATTTGTATGTACATCTCTCCTAATAGGTTAATAGTTTGTGATTATGTCTATTATTTTACCTGGTCCATGGCCATCATAATACTAAGTAGTGGTAATGTCCCTTGCTGTTCTCCACCATTTTCTGTTTCTGCCTCAGTTACTTCATGTGGGATAGACCCAGGAGGTTCTAGACGACCAAAACATAAGCGACACCAACCCTCGACATCATTAGCTAATGGCTACAATCAGAATAAATGAAAATGGCAAACATTCACCACTGGCCAGGTTTTATCTACATGTATTTACCAAGAATGTATTTCAACCATCAATGCAATAAAAAACACATGCTTAAGACTAAATATGGAAGCCACAATAAACAACGTCCAATCCCACATTAAGTTAACAAATAGTTCATGGATATGGTATTTATGTCGTTTTTAAATATGTGGGCATTATATATTCATGATTATTTTGCTCCAAGCATTAGCAAGGAATAAAATATCATTAAAATAATGCCTACCCATGTTAAAACGACAATAAAGAATGGTATGCATGAATTTTGTTTAATTCCGATTGCGACAAATACAATAATTGTTACATTTAAGCGTCAGTAGTGATAATTATAGAAATAAATAACATAAGAGATTTAAAATTCAACAAACTGAAACCAACAGTGTGCATGTGACCTTAATATATTGAAAAGTTAACTGCATTCTTTACATAACAACAGCAGGACGTCATATTAGAACTGTAATTGACATGCACTTAGTAAACCAGCCCCTTCCAATGCTGTCAAACCTCAATGCTACTAAAGCATGACAAAGGTGGGAAATAGTTCCAGATAGCTTTATTGCTTTCAATTATTGTATAACACTACAAATTCAACAATACATAACATTGCAAAAAAAAAATTGTCACAACACAAATCCATGGCACAGGTATGTAGAAATGTGAATTATTTCCAAATGATTTAAGTCAAATGAGCATAAAATTGACAAAGCGTGGAAGCTTTTTGGTTTTACCTTTTATTTTAAATACTAGATCTTCCCAGTTTTAATGCTTTCAGATCCTTAATAGTTAAAAAAGACAAAAATTCTTTAGCTGGGAAATTAAATCAAAAACATAAAAAGTATATGAAAAATAAGGTTACCACTTTTTCTTTTTTAATAGAACTGCTCTTTTTTCTCAATGCTTTCTGTCGTGCAAAGTTCTGAAAACAAAAGAAATAAACTGAACAAGCAACTAATCAGGCCTCCGTTTCATAAACTTCTCAAAATGAGATTTTCATCAAATATCAGAGATTTTCCTCAAATTCCATGGCAAGCACTTCTTAAAGCAGTGTCTTCTGGCCATTCCAGAAACCTAAGCCTTGAGTCAAATCTTAAACTTAAGTTGAATTTTTTACTCAACAACCATAGCATCATCTCGTACTGAATAAAGATGAATATGGATGAAATACTGCTTGCTGGCCGTAGAGCAAACATCCAATTAATCAATCAACCATACCAAACATCCATGTATTACAGTTCATTGCTGGAAAATGAAACATTTATTCCCTTGTAAAGAAATATGGTTGTTTGTTTGTTTTTTTTTTGTTTCAATGGCGCTTTACCAATTTTTCAGCTTTAACATGTATGACAGTCACATGACAGTACCTGGTAAAAACCCTAATTTTTGGCAGAAAAACTGGAAATCCTTGTCCTTTAGCAATCCAAAATCAGATTCAAAAATACAGGTGATCAAAAATACAGGTGATCAACAGTAGAAGACACCTTAACCAATCTGTCATTAAGATCCTAAAGAAACTAGAAATTTACCTGTCTGAGTTCAGCAAAATCAGTTACTTGTTTTTTCTGCCAAGCAATGTCTGGGGCAAATCCCTGTGGGGCAGGGTGGCAACCTCGTGTATCCTGAAATTTATTTAAAAAAATTAAAATGTATAAATTTAATTCAATAAATTACTAAAATTTGTACTTGTCATTAAATTATACAGATTATGTTTAACTTAATTACCTGATATATAGGTTAACATTTTTTTAACTTAGTTCTAACTGCAAACTTAGAAACTGGATGCCATGATATAGATGAAAAATTTTTGAAATTGGCATTACACACCATTCAAATAAACAATTAAACAAACTTGAAACAACTTGTCTTCCATCATATTTGAAACATTTAAATATTGTACAGTCAAACACTGGTAAAAATACATGTACATGTAGCATACTTACATGTCTAACTATTACAGTCTGTTTACTTGTAAACATACTGGTATCTATATTAGCTACTACAACCTTCGGACAATCATTTGCTTCCTTCCTACAAAAGTTATTAATAAATAATATTGACCTCTCATGAATACCTCTAATATTGACCTGAAATTTTCCATAATATACATTAAAACATGTCAGATTATTAACAGTTTGATGTAACAACTGGATTACTTGTGTTAAAATAGTACCAAAACAATTAATTTCTGTTCCTTAACTGATTGTTGTTTGTGTTTTAATCCCACTTTTAGCAAGTTTTCAGCTATAACATTCATTTTTTTATTTTTGGAGGAAGCTGGAGTACTTGGGGAAAACCCTTGACGTCAGCAGGAAGAATGACAATCCTTAAAAATTAGGTTGGAGACAAACACAACCTGTTTGTAGTAAGACTCAAACATACAACCTCAGAATAAGGGAGAATAGGAGATGAGTCCTGACAAAAAGCTCAAGTACACCATACAGGAATATAATAAGGAACCCATGAACTAAAGCCATATTCTATTCATTTGATTAAGTACTAGTCAGAAATCAATATCAACATGATGAATCCAAAGAAGAAATTAATTTAACTTTCGTTCATTTAAGTTTTATCTAAGAATCACAAAAAAAACATGTAGTCCTGCAGAGTAAAAATCTGGTAGTCCCTATATTTCATTGTAATTTAATGTGTGGTTCAATTTTGCCAAGTACCAGAATTTTTAAAGATTTAAAATAGGGCATCTAATGGGACATAAAATGATACCCTGCCATGTTGTGTTGTATTTAATATCCATCTACACATTTATTGAAGTATTTATCAGCCTATAGAAACATCTGAGCATGATCTCGGAAGACAAGTTATATCTTGGCCAAAATTTTCTGCCTCCTGTGTGCATACATTTGTATTTTCTCTATCCCATATTTTATTTTCTTATCTTGACGTTTATTTTAATTTTTAATTCCATGTGCAGTCAAAAAAAAAAAAATTAAAATAAACATCAAAGTAAAGAAAATAAAATATGGTTAGTAAAAATATGCCCAAAGGAGGTAGAAAATTTCAGTCTAATCTTTATCTAGACTTTAGATATAAAAATACTTTAAAACTGGCATAACTCAATAACTACAAATGGAATTGTGCTAAAAATTCAACTTGGTCTTCAATTATTAGTACTTAACAGCTAGGCAATTTTTTTACAAAATACATTATTTTTGAATTAGTGTGGAAACAGAAAAATGTCTGGCCTGCATTCTGCATCAGTAGTCAAAATAAAATTACAGTTACCTCATAAGCAACATGTAAATGGCATTATACTGTCATCATATCAAATGTATAATGCATGGTTACAGAGGAACACACCTAACATAGCTTACACATAGTCACTGGACCACGAAATTGAGGTTAAGGTCAGGTGATACCTACCAGACTGTCATGTACCAATCACCAGCAACCTATACTGTGGTTTCATTTATTTTCGAGGGTATTAATATGTTTGTTGTATAAACAACATTTCATGTGATTCTTAAATTAGTGGTTTACAGAGGGGAAAAATAAAAACTAAAACCAAAATACCTTACCAACAATTTTCACTATTTGCATTCAGTGTTACTCTTTAATACTAGTAAATTTCTAATATAAGACTTTGTTTTTAAATGAACATGAATCAAATGAGATTAAACATTTTTGTAACCATATATAATTGAGGAAATAAAATATTCCTATTGATTGTATAAAATTGTCCAGAAATTATGGACTTTAAACTTGATAAAAACTGAAATTTTTCCTAATAATGTCAAGTGACTTGCACTAGAATTATCAAAATATTATATGGTTTAACAACTTTTTTGAATGTTGCAACTGGTTTTACAAGAATTAAGGTAATAGAAAAGTGTCACCTAAATTGTTTCAATTTAATTATCATACCTTTTAAGAAAATAATTAAAGTACAAACTTAATATTTTATGTTGAAAGTTCTGATTTTTTTTTTTATTGCATAGTTTGTTATACAATTAAGAGGAATCCATTGGAAGTTCAAAAGAAAACTGAAAATGTGAATTCGTAAAAATGGTAATGTATGGTCTATGGACACCATGTAATGGCAATACCATCAGCAAGGCATGCTTATCAATCTTAAATATTGTTATACAGTATTTTGTATAAAAATTTTAATTATAAGAATCTGAAATACATGTACATGTACAATGGTTAAGGTACAGTTGTACCTGTAGTCAGTCAGTCATTCAATATTGATCATATGCCTGTAAACTCTGGGGGTGCTGGTTAAATTCCTAATATGGGCAGGCTGTGTACTCCAAACTTTATTGACAAAAATTGCCAGTTTACCTGCAGAAGAAAAAGGTCTTTCACTGGGTACTCTGGCTTTCTAATGCCAGTAAAAACTGGATGCCATAATATAACTGACATATTGGAATAAGTGGCATTAAACATCTTTTAGACAATGTGTCGAGTCAGTTTGCCCAGAATTCTGGACCCAGCGCCACAAACATTTTCTTTGCTGAGAATTGTTTTATCAACATTACAATTTCATCCAATCAAATCTTTCCTTTTCCCTTGTTGTCATGATAATTGAGAAAATTCTCATGCTGAGCAAAAAATATTTACTCAGAATTGTTTCATGATGCTGGGCCCAGATCACACCAGAGTCGTTAGCCCTGATATGTGCTGCATGCACCAGGTCGATTCTTCCGTTCGTTCTGGTTTTTTTTTCGGCCCAATAAAATATATAATGCTGTATAAGGAAATAGTTTTTTAATGTTTTTTTTAAGATGATAAGTATTATACAAATACTAGTCTATGGCTTTATTGGTATTTGTTGTTTAAGGTGCTGATGTTTCAGTGGTACATTATATTTAGCTAGTGTTTCAGGTGTGTAAATTGGCGATGCCGATGGATAGTTGAACCCATAGGTGAGTATAATGATCATGTATAATAAACTAATTAAATGCTTGTTATTTTAAGGATTATGATCTATGGCATCTATCTTTATTGACAAAATTTATGGTTGTTTATTATTCACACTGGACTGTGCACAAATCGGAGATAAATCATGTAAATCTGGAAATGGGTCAATTGAAGCCATTTTATAGCAGTTGTAAGTCAAGTAAATTTTCATTTATAGTCGGTAAGACAAATGATAACGAAATTATATACATGATGAGCTTTTAAAGCCGACATAAATGTTGTATGGTAATTGGCGATTTATAATTTAAAATTATTTGGTAAAAACTGTTCTTTGCAAGCACTAATTGTTTTATTTATGATTTTATCTGTACAATTAAAAAAATAGTTACATTTACATACATTAAAAATTTTTTAAGTACTTAAAAACTTGCAAAATCTGTTTATTGATAACATATTTATTATTCTGTTAAATAGGGGGGAAGCGATTCACTTTCCAGGGCAAAAGGACCCAGCACTGAACAACCGAGGGTGAACAGGTAATTGGGGCGAAGTGACCTGTAATCTTTAGACAAACAAACATGAATGAGTTACTGAGTACACCATCTTACTCTACTCTTTCAAATATTTTATTACCACCATGAAATGTTACCGTAAACAGACCTTTGACATCACACAATTTTCAAAACATAGCTAAAATACTCTTTATGCGAGTTTAATAGCTAGCATCGCAGATGCGAGCTATACAATTACATGCGTGTGTGTAAACAAAGTCATGTGATCCTATGAACAAATCCATTTCAGATGGTAGCTGAGCTATCCGAAGAAAATATTGTAGACGAACAAAAAAATATAAAATATAAAAGTAGACAAAAATAATTTTGACATCGATAAAATTAAAGTGTTTATTTTTTAAATTACTACAAAAATGCCAGACTATTTTTTTTCAATCTATAACGCTGTATTTGAAATTGAGTTTTGTGATGACCCCAACACATTAGATTGTTTGTTTGTTTGTTTGATGGTGTTTAACGCCACTTTCAGCAATTTTTCAGCTATATCATGGTGTCCAGTTTTTATTGGGGGAGGACCCGGAGAAAACCACGACTTGCAGTAGGAAAACTGGCAATCCTTGTCAATTAAGATTGGAGTCGAGTACACCCTGCCTGCAGTGAGAATCGAACCCGCAATCTCAGTGTTGACAGACCACATGATCAATAGTAGACGAACTGCCTTGACTTGAGTCTTGACCACTCGGTCACAGAGGCGTCACGTCATCAATGGAATGTAGAGGTACAGTTAGGGGGCTCTGAAGTAACAACATGAACAATGTGCGATGCTCGCATTTAGGCTGCGCCTACATTCATATTACATTTACAAAATGGTCCATCCGTTTTCTATATCTACCCATACCTTACTCTGCGTAGATATTCGTTTCCAGTAGTTGGTGGAATATCTAAATCAAAATCGTCAAGACCGCCATCTTCAACAATCAGAGCAGCTTCTTGTAATCTATCTTCCTCAAAATCATCGCTGTCATTCATTCTAAACGTGCAAGACCCACGTTCACACGACAATTTTATTTAGCTCAATGTCAATTATGTTTTCTAAAGTCTTAATGAAAACTTTATGGTCAAAAGAGTACTAATGACTAAGACTTGTTTATAAATTTATGAAATCTGACCGGAGGTAATCAGTTAAATATCCGGCTTTCGAAAGTCAATTATTTCATGAGAAAATCATTTTCGGTACCTGCTTCTATGTGTATGATGAAAAATGTGTATCAGACAAGAATATCTGCTTAGTTAGAGACAGATAAAATTAGATTCAACTCTTTGTATTAATGACAATATGAGCATCAATGAGATAAGAAAATGGTTGGTCACACAGCTACATGAATATTCGATTTCAAGTTCAGAGAATTTTAAAGTTGTATGTCCCATAACCAAATTCTGTAACATGCCATAATCAATTACTTACTATTGGCACTTTTGAGGGACACAAAAGCAAGTACATGGCAAACCAAAGAAATGTTGTGAAAAATGCTTAAAATAATTCCCAAATTCAAGAGCAATTCCATAAAAATGTAGCAGATGCAGAACTTTAATAGTGTGCAATCTTTCTGTTAGTTTCATTTATCTTGGTTGAAAACTGTTTTGATTACCATAAATCAGTAGTCTTCTGTAGTTCCAGTCTGGAAAAATAAGAAAATATTCCTATGGGTGGCAACTTCAGTGTGTGCAATCCTTCAGAGAAGTTTCAAGGATCTGGGTTGAAAATAGTACAAGTTGGGTACACTTTTTCCTTGCCCAAACAAAATATACCACAATACAACTTGGGTTTGCACAATGTGCAAACCCGTAAATTGTGTTCTTGAATGGAGAACATTTTCAACTCCATGTGGCATCCACCTTTTAATTTAAGGTCCTGCACCTGTCAAAACTGAGGTAACAAGGAATAAATGTGAAGCATCGATACCATGTGCCAGTATGCAGCTCATTTTGGGTGTTTTATAGGCATCAAAGCCAAAGTTTAAAAGCTCTTCTGGAGAGAATTATAGGTTATTCATATGTCTGGTAAGATTTTCAAGACTTTATCAGGTGTGTTCAGAATTAAAGAAAATGAAAATTATTTTTTGAATACTATTTCATAATATGATGGAGTATGGAACAAGATGGAACATGTCAAGGTTCACTAACAATGTATGATAAATTTTCTCTATAACAGAAGTATTTTTACAAGGACATTACCTGTAGGGGTAGTAAGAAGTAGTCAAATTGATGATAGAAATGTCAACTGGTGCAAGTATAAAACGAGGAATAAAGACTGAATAAAAGATTTTTTTTTATTTATAATGTATGTAATAAATACACTGACTGAAGCAACTATATATCAACAAGCACAGTATAAAATACAAATATAAATAAGACTAAAATGTCCAAGTTTTATTTGCCCAAAATTGTACAGTCTAACAAGACATCTGTCTTTGTTTCACTACAATTCCAAGATTTCTGTTCGAGAAAACAGTCTTTATGAGCACATAACAATTGATTTAATTTCAATTTTTTTTACTGTAAAAACATTTTTGCCGGAGTTGACAATAAACAACAGATTAATACATGTAGCAGACAATGTACTATGTGTAATGTCAATGAAATTGTAATGGTATAAATGTCTAACACTAGGATACAATTATATTTCAATGAATATCTTATAATTTTAAACTAAAAACAATGCAAAGAATGAATACCATTATATTTATATAACGGTTGAAGGATTTGTCTGAGCAGAAAACACAGTTATGAAAGCCTTAATTCACATTATAATATGAAAATAATTCTTTCATCGGCACATGTAGTGGATTCAATGTCGTTAAATAAACCGAAGATATTTAACAAGCTGCTACTGTTTAATTTCTAAATAATGTTAATGACAATTGTAACATCCAAAAAAGCAATGAAATTCAATATGTTGGTAACATGCAAGTTCATTTCATGAATGTTATATTTCTAAAAATGTTACGTCTATGGAAGAAATACATGTAATTATGTTCTAAGTTCATAGATTTAAAACAATAGGCATTTATGGAGTATTTCAAAACACATTATGACATAAATTTCTATAAATATGCACCCAATACATTATTTACAACAGAGTTTAAGCATATTTATGAAAGTGATTCCTCTTTCAAGTAATACTACATCACGACAATAATATATAATTGAAACTTGCACAGGAATTTATAAAATGAGAGAAGTATTGCATATTTCATAACAAGTGTGGACACAGAAAAACGTCTCGCCTGCATTCCGCATCAGTAACGAAAATAAATTTCGTCATAAGCATTACGTAAATAGCATTAAATATCAGCAGCGGCCTGTATACAAAATATTGTCACCATACCCTGCATAGTTACAGGGGAACAGCCGTAACCCAAAAACTTTAACGTAGTCGCTGGACCGTGAAATTGAGGACAAGGTCAGGTGGAACCTACCAGACAGTCATGTACTAGTCATCAGCAACCTATATACCAAATATTGTCATCCTACCATGCGTAGTTACAGAGGAACTATCGTAACCCAAAAACTTTAAGGTAGTCGCTGGACCGTGAAATTGAGGTCAAGGTCAGGTGACACCTACCAGACAGTCATGTACTAGTCATCAGCAACCTATACACCAAATATTGTCATCCTACCATGTGTAGTTACAGAGGAACTGTCGTAACCCAAAAACTTTAATGTAGTCGCTGGACCGTGAAATTGAGGTCAAGGTCAGGTGACACCTACCAGACAGTCATGTACTAGTCATCAGCAACCTATACACCAAATACCGTATAGCGTGTTTTTTTCGCGAGGTTCTAATTTTCGCTATTTTCGCGACCATTATGAGAACGCGAAAATTAAAACTCGCTAAAATTTGGTCATATAAACACGAGTTATCCATCTTGTACCAGTTATCTGCACGATCAGTAAAATCGGTCGATGTATAATTACAGGGATCGATGACAAACGACAAATCACAGGTAGGTCATGATCATAAAGTTGTCATAAAGTTAATTATTTGTCTGCCTAGGTGTGAAAAAGGTGTCGTCAGATAAAATACCTACGGTATTTGATTGTCATAAAAACATTATTTATTAAATAAACACAAGCCTTAATTTGATAATCCGGATTTATATCGTTTTCATAACCGGAACTCACATTATACTATCTCTGACATTTCATTTCCGATTAAAACAACTGAAACTTTTTCGATCATGGATTTCAATGGAGGTTTTCCTTCACAATTATATTTTTTGGCAACTTCTAGACATCGCGAAAATTAATGACCGCTAAAATTAAATACCCCCCTTTTTGACTGAAATCGCGAAATTTGGGGCCCGCGAAAAAAACCCGCTATACGGTATTGTCATCCTACCATGCGTAGTTAGAGGAACTGTCGTAACCCAAAAACTTTAACGTAGTCGCTGGACCGTGAAATTGAGGTCAAGGTCAGGTGACACCTACCAGACAGTCATGTACTAGTCATCAGCAACCTATACACCAAATATTGTCATCATACCATGCGTAGTTACAGAGGAACTGTCGTAACCCAAAAACTTTAACGTAGTCGCTGGACCGTGAAATTGAGGTCAAGGTCAGGTGACACCTACCAGACAGTCATGCACTAGTCATCAGCAACCTATACACCAAATATTGTCATCCTACCATGCATAGTTACAGAGGAACTGTCGTAACCCAAAAACTTTAACGTAGTCGCTGGACCGTGAAATTGAGGTCAAGGTCAGGTGACAGGTGACTGACTGGCAAGTACTCATTATAAGCTACCTCTGGACCAAATTTGATGGACCTAGGGCTTGGGCTTACAAAGATATGAAGCAAGATGTGAAGTGTTTACGCCGCCGCCGCTGAATTCCCATACATATGTTTCGCCTCCAGCGACTTTCGTCGCAGGCAAGACAAAAATGCCAGTTAATACTAAGGTTAATGCAAAGGTATAAATAGTAAAGGTTCATTTATACATGTAATATTTATGGTAATAAATGATTCTAGATGTACCTGGTACGGACACTAGATGCAAAAATAAGAATTAAGTTTGGTTTTTTTCTGCTTTGTAAAGTTATAATAATAATTTAACTCATTGTCAAGGTTTTTAGGAAATGATTTACATCATTAACCAACTCTAACATTACTTAATATAATATCCAAGCTTAATATTATCCTATAAAATGGGTATAACTATTTTTGTTTAAATCATTTATTTTTCACATCAACCCTTAAATGTCAAGACCTCAGTATAATTATTTGTTTTCGCTAGAAAAAACTTATCAGTGTTGAAGTTACACACATTTTGGCACCACATACACTCTTTTAAACACAGTTAACTTTATAAATGTACAAACAATGATGTAAAGTTGATTTACTAAATAGGTTATACTAATTCAGGAATTAAAAAAAAAAAGAGTTCAGTAAAGGTGAGATAACTACTGTGTCCTTAAAAAGGTCTTTTAATTCTGCTGGACAAATTTTACATTAAAATTTTCAACTAGAGCATCCATTTCTGCGAGTTATTTACAAGTACAAAATAAATGTACATTATGATGGATGACAAACTTGCGCAGGTTTGACCACTAACATTTACATTAAATAAATTGGATTGTATATTACAATAGAAAAGTCTTATCTACACACAAGAATGTGTTTTTGAACAAGGGAGGTCTATAAAAAATTCTAAATTTGAAACGCTGGATAGAATGTCCTTAAATGTTTCTTCATTTTTGTAGAAAAATCACAGTATTGATTAATATATGTCCACTTAGAGAAAAACATAAATTAATGCAAATTGTGTCTCTTTTAATGGTGGTGTTTCAAGAATTTTAACACTAAGAGTAAATATTTTTAAAAATACATGTATGCAAGTAACATAATTGTAAAATGGTTTTGTGTATAACAAGAGATTGTTCCCAAACATGTGTATAATACTGGTGGGAATAAAAACAAAGAATAATAACATCTCGTACAGATCATAATCTTCGTGAAAAATACAGAGGTATTTCTTGAACTAAAATTCGCTCTAGTCATAAGGACATTTCATCTCCTCTGACATGTAGAGTTAGGTGCTAGTTTTTTTTCTATTTTACAGTATTATAAAATAGAAATGTAAGGTATTATATAATACTATCAAAAAGTGCAAGTAAAATTTAATGACAAAATGAATTGTCACTTTTAAACAGTTTTTAGTTCAACAATCAAAACACCCAAGATTTATTACACGAGTGTGTACATATTATTACTGATCTTTGGTAAAGACAAAACAGAAAAATGTACCATTATGTATGAATTGTGTCATCAAAGAAGACGGTTATTTCCAAGATGGAGATATTCGTTTGTAACACTCTTTACCTAACCTTAATGTGTGATATTTTACTTAATTTTTATGCATAAACTAATACAAACTACAGTAAAATTGGGGCTTGATATAAATGTGTATTTACAACATTTTTCAGCTATATCATAGTGTCAAATTTTTATTCTTCAAAAAAGCCACAGTACCCAATGAAAACTTACAACTTTGTAATAGAAGCTTTATCTATACAAATCACAACATCCAAGCACCACAAGCAAGAATAAGCTTATCACAATGAGATAAAATCTGCAATTTGATGACAGTTGCAACTTTGCACCGTTTCAATGGTGGCATTACATTAACACATGTATCGAGCATTATGAACAACAAAATCTGTAAGATGTTTACAGCTGACAATAAACAATTCAAATGTTCAGACATGAAGGTCATCAATGATTAAAATTAAATTGAAT
This sequence comes from Limnoperna fortunei, assembly GCA_944474755.1. Classification (NCBI taxonomy): domain Eukaryota; kingdom Metazoa; phylum Mollusca; class Bivalvia; order Mytilida; family Modiolidae; genus Limnoperna; species Limnoperna fortunei. The sequence continues at coordinate 45,979,032 of OX104119.1, forward strand.
ATCAATTACGTATATCTGCTTTATACTAACAATTCCAGCATCATTTAAACATCAACTTGCACAGTACGGACATTTAAATCAAGCCCAAATAAAATATGTAAATGTCATGTTTAAAAAAAGGCATGCTAGGTTTATTGATGTTCATAAAATTGTACATTTCCTCTTTGATTTTCTTTCTTTATTTTTTACTTTCTTTCCGTTGATCTGTTTACTAGCCTCCATCTTCCGAGAACGAATTTCTCTCATAAGATCATAAAACACCTGAAATAGACACAAAAGGAGAGTTAAGACTCGTGGCATATCAGTTGCTTTATTTTGTCATTAACAGGTCAAGGAGACTAGAGACCCAGTAAATATTGCATAGTCCATACAACTAGAGACTCGATTACCAGATAAATGTTAAACAAATAAATACGGATGAAATAGTTTTATTTGATTCAATGACGCAGGAAATCTTGAGCTCTTGTTCTATAGTGTTACACCCCCCTTTCACAAAAATTTGCATGTGTATGTCACCTATGTGTAAAAATCTAAGTATTCTGTAAACAGAACGTAGATGACACTATAAATCTCATTACACCATATGGTACTATAGCATTAAGCAATATGCAAAATATCAGGCTTCTGCATCTTATAGTTCCTGCGACAGAAAATTTTTGTTATTGACAGATAGACAATAGTAAAACAGTATACCCCATCATTTTCAAAGCAGGGGGCATAAAACATTTTTATTTTCCAATAACATAACTTTCCTGGGGACAAGCCCACTTTGACTATTCTTAAAAATCCTTGTTCTGAACTGTTCAATCTTCAATGTTTTGTTTTTTACAAATTTGTTTCAGTTTCCTTTTGTTCTCTTATAATAATGATTCTTAATTTTTTAAGTGGGTTGCAAGATTAATTTTTGGTGTTTACACACCTAGTATAATCCACTTTCCAGATTACACAGTTGTGAACTCCCAAATTTATATTACATTCCAATTAAAAAAAATTTTAAATATGAGAGTCATTCCTTACATAAACATAAATGCGGTTTTTTCAACTTTTGAATCGTGATTACAACCTATAAATTAATTGCAAAAACAAATTCCGGTATTCCACTGAAGTTCAATATAAGGTCAAAATTTAAATTCTACCACTTCTTCCAGTTTTGTTTACCTTTTAAATTAACCTGAACTATAAGACATATTATAAATACAAATAAAACATTTGCCAGATAAATGGGTGCAATATAATCTTCTCAATCTAAATGTACATATAATGGATAAACAAGTGTGGACACAGAAAAACGTCTCGCCTGAATTCCGCATCAGTAACGAAAATAAATTTCGTCATAAGCATTACGTTAATAGCATTAATTATGAGCAGCGGCCTTTATACCAAATATTGTCACCATACTATGAATAGTTACAGAGGAACTGTCCTAATACAAAAACTTTAACGTAGTCGCTGGACCGTGAAATTGAGGTCAAGGTCAGGTGGAACCTACCAGACAGTCATGTACTATTAATCAGCAACCTATATACCAAATATTGTCATCCTACCATGCGTAGTTACAGAGGAACTATCGTAACCCAAAAACTTTAACGCAGTCGCTGGACCGTGAAATTGAGGTCAAGATCAGGTGACACCTACCAGACAGTCATGTACTAGTCATCAGCAACCTATACACCAAATATTGTCATCCTACCATGCGTAGTTACAGAGGAACTGTCGTAACCCCAAAACTTTAACGTAGTCGCTGGACCGTGAAATTGAGGTCAAGGTCAGGTGACACCTACCAGACAGTCATGTACTAGTCATCAGCAACCTATACACCAAATATTGTCATCCTACCATGCATAGTTACAGAGGAACTGTCGTAACCCAAAAACTTTAACGTAGTCGCTGGACCGTGAAATTGAGGTCAAGGTCAGGTGACACCTACCAGACAGTCATGTACTTGTCATCAGCAACCTATACACCAAATATTGTCATCCTACCATGCGTAGTTACAGAGGAACTGTCGTAACCCAAAAACTTTAACGTAGTCGCTGGACCGTGAAACTGAAGTCAAGGTCAGGTGACACCTACCAGACAGTCATGTACTAGTCATCAGCAACCTATACACCAAATATTGTCATCCTACCATGCGTAGTTACAGAGGAACTGTCGTAACCCAAAAACTTTAACGTAGTCGCTGGACCGTGAAATTGAGGTCAAGGTCAGGTGACACCTACCAGACAGTCATGTACTAGTCATCAGCAACCTATACACCAAATATTGTCATCCTACCATGCGTAGTTACAGAGGAACTGTCGTAACCCAAAAACTTTAACGTAGTCGCTGGACCGTGAAATTGAGGTCAAGGTCAGGTGACACCTACCAGACAGTCATGTACTAGTCATCAGCAACCTATACACCAAATATTGTCATCCTACCATGCATAGTTACAGAGGAACTGTCGTAACCCAAAAACTTTAACGTAGTCGCTGGACCGTGAAATTGAGGTCAAGGTCAGGTGACACCTACCAGACAGTCATGTACTAGTCATCAGCAACCTATACACCAAATATTGTCATCCTACCATGCATAGTTACAGAGGAACTGTCGTAACCCAAAAACTTTAACGTAGTCACTGGACCGTGAAATTGAGGTCAAGGTCAGGTGACAGGTGACTGACTGGCAAGTACTCATCATAAGCTACCTCTGGACCAAATTTGATGGACCTAGGGCTTGGGCTTACAAAGATATGAAGCAAGATGTCAAGTGTTTACGCCGCCGCCGCCGGATTCCCATACATATGTCTCGCCTCCAGCGACTTTCGTCGCAGGCGAGACAAAAAAGGAAGGAAGGAATCGTGTTGTATTTTGCACAGGAAACTGGTGTCAGTTAACTTTATTATATACATAAATTATGTATCCTGTATGTTATAAGAAACATTCTACTTCATACATCTATATAAACAGTTATTTTTGTATACACAGAAATGATTATTAGATATGGCAATATAAGGTCAAAATTTAAATTCTACCACTTCTTCCAGTTTTGTTTACCTTTTAAATTAACCTGAACTATAAGACATATTATAAATACAAATAAAACATTTGCCAGATAAATGGGTGCAATATAATCTTCTCAATCTAAATGTACATATAATGGATAAAAAAAGGAAGGAAGGAATCGTGTTGTATTTTGCACAGGAAACTGGTGTCAGTTAACTTTATTATATACATAAATTATGTATCCTGTATGTTATAAGAAACATTCTACTTCATACATCTATATAAACAGTTATTTTTGTATACACAGAAATGATTATTAGATATATGGCAAATGTTATTTAATACCTGGCAATAATATCTTCATATGATTCTGCTATGAAATTTAAGAATGTCTATCATATTTAGAGTTGACTATTTTTGTTTTTAAAAATATTTTAATTTTGAATACAAGATTGCCATTTTCTTTGTAACTGCAAGATATGGATAAGCATATCAATGGGCTCTAGCATCTTATGAAAGAAACTTAATAATCGAATGTTAGAACTGTTACATGCGTTTAACTGTTCCTTATAAAACAGAAGTAAGGACATCTGTTTAAGCATTCTACCCATCTGACTGAATACAAATTTTATATATATATTTCATGTGCATATGTAGCAAAGGTGTAAGCATTGCTGTGAAGGGAATTGCTTTTTTTTATACAGTGGCAAAGGAAAATAAAAAATAACAAACCTTTAGAAAACTGATGGTCAGTGTACCAAATTTAAAGTTCCCAAAAACATTTGCAAAAAACTTTTAAAAAAAACAACAATAGAGATATTGATTTTTACTTTTTTTTTATTTTACTCTTTTCATTTAAACAAAAAGTTTAGGTACAATTTATTAACTGAATGTAAATTTTGTTATGTCTCTATTGCAAAACACAGCATTTGTTTTGAGCTGCGATTTCTTTTTGCTCTTGCGAGTCCAATGTTGGCTTTGGTACACTTGAAGCTCTCAAAGAAGCTGACTTCCTGTAATTTATCGTATTTGATTTCCCACCAGTACGAGGGTTCAACTTAACTTTGTTCATGATGCGCAATAAATCATAAAAAGCCTGCAAACAAAAGATTCAAGGCTACTTCAGAAAAATCAACCAACTTGTATAATTTTACTCGTGACTGTATATAATTTATGTCTACCTGTTATGTCTTGTTTGTGTTTGTTGGTTGTATAAACCAAATAAAAATAAAAATTCGATTACAAAGTTACATTTTCTGTCCTTTTTTTCAAAGCAGTACAGACCGGAAAACAAATTATAAATCCTATTTTGTCAAAGGGACTATGAACAATTTACTGGACAAAAAAAAATTGTTTACATAAGTATGTCTAAAGCAGACCCCTATTATATGTCCTTACACATTTTTAGTCCTTTAAAAAGCCAAAATGTACACCAAAAGCTATTTATTTTAATACAGCTAAAAATTCTGTTAAGAGATAAAATTTGTTTAACTACTTCAAAACTAAAAACAACTTTGTCTAAATTGACATTAACTCTCTCTGCAAGCCACTTTTTAAAACCTGACATACATGTACACACACATCCACGACTTCCTGTTGTTTTAAAGAAATCTGTGTTAAAATAACATCCCTTCTTACTAGTACATTTGGTATTTCCAAGTTAGTTTAACATTTTACAATTTTAAAAAATATTTCATTACAAATGAACTTAAAAGTTCTAATTTACATTAAATAAAACTAAAAATCAAATCATAATTCAACAAATGTTAACTTAATCAAACAATCTGAATCTCTCCTGTGTTTGTAGCTCGATTATTGCATGATAAATGTTACTTATAGATTTGAAGTAATTGTAGCTTTTAAAAAAATTAGTGTTATTTGTTTGTATCAAAATGGGTTTTAATTAAATCTAAATACATCTGCACTTATTTCAAATTTTCATTTCCTTTCAAATCAAACCAAATTACAAAATGGATTACCATAAAGAACCTTATATAACCTCATTAACTGCTAGGATCTTAATTGCACAAGTCTGAAGCGAAAGAGAATCCTTCTACTTTAGACAAGAATGTATAATCCAGAGTTAACAAATCCGACCAAAACTGACTTAAGATTTACTTGCATTTTACCCTACATTAAGCAGTGTTCCACACCTATCCCTATACTCCTGCAATTCTTTATTACCATACTTTACTAGGTATACAAATTGTAATATGCACTGAAGCATTTGATTTTTTATTTTTTTTTTTTTGAATGTTGGTTAAGTTTTTTATGGGGGAAGAGTCTGGAGTACCCTGAGAAAACCTCAGACCTTTGGTAGGAAAACTGGCAATCCTTGTTAATTAAGAATGGAGTCTAGTGCACCCTGCCAACAGTGAGACTCGAACCCACAATGTCAATATTGACAGACCACATGACCAATAGTAGATGAAATACCTTAACCACTTGACCACCGAGACCCCCTGAGATTTTTTAAGCAAAAAGGTATTAACACAGCAGACTACACTAAAAAATCTATTCAAATTGACACATCTTGGTAAAGAATGCCTATTTTAACAGGACATTAAAATAATTATAAGGATAAGTAATTTTGACATTGAAAGGGAGTACAAAATTATACCATTTAAAAAAAAATTGTGTTTCTTGATACATGAATAAGTTTAGACCTTAAACAATAATCCAGCTGGCCTTGTAACAATTGACTGGTATCCTTCATTTTCAATAGAGTTTAGGGTTAAAAATATTAAAAAAGCAAAAAAGCAATCCTAGGAGTGAATAAAACACATGAATGTATTTCTAATTACAACATTTCTCAGGGGCAATAAAATGCTGCTACTATGAAATTCTTAGCTAAATCACAAATTCATTCATATACCTATGATAATTACTTATCATAACTTTGATAACAGGCAACACAGATAAGACAAATGTATAACAACTAGGACTACTGGTTCCTTATCTCTAATGTATACACACAGATGTTAAAATAAACATCCAGGGAGGAGTGAAACCAGCAAGAAAATAGTTTTAAAAAATAACACACTATTTTCTTTTAGCTTATTTTTTTTAGCAAACTATTTCACTAATAACATAAAACCTGGTGGTTGATTTTCGTTGTTATGCATTCCATAGATACACACAGAAATACCAATCTGACTTATCTTAAACATATCAAAAGTCATTTTTTATACATTAAAATGCCATTTCAGCAGACTGCCAAATCTCCCACGTATACAAGCACATAAAGATTGTTCAATATTCTGAAACCATGCCAGCTCTACAAATATTTTACATAGATTTTTAGTATTGTTTTTAAGCCACTATTTTCAGGTTTGCGTAGGCCACAAAAAAAGAACCCAGACGAGTCCAGTCACCATAATTTCAACGTTTGAAGAAGTAAATTAATAGACTTTAATTTATTATATGGTCATTGTTAAATATTTCAATTTCTTTAAATTCTTTTAAATACCAATTGTTGAGAGATGTTATCCATTTCATATAATCTAACTAGCTATTTCAATTCGTGACTGATTGTTGACCTCATAATTACATGTATATGTATTGTTGTTGACTTTACATGTATTCTTCTGCAAACAAGTGACAACAAAATTGAGAATTGAAAAATATTATTTGATTATTTTTAAAATATTGTTTTTGTTTTTTCTTTTCATAATATTGAATTTAAAATATAAGGATTGTTTTCAAAGATGGTTAGATTAGTGGATAAAGAAGACTCTGGATGGGTTTACTCTTTGCATAAATCCTTAGTTAATTAAAGTTTGTTTTGGATTCAAAAACGATGTCTCCCCCGTTCCCCAGATTTGACGCAGAGGATACAAATTTCCTTGTAATATGCACAAATAAATATGGTGTACTTGCTACACACCAAGTTTCTTAAAATTTTATGCAGTATTTTCAGAAGAGTTGAGCAGAAACCATGATTTATAAGGAATTGTTGGAAAATTATAGGTTCAAAGGGCCATAACTCCCAAAAAATTTTGAGGATCAGAATTTCCTGGTAATATGCACAACTACATATGGTGTACTTGTTACATACCAAGTTTTTGTAAAATTTGGTTGAGTAGTTTCAGAGGAGTTGAGGGAATAACTTTGTGACGGACAGGACAAAAACAATATGTCTCCCACAAAATATCTTTATATTAATAGCCTTTCTTGGTTTATAAAATGTGGTGGGGGAGAACTGTCTTATAAGAAATCAAAATACACATTCTCTGCATTCATATTAACACAATTCTTGTTTACTTGTGCCTCATTCATGTCTAAGAATAGCAAGCGATTTCACCAACAAACTAAAAAATTAGCACTTTCTATTCAATTTATTCTGTTTCAATGCTGGTTTTTTCACAACTGATAATAACAAGTAGAATGTACAATTGCTGACAATTGTCTACTACACTGAGAACAAGAAAATCATCATCAAACATAATGGTGGAAAAATAGCTAATGGAGGTAACTAGGAATGTAAACAAAACTTTGAAGTTTACTGTACTTAAACTGAAATTAAACTATTTAAGGATTGTTTTCAATTGTTGGTTCTAGATTATTGGATATACCAGTAGATGACTTCAGGTCAGTTTACGTAAGTCCATCGTATCCAAAGTCGTCTATATCCAATAATCTAGAACGAACAATTGAAAACAATACTTATATTTTAAATTAAATATTATAAAAAAGAAGAACACTATTTAACAAGAAGTCAATAATATTTATAATTCTTTGTCGCTTGTTTACAGAAGAATACATGTATATCATAAACATCATCAACATCATCAATCAGTCACGCCCTGGGGGACTGGGTAAAATACCAAATTAGGTTATACGAAATGGACAACATTGCTCCGCTATAGAGTACATGTATTTAAAAGAATATAAAAAAAAAATTATTATAAAACCTTCCTTCCTTTTTAAAAGTTTGGACAAATCAAGCTGATATACCTCATTTTCGAATGCTGAAATTTTTTTTTAAAGAGGTAAATACAGAATTTATATATTTTGCAGGCATAAAACAGCAAAAATTGCAAAATTCAGTAAAAAATGGTTTAAATCTTTATAAAAACATACACACAGGAAAAAATATATATGAAAAGCTCACTGTATCTTTTAACAAATTTGAAGCAAACTTTAAGAAAATTACTTAAAATGAGAGTTAGCCATCAAAATTTATTGATAAAATGGAAAGACATTCAAAATTTTCTTCCTGTAATTCAGTAGAGCATGAAACTTATTGCATTGCTTGTCGATTTGCCAGAAGTCCATTTCAATTTGTTTTTAGCTATTACATTTGTACATCTTCATTATCAATATATCCTATACTATCCACTTTTGTACACAAGTGGATAGTATATGAAATTTTAATAATAAAGATAATTCTATAAAAGCTAAAAAAAAAGAAAAAGAAACTTGTGGCAAGTCTGTTTTATTGTCAAAAATTCACTTGTCTTCAAAGTGAAATTTTTTGGACAAGTATGTAAAATTTTGTAGATTTTAATACAAGTTGTTGTTTTCAGGTTCTTTATTAAACAGGAATCAAGAGGGGACAATTAGTTTGATTTAATATTTTGTAAAAAGATTTATTTTTATGCTTTCCTTCTTTTATTGCTTGGTTTTCCCCTGTGTTTTTTTCTGGTGTTTGTTTTGCATATTCATTTGTCACAAATCTTCTAATATGTTTACGACAATAAAATAATGTGTTTACTGTTGGACATTTGGTTGTAGAAACAATACAACTGACAATGACTTGTCTTGTTTCAATAAGACATTTTAAGATATAATACTAGCCTTATCAACATTAGCTCTGGTTTTTGCCGATGTTTCTACATAAGGAACCTTCCACTGCTGTGATCGTTGTTGAGCTTCCTCTACCGAAACCTGTCGTTTTTCTTCAAGATCAGCTTTGTTTCCAACCAACAGAAAAGGAATGCTGTCATCATTTTTATCATTATTAACATTTTTTACTCGCAAAATTTGTTCCCTGAAAACAAGTTTAAAATATGCCACTTAACAATGATAACTGAAGTAAATGTCTTAAAAATAAAGTTTGTTCTTTACATTTTGATGATTGATTGATAAAATACAGCGAGCAATATTTCAGCTATACTCAGTATTTAATTTTAACACAATCAATTTACTTATTATTTATCATAGACTAACATATATGATCTTATATAATAATATAAGAGATTATTATAAATAAAAAGGCCTCAGTAGTCGAGTGGTTAAGGTAGTTTGTCTATTTATGATCATGTAGTCTGTCAACGCTGAGGTTGTGGGTTCGAGTCTCACTGCGGGCACTTGGTGTACTCGACTCCAATTTTAATTGACAAGGATTGCTAGTTTTCCAACCCAAAGTCCGGGTTGTCTTTGGGTACTTGGGCTTCCTACTCCAATAAAAACTGGACACCATGAAATAGCTGAACAATTGCTGAAAGTGGTGAAACAAACAAATATACAGATAAAATGGAAGCTAAGTATGCAATATAAGTTAATTTATTTTATAAGCGCTAAAACTGTGTCCAAACTGAGAGCTGTAAAAAATTAATCATACATGTGAATCATATAAAAGTAGAAGATTCAAGGGGAAAAATCAATATGCACAGGGGTGCAAAAGCCGTGTTGCCATATTTTATTAACCAAAACAACCAAAACTTTCCTTGTCTTCATTTTAAGATTTAACATAATTGGTTATTACATGCATTACATGTAAACTAGACACAAAGTGAGGAAGGGTTTCAGCAGGAAAAATGTAAGCTTTATCAACAAATTTTAAAAGTTGCATAAAATATGAATATGTGAATCATCTAACAGTATTGAACCATTGAGTAAAATTTCAGATTCAAGAAATTTTCTAACATTTTTCTGTCGCTGTGACTTTGACCTTAAAAGTATTTACCCCTAAATCAATAGGGTTCCTCCTCTTATAGTATGTAACAATATCCCAGAGTTTCAATAAAATTGGTTGAGAACTTTTTGAGTTGTGGTCCGGAAACCACTAATTCAAGAAATTTTCAAACGTTTTTCTGTCGCCGTGACCTTGACCTTGAACAGATTTACCCCAAAATCAATAGGGCTCCTCCTCTTATGGTATGTAACAATATCCTAAAGTTTCATTAAAATCGGTTCACAACTTTATGAGTTGTTGTCCGGAAACCAATTGTTGACACCCGCCCACCTGCCCAGCCGCCCGCCATCATCATAACAATATCCGAGTTCAACTTCGTTGCAACTCGGCAAAAAAATTGTGTATTTCAACATTGTGATATAGAAAGGTACAGCATATATGGTCTTTCAGAAGAATGTCTTCATTCCGCATCAGTAATGACAAGTGAGGACACAGAAAAACGTCTTGCCTGCATTCCGCATCAGTAACAAAAATAAATTTCGTCATAAGCATTCGCTGGACCATAAAATTGAGGTCAAGGTCAGGTGGCACCTACCAGACAGTCAAGTACTATTCATCAGCAACCTATACACCAAATATTGTCATCCTACCATGCATAATTACAGAGAAACTGCCATAACCCAAAAACTTTAACGTAGTCGCTAGGCCGTAAAAAGAGGTCAAGGTCAGGTGACACCTACCAGACAGTTATGTACTAGTCATCAGCAACCTATATACCAAATATTGTCATCCTACTATGTGTGGTAACAGAGGAATTGCCATAACCCAAAAACTTTAACGTAGTCGCTGGACCGTGAAATAGAGGTCAAGGTCAACTGACAGGTGACTGACTGGCAAGTACTCAGTCATCATAAGCTACATCTGGACCAAATTTGATGGACCTAGGGCTTGGGCTTACAAATATATGAAGCAAGATGTCCAAGTGTTTACGCCGCAGCCATCGTATTCGCATACATATGCCTCAACCGCAACGAAAAGGCGAGACAAAAAATATTATTTCTCAAGCTACATTGTACATGTAACTCACATTAAAGGGTCATATAATACATGGTTACAGAGGAACTGACCTAATCCAAAAATGTAAACATAGTCACTGGGCCATGAATTTGAGGTCAAGGTCAGGTGACACGTACCAGATCATTGTGTACTATTCATCAGCAACCTATATTCCAAAAATTTTCAGCCTTCTATACATGGTTACAGTACAGAGAAACTGCCTTTAATACTAAACCAGTCTTCCAACTAAACAATATAAATTCAGACCAAACAATACAGATACTTAACAAATCTTCCAACCAAACAATAAAAATACTGAACCAGTCTTTCAACAAAACAATATAAATACTGAACCAGTCTTACAACCAAATAATATATATACTGAATCAGTCTTCCAACAAAACAATATAAATACTGAACCAGTCTTCCAACAAAACAATATATATACTGAACCAGTCTTCCAACAAACAATATAAATACTGAACCAGTCTTCCAACCAAACAATATAAATACTGAACAAGTCTTCCAACCAAACAATATAAATACTGAATCAGTCTTCCAACAAAACAATATATATACTGAATCAGTCTTCCAACAAAACAATATAAATACTGAACCAGTCTTACAACCAAACTAGAGGCTCCCAGGAGCCTGTAATCGCTCACCTGGAATCCAAATGACTTAAACTATATTAAAATTTTTGAAATTAACAGTTTCAGTCTAGTTGTTATAGCTTTTAAGTTACTGTGCAAAAACTAAACATTTCTTCAAAAAATTTGTTAAATACAATAACTCCTATAAGGTGCCATCCACAATTTTTGAAAATTAAATGGTTTTTAGGCATTGTCCTTTAGGGTACTTTAGAAATTTACAGTTTTACTCTACTAATAGGTGTGTTATAGACTAATTTATAATTAAAAAACTGTTCATATGTCCAAATTCATAATGAAAGGGCAATAACTCCTATAAAGAGTCATCTTGCAATTTTTGGACTAAGCAATCATTTGTAGGGCTTCTATTGCTGATCATTTGTGCAATTTACAGTTTTAATCTAGCTACTATAGTTTTCAAGTTACAGGACAAAAATGGAAAATTTCTTAACAAAATTGTCATTTAAGGGCAATAACCCCTATAAGGAGTCATCTGACAATTTCAGACCAATTAAATGAATTGTAGGGCTTTTTTGCTGATCATTTTTGCAATTTATTATTTCACTCTAGCTGCTATGGTTTTTAAGTTACAGGACAAAAACGGAAAATTTCATAAAAAATTGCAATTTAAGGGCAATAACTCCTATAAGGAGTCATCTGACAATTTCAGACCAATCAAGTGAATTGTAGGGTCTTTATTGCTGATCATTTGTGCAATTTACAGTTTCAATCTAGCTGCTATAGTTTTCAAGTTACAGGACAAAAACGGAAAATTTCATAAAAAAATTGCCATTTAAGGGCAATAACTCCTATAAGGAGTCATCTGACAATTTCAGACTAATACAGTGAATTGTAGGGCTTGTATTGTTGATCATTTTTGCTATTTACAGTTTTACTCTAGCTGTTATAGTTTTAAAGTTACAGGACAAAAACGCAAAATTTCATAAAAAATTACCATTTAAGGGCAATAACTCATATAAGGAGTCATCTGACAATTTCAGACCAATCAAGTGAATTGTAGGGTCTTTATTGCTGATCATTTGTGCAATTTACAGTTTCAATCTAGCTGCTATAGTTTTCAAGTTACAGGACAAAAACGGAAAATTTCATAAAAAATTGCCATTTAAGGGCAATAACTCCTATAAGGAGTCATCTGACAATTTCAGACTAATACAGTGAATTGTAGGGCTTGTATTGTTGATCATTTTTGCTCTTTACAGTTTTACTCTAGCTGTTATAGTTTTAAAGTTACAGGACAAAAACGGAAAATTTCATAAAAAATTACCATTTAAGGGCAATAACTCATATAAGGAGTCATCTGACAATTTCAGACCAATCAAGTGAATTGTAGGGTCTTTATTGCTGATCATTTGTGCAATTTACAGTTTCAATCTAGCTGCTATAGTTTTCAAGTTACAGGACAAAAACGGAAAATTTCATAAAAAATTGCCATTTAAGGGCAATAACTCCTATAAGGAGTCATCTGACAATTTCAGACTAATACAGTGAATTGTAGGGCTTGTATTGTTGATCATTTTTGCTATTTACAGTTTTACTCTAGCTGTTATAGTTTTAAAGTTACAGGACAAAAACGGAAAATTTCATAAAAAATTACCATTTAAGGGCAATAACTCATATAAAGAGTCATCTGACAATTTCAGACCAATCAAGTGAATTGTAGGGCTTTTATTGCTGATCATTTTTGCCATTTACAGTTTCACTCTACCTCGTATATTTTTCAGGTTATATTGTAAATACCAAAAATTTTGTCAAAAATCGTCAAAAATGGGCAATAACTCCTACAAGAAGCCAATACACAACTTCCCACTAATAGCAACTATTGTAGACCTTAATGTGCTGATCAATTTGAAGTAACGGTTTTCTCTATAGCTATTATAGTTTTTTAGATAATGATCAAAAACCTGTGTTGACCCCCATGTTCTATTTTTAGTAACAGCGGCCATATTTGTCTGTTGATCAACACCCTGGGTACAAACTTGAAACTAGGAACCCTAAGGATGATTGTGGCCAAGTTTGAAAAAAATTGGCCCAGTGGTTTCAGAGGAGAAGATTTTTGAAAAAGTTTACGACGGACGACGGACGACGGACGACGGACGACGGACGACGGACGACGGACGCCAAGTGATAGCAATAGCTCACATGGACCTTCGGTCCAGGTGAGCTAATAATATATATACTGAATCAGTCTTCCAACAAAACAATATAAATACTGAACCAGTCCTCCAACCAAACAATATATATACTGAATCAGTCTTCCAACAAAACAATATAAATACTGAACAAGTCTTCCCACAAAACAATATAAATACTGAACAAGTCTTCCAACCAAACAATATAAATACTGAACCAGTCTTCCAACAAAAAAATATAAATACTGAACCAGTCTTCCAACAAAACAATATAAATACTGAATCAGTCTTCCAACAAAACAATATAAATACTGAACCAGTCCTCCAACCAAACAATATATATACTGAATCAGTCTTCCAACAAAACAATATAAATACTGAACCAATCTTTCCACAAAACAATATAAATACTGAACAAGTCTTCCAACCAAACAATATAAATACTGAACCAGTCTTCCAACAAAACAATATAAATACTAAACCAGTTTTCCAACCAAACAATATATATACTGAATCAGTCTTCCAACAAAACAATATAAATACTGAATCAGTCTTCCAACCAAACAATATAAATACTGAACCAATCTTTCCACAAAACAATATAAATACTGAACCAGTCTTCCAACAAAACAATATAAATACTGAACCAGTCTTCCAACAAAACAATATATATACAGAATCAGTCTTCCAACAAAACAATATAAATACTGAATCAGTCTTCCAACAAAACAATATAAATACTGAACCAGTCCTCCAACAAAACAATATAAATACTGAACCAGTCTTCCAACAAAACAATATATATACTGAATCAGTCTTCCAACAAAACAATATAAATACTGAACCAGTCTTCCAACAAAACAATATATATACTGAATCAGTCTTCCAACAAAACAATATAAATACTGAACCAATCTTTCCACAAAACAATATAAATACTGAACAAGTCTTCCAACCAAACAATATAAATACTGAACCAGTCTTCCAACAAAACAATATAAATACTGAACCAGTCTTCCAACAAAACAATATATATACTGAATCAGTCTTCCAACAAAACAATATAAATACTGAACCAGTCCTCCAACAAAACAATATAAATACTGAACCAGTCCTCCAACAAAACAATATAAATACTGAACCAGTCCTCCAACAAAACAATATAAATACTGAACCAGTCTTCCAACCAAACAATACAAATACTGAACCAGTCTTCCAACCAAACAATATATATACTGAACAAGTCTTCCAACAAAACAATATAAATACTGAACCAATCTTTCCACAAAACAATATAAATACTGAACAAGTCTTCCAACCAAACAATATAAATACTGAACCAGTCTTCCAACAAAACAATATAAATACTGAACCAGTCCTCCAACAAAACAATATAAATACTGAACAAGTCTTCCAACCAAACAATATAAATACTGAACCAGTCTTCCAACAAAACAATATAAATACTGAACCAGTCCTCCAACAAAACAATATAAATACTGAACAAGTCTTCCAACCAAACAATATAAATACTGAACCAGTCTTCCAACAAAACAATATAAATACTGAACAAGTCTTCCAACCAAACAATATAAATACTGAACAAGTCTTCCAACCAAACAATATATATACTGAACAAGTCTTCCAACAAAACAATATAAATACTGAACCAATCTTTCCACAAAACAATATAAATACTGAACAAGTCTTCCAACCAAACAATATAAATACTGAACCAGTCTTCCAACAAAACAATATAAATACTGAACCAGTCCTCCAACAAAACAATATAAATACTGAACAAGTCTTCCAACCAAACAATATAAATACTGAACAAGTCTTCCAACCAAACAATACAAATACTAAACCAGTCTGCCAACCAAACAATATAAATACTGAACCAGTCTTCCAACAAAACAATATAAATACTGAACCAGTCTTCCAATTAAACAATATAAATACTGAACCAGTCTTCCAACCAAACAATATAAATACTGAACCAGTCTTCCAACAAAACAATATAAATACTGAACCAATCTTCCAATTAAACAATATAAATAATAAACCAACAATGCACCTACTGATCCAAACTTCCTGTTCCATCAATTAATATCAAATGCATACAATTACAAACACTTGCACATTAAAAGTGCATGTAAATTTTACTGCAACTTCTTTCTACATAAAGAACTGTACAACTAATTGGTTTGTAAAAGGAACTGTGAACAGGTGTTAAAAAACATTTCTAGATAAAATCTTGAAAACTTTGTTGTAGTATGTGTTTAAATCTCAACAACATGGTCCTTTCACTTACCATCTAGATAACAAGATTACATAATAACAGACTTGCACTGTTTGACATTAACTTCTGGTTTTTTAAAAACTTTTCAAAGTGTAAGTACCAGTAGCATAATGTGAGCTAAATGCTGCTTCTAATAAAACACTTATATAGTAACTATTGTGGTCAGGTGAGACTGTGTATTATATTGACTTTCAATGTTGCATAACAAGAAAAAACAAATGCTTTACAATACAACCTTGCTACTGTAATGATGATTTGAACAGGAATCACTAAATCATGAATGCAATAGAAAATATATAAAACTATGCATCTAAAATGCTGCATGGAATGCCTTTAAACTAGAAATAAACAACTGTTTTGGTCATAATTTTTAATTTTGATACATGTACATGAAGCCTCTCCTAGATGTGTACACATTTGACATGATGAAGTCAATAAGTTGATTTTTTACTGAAATACTTACAGATTTGTTTACATGATTATTTGAGCCCCTTTTCACAAACAAAAACTTTGACCTTTTCCTCCTTTTAGAGGGGTTTGAGGACAAAAAAATGTTTTCCTGTAAGTAATTCTTGGGCCTAATCATATATAACTAAAGCTAAAGTAATGTAGTGGGGCAAAAGGGAGGGGGGGACAAAAAACATGACCTGAAATTTATATTTCACCTCAAAAACTGCCTAAATATGTGTTGCCAAGTAAACTGTTTTAAGTTTTTTATTGTAATACATTCTTTCTTTGATTGATGCAGAGACAGTTAATGTATCATGTGATGAATTTGACTTGAATGTTAATAAACTAGCCGTTACAGAAACTGGAGAAATGATTAAATGGAAGATTTAAGAGCATGTTTTTACAGTTAGATATCCTGTACAGCCATTTATAATGTAACATGAAAGCTTACAAATATATCCAACATAAAACATTTTGTGAAGTACATACATACACATTTTAGAAGCAATATGATGACTAAATGAACAGCCTAAACTCATTATAAAAAAATCACATAATTTCCAAATTTGGCCTATATCATAAGTGTCATATGAAATGAATACTACTAAAGGCAAAGAGGAATGCAATTAAATACTATAATAGACTATAATTCCTGTCAAAATCAAATAAAAAAATATTTCCTAAAATTATGGAATGAAACAAAAACCCTTTGGTTAGCAACGTTTACTGGCAATGGTCTAAAACCATAAATTACCATTACAACATGGAAAAAATTTTTTAGTTATTATAGGAAATTACCGAAAGCTCTAACAATTCAATGACAAAATCACATTTAAATCATAAAAACAAAATAAATACTGAAAAGAGAACATACTAAAAAACTGATGCTTCTTGGGGTCCATTAAAGAAATTAATTTTCTAACAACTTCAACATGTTCAAGGTCATTGAAGAGAATTACCATCAACAATAAATCACATCAAGATCTGATAATACAGGAACATACTGAATTTTCAGTTCCAATTTAGCCCCTTAAGTTATCCAACCCTTAATTGATGTTACAGGTTAATTTAATTTTTTGCACAAGAAATACAGCTTTATTAAATCAATTTATTGCTAATTAATGATGCAAATAAAATATATTGTAATTATTTTGAGTCAATGTTAACAATTTTGAGTAAAAAAAAAGCTAGTTACTACTAGTAGATGTTTGCCGAACATTACAGAGGTCTGCTTCAGTAAAAATCAATGGACATCTACATGTAGGACACCAGCTATGATCATGTGGTCAATCGTTGTATGGATACCTTAATTGCAAAAGCAACAGGACATTTGAACAAACAAGAAATGTCTCAGCGCCAGCCCACACTGATAAACCAATCGGCACATCTCTGGTAAACACTTCCCTTTTCCACTTAAGCATGAAATATTGGGCAAAGCCCTACAGAATTTTGCCAGTAAGAAGATAACTGTGTTGATCATGGAGATATAAAGTCATCTTCATTTAAAAAAAAACGCTGTAAGCCAAAGATAAATCTGAGGTGGGACAGATAAAGGAACAAACCCAAAATCTATATGCCCCCCAACTTCAATGCAATGATAAACCTGAGGTGGGACGCACAAAGGAACAAACCCAAAATCTATATGCCCCCCAACCTTTAGTTGTCTAGACATAAATCAGTAACAAGCTTCCAAAATAGCTATTCGAACAGATGACTGAATAAAAGCTACTTTTTGAATCTGCATCAATAAAACTAATCTAGATTGTACTCCAGTACTAGTATATGGACCAGTTTCAGGTATAGCTTAAACAAGTCATCGAAACAATACTGCTGAACAAAAATGATTAACTTCTTTCACTGTGAAATCTACACAATGCCTCTATCTTACAACGAATAAAATATATATTTATTAAAAGATAGTTATTAAAAAGTTAACAAGCCTATAAGAAACAACATAAATTTATGGATAAACAAACCCTGTTATAATATGACAAATCTATACAAACCTAAATTCAACTGTGGCTTGAAATGATTCCTGTTCAGTTATAGAAAATACACATAAAAATCCTTCACCACTACGAAAATAATTGTCCCTAATAGCAGCGTAATCTTCCTGTCCTGCAGTATCTAAAATGTCTATTTGAACTTCCTCACCGTCTAACACAACTTTTTTCCTGTATGAATCTGCTTTTGTTGGTTCATAATCTTCTACAAACTGCAAAAAAGATATAAAAGGATTTATAGTGAACTTTTTTTAAAGAGAATATTCAGGCAAGAATTCCTAATTTCCAAGACTAAAAAATATTTACAAATGTTTCAGTCTCTGACATTCAATTCATAACAAGCTACATTTGAAATTACACACTATTTTATATACCGGGTTTTTGTGATAATTTTTGGCCTTTACATGAAGAACCTGAACTGTCAAAAGGATAATCTCCAGACAATGAAGAAACTAAGCAAGAGGTCTAAAAAAAACACTGGCTAGAAAAGAACATGCTCCATGGTCTAAACAACAATTGCTTACAATTGGACTTAGTAGAGGACCTAAAAAAATCGCAAAAGTTTTAAATGGCCAGGTTGCAAAGCAAGTGCCTCAATAAATAATGAATGGTTTACAATTTGTTGGAAGGTTTTGGGTTTGTGTTAAAAAAGTAGAAAGAGTTGATTACACAAAACAGTGCAAATGTTCTGAAAAATAACAAAATTTAGAAAAATTAAGAAAAAAATTATGGAACACTTCCATAATAGCAGGTGCACAACTTCAATACATGTGCCATCTTTCTGTGAAGTTTCAGAGATCTGGATTAAAAACTGTAGGAAGATTTGATTACTAAAGTTAGATACCCTATTTCCCTGCACGCCCAATGGTCTGCCTATCCGCCAGACTTTACCAAACTATAACCTGGGTTTGCACTTTGTGCAAATATGCATGCTGGATCATGGATGATCTTTATTGCGTTTGTTTTCAGAGTGTCTCAAGAATATCATATTATAATTGAAGATATGGCAACCAGCTTTATTGATGAGGTGATCATCTCTGCATGGAGCACCAAAGAGGAAGCAGACACAGATATATGATACTTGTAATTACTTTTTGAAGTTTAATATTATTTAAGTTAAAAGAAATTTTTTATAACAGTGCAGTTTTTTTTTAATGTTAATTTAAATACATGCATGATATTTACTGCAACTAGGAATGGCCACATATCGGATTGAATTGTCTGCAACCTTTCTTTAGACAATCAATATTTGCTGACCATTGACAATCTGACAACCTATTGATTGTTTGTTTGTGATCAATTTCTTCTTTAAGGACATTTAAGCTGAAATATTGTCCGCTGATAATGATCAGACAATCAATTAATGGGACATTATATGCACATACACGTTTTTATATGTAAAACTTGACAAATTACATGTGTATTCAACTACATAAAGACTGTCGCAGCAATGCTGGAATCAGGTGAAAAAGGAACTAAGCCTAATTAAATTCATTGATTTGTTGTAAGAACTCGCCAAAGTAATTATTATCCAGGCTATTTGTCAATTAACAATTAGCTTTAAAAAACTAATGTCATGACCTTTTATATTGTTTCAACATCTTGTCAATTAGGAAAAGTAGTGAGTTATCGCTCGTTTGCAGGTGGCGCCGTGGTAGCCGGTCCATGTTATAATGCGGTTATAATGCATATGTAATAAGAAGAAAAATATATATTAATTCTTCAAAACAAAACATTAAAGATCTTTCTTTCGGCCAAAAAAAAAATCATTTATTATCGTTTTACAACAGATTTGATATACAGTTCGGGCAAACATGTCCACCCAGTTTCCCCTCCCCCCTTTTCTTATTTATACGAAAGCATAATTGTTAATACTGTAGGAAATTAATTCTTTACCATTATTTTCAAGCAATTGATGTTTCATCAACACCAAAATACTTTTTGTCTTTTTTCACGGCATTGAAATATTTTGCTTCGTCCATTTCTAACATCGAAATGGACGACACCTACAGCGGCTGTGGAGTAACATAGGTATTGTAACAAGATTTAAAAAAAAAAATGCTTTCTTATAAATAAATTAATTGAAAGAGAAAATATTTTTTGTATGGAAATATTGCTAGTTTATTATAAACAAGTGTGGACACAGAAAAACGTCTCTCCTGCATTCCGCATCAGTAACGAAAATAAATTTTGTCATAAGCATTATGTAAATACCATTAAATATCAGCAGCGGCCTGTATACAAAATATTGTCACCATACCCTGCATAGTTACAGGGAACAGCCGTAACCCAAAAACTTTAATGTAGTCACTGGACCGTGAAATTGAGGTCAAGGTCAGGTGGAACCTACCAGACAGTCATGTACTATTAATCAGCAACCTATATATCAAATATTGTCATCCTACCATGCGTAGTTACAGAGGAACTATCGTAACCCAAAAACTTTATCGCAGTCGCTGGACCGTGAAATTGAGGTCAAGATCAGGTGACACCTACCAGACAGTCATGTACTAGTCATCAGCAACCTATACACCAAATATTGTCATCCTACCATGCGTAGTTACAGAGGAACTGTCATAACCCCAAAACTTTAACGTAGTCGCTGGACCGTGAAATTGAGGTCAAGGTCAGGTGACACCTACCAGACAGTCATGTACTAGTCATCAGCAACCTATACACCTAATATTGTCATCCTACCATGCGTAGTTACAGAGGAACTGTCGTAACCCCATAACATTAACGTAGTCGCTGGACCGTGAAATTGAGGTCAAGGTCAGGTGACACCTACCAGACAGTCATGTACTAGTCATCAGCAACCTATACACCAAATATTGTCATCCTACTATGCGTAGTTACAGAGGAACTGTCGTAACCAAAAACTTTAACGTAGTCGCTGGACCGTGAAATTGAGGTCAAGGTCAGGTGACACCTACCAGACAGTCATGTACTAGTCATCAGCAACCTATACACCAAATATTGTCATCCTACCATGCGTAGTTACAGAGGAACTGTCATAACCCCAAAACTTTAACGTAGTCGCTGGACCGTGAAATTGAGGTCAAGGTCAGGTGACACCTACCAGACAGTCATGTACTAGTCATCAGAAACCTATACACCTAATATTGTCATCCTACCATGCATAGTTACAGAGGAACTGTCGTAACCCCATAACTTTAACATAGTCGCTGGACCGTGAAATTGAGGTCAAGGTCAGGTGACACCTACCAGACAGTCATGTACTAGTCATCAGCAACCTATACACCAAATATTGTCATCCTACCATGCGTAGTTACAGAGGAACTGTCGTAACCAAAAACTTTAACGTAGTCGCTGGACCGTGAAATTGAGGTCAAGGTCAGGTGACACCTACCAGACAGTCATGTACTACTCATCAGCAACCTATACACCAAATATTGTCATCCTACCATGCGTAGTTACAGAGGAATTGTCGTAACCCAAACACTTTAATGTAGTCGCTGAACCGTGAAATTGAGGTCAAGGTCAGGTGACACCTATCAGACAGTCATGTACTAGTCATCAGCAACCTATACACCAAATATTGTCATCCTACCATGCATAGTTACAGAGGAACTGTCGTAACCCAAAAACTTTAACGTAGTCACTGGACCGTGAAATTGAGGTCAAGGTCAGGTGACAGGTGACTGACTGGCAAGTACTCATCATAAGCTACCTCTGGACCAAATTTGATGGACCTAGGGCTTGGGCTTACAAAGATATGAAGCAAGATGTCAAGTGTTTACGCCGCCGCCGCCGCCGCCGGATTCCCATACATATGTCTCGCCTCCAGCGCCTTTCGTCGCAGGCGAGACAATAATCGTTTTTGTTTTCTTAGGGAACATTGTGAAACGGCGATGTTCGAAACATAGAATGCATATTTTAGTAATATTAGGAAAGAAGACCAAAGAAGATTAATAGATTACAAACTTTTCAATTAACTAATTTTTATTCCAGAAAGTTTTGCATTTCTATTTTTTAATTCTTGATTATTCTTCTTTCAAATCAGAAATTGTTAAATTCACGTATTTATCACGGTATGATTCAATTGTCAATAGCGTTACGATCAGTGTGTAAACATATAGTTGCTGGACCGGGAACAGCGGTGCCATTTGGTAATTTTCAGGAAGAGATAATTCACTATTGTTTCCCATTTATTACTCTTTATTCTTCTGTTAAGAGAGTCAGGATGAGAGAAGCCATTTTGCAAGTAAACTGTACATGTATGAATTTTATTTAAAATATTACTGCAGACTTAATATGTTCTAGATGTAAACATAGGAATGACCTGCACAAATATGCTGGTTACCACTGAAGGCAGAGACTTCCTTTCCAACAATGGGGATATAAAAACATTTTAAAGTGCTATTAGCAAAGCATAAACAAAACTTTAAATTTTGTAAATTTTCTAGAAACTCACATATGACCACAATGACCCATTTCCATTGTAATCAGAAATTACAATGTTATAACTCAGTAAGCAGTTCTTTTGTTTTCCATTAGTTAAGTTTTTTTGTCGGTAAAAAAAAAGGGGGGGGGGCAATAAAGACCTATATAAACAATGAATATTTTGTTTTGACAACTCTATCATGTGGTGTGTTCTGCCCCAAAGTCATTTTACTTCACTGTAGATAAATCCTTCAGACAAAGCCTTTTTAAATGGAACATTCCAATTTAAAAAAATAACATAAATTAACACCTAATTAAATATACATTTTTCTAAATGTCAATTTTGATATGGAATACTTCTGAATGCTGTCAAAAATTGCCCTGGCTGTCCATTGCTACAGCTGGACCAGACAGACCTTACCTCATCGTACATAAACTGCAGTGTCAATGCCGATTTACCAACACCACCACTCCCCACCATTATAACTTTATGTATCACAGCTGGCTGCTGAGTCTTAGCCTTCGACATGATTTCTTTATTCTTCTGTCTTCTCCAGAACAAACAGCTACACATGGTTAAAAATAAATGTAAACAATTATTTTGAGCTATATATAAATATTGTGCAGACTTTTAAATCACCCTACTTGATTACTCATAAGCTATTTATAGATGTAAAAAAAACCACCTTCAATGCACAATTTCCAATAAATCAATTTTCTTTTCCTGGATTAGTCAGAGTTACACAATATTTAATTATTTTTCTGAAACATTATTTAATTAGTTAATTTTGTCATAATAACCTTAAACAGGAAGACTTCATTTTTTAAAACTTGTCATTTTATTGAAACGTTCCACTCCAGATACATGGAGGGGTAAAATAAGAATGTTTAGACATGTACTAGTACCAATATATTTGCATTTAAATTGTTTCAAAAAAAAAATCATAACTTTAATATACATATGACTAAATTTTAAAAACGAAATTATGCTACATGTATACCATGTGTATACCCACTGAAAAAAGATAGTTTTGAAATACCTAAACTTGTGTTTATACTAAAGACACACTTAATGAGGCCATAATGAAATACTGTATGAACAGATGTATACTGCCAACTACTGAATATAAATTACTATAAATATTTGAGTCTATTCATAGCATGAAGAAATCCGATGCACTGATGAACTTGTGATTTTGTTCAATTAAATTAACTTTTGTAAAAGCATTCAGTATCCACTGATCAGGAAAGTCATGCAAAATGCAGAGCATTGGAAAATGGTGCATTCCACCTTCACAGACATAAGCCCAGCCTTGCCGATTCATTTCGGCTGAGAACCATGTGCGGGTTAATACAATTTTTTTTATTTGTGCAACCAATAAAGATTATTAAGCATAATTTGTCATCACTAAATTTAGTAATCGAGAGATTTCAGAATGATTGATAGATTTGATGAGAATTTGTAATATTTTGATTTTCCTTCCAATGAATAAGTTACTGAAAGTGAAACATAAAAAAATTAGATGAGACAAAAAAAGATGTTTCTTTTTCCTTCTTTTTGAGAACAATGACATGGAAACCTCAGATAAAGGAAAGGAAACATCTGAAGTCCTTCAATTTGGGAAAATTTTGACTGTGGCTATCATTTGTGGGAAAAAGTATTGCAAATTTTGTTTAAAACCAGGAAGCAAAAATACAATTACAGCGTTTCAATGTAGGTAAGTAGGAAATATGTATTAAGCACCAATGCTTAGAATCACAAAAGAAAAACATATTAATGAAAGAATCCTTATTCTAATTTTTGATTTTTAAAAATATTTGGTATGCACAGAGTATAAAGAACACAAATGAAAATACATGTACATACTGCTAAAAAAAAATCGATTACTGTCGAGTTAAAGTTTTGTCAAAACTTGCATGTACACATAGGCGCACATGAACTAAAACATTCTGGTGAGAAACCTTAACATATAAAAATGTTATTATTGATCAGAACATAGTGGTGAAAAGGCTTGTATGTAATTATATATAGTCTGGTCAGTCTCAAAACATGAATGCACTCATAAAGAAACATACTGGTGAGGAATCTTCAAATATTCATGTTTCTTTGTTTCATAAATAAAACATCACAGAATCTTTGTGGTAAAGTGTTTGAAGGCAGCTATCTAATATTGTCTTAGTGACAATAATGTAGCTCCTTTTTTCTATGAACAGAGCTACAAAGAGGTCCCATTACTCCTATTGGAGCAAAAACACTCTTGGGATTTATATGTATTTTCCGCTATTAAACTGCTATCTTTGTTTAATTTATATATTTTTATAAAGAATTTAGCACAAACAACATTTTTTTATATTAGGCAATGGCAAATTTTACTTATTTGAAGCCACATTCACAAAAATTTTCTCCAAATCTGTTCACTGCAGTGTACATGTTTTTTTTCAGGAAAGAAAATAGATTCAGATAACTTATTTAGTGTAACAACTATTCTGTTTTATTCTCATAGATACAAGTACATACATGTATGTAAAGATGATATAAATACTCTGTGAGATGTCACTTTCACATGATACAGTAACATGCACATATTGACCTTAATATAGATAAATATACATGTATAATATTTATATGTCATGTACTTATAAACAAATGGGGAATATATAGGACAGAACAAAAATTACTGTGTACACAGAAAAAGTCATCAATTACACGTTTTTGTAAACAAGGTGTTAACGAGATACACCTTTCATCCATCAAAACGTGTATTAAAATCAGATAAGTAAACATTAACTGATTATTTAAAAGTGACTATCTTATCATTAGTAAAAAAAAGTGGTTTAATTTTGTACATTTAAACCAAATGTATTATTAAGTTCTTTCAGATTTGACATGTACAAATGCTTATATGTATATACTAGAATATGTCAGCATTCTGACTATGAACCTGTAAAGCTATTTCTAGAGCAATTTAATACATTTCTAATACTGTTTTCAAAATTGACAAAATCACAGGAAAAGTTCAAATGAACATTCAAGACCTATTTCATACCAGAAACTAGTTATAAAATATTGGATTTAAGAGTATTTGAACAATCTGGGCCTTTATACAGTGTGTGAAACAAAAAAAAGAAACCTTATAGACAATTGGGTTATATCTTAGTTATGAATGAAGTAGCCCAGGCCAAATAATCAGACACCCAAGTTGAGGTGCAACTTACATGTAACTGGGCACTATACATAGCTTGCCAGGCAAAAATACAAGTCAACCCTGGGGTAAATGCTGTAAAATTCTGAATTCTCCACATTTCTTGGCACATATTTTGAGTGTTTTATCTGCCATTTTTTGTAGAATAATTGGTTAATTTTACAACCCAAGAAATATAAAATGCACAAGTTGTTGAATTGAATGTGAATGAGACAACAATCCAAGTAGGTCAAGTTGAGGAAAATACACAGAAATATTTTTGTTTGAATATTTTCCTGTAAAATCATGATGGGAGTTCATGTACTAGTATATTATAATACATTTCTGCAATGAAGGTTTAAAACACCAGATACATTTATGTTTTAATTTGTGCATTTTACCTGATCCAATTATATTTGGACATAAAATTCACTTTGTGGTAGCAAGCACATTATTACTTGTTTCAAAAACTGTTACATGCACAATATGCCAACACCATTAACTAGAGTCAGTAAAATAAATATTTTTCCGTAACTTGAGATAATTTGAAGTTATACAGTCTTTGTGTATCAACACTTGTATTTTTATACACTTGTCTCATGAATATTTATATCACATTTACCGATTGTTTTCAAATCTGAATTAAAGTTTTAAATGGTTACTTCTAAGTTGAAAAGCTACATGGACAATCAATTTCTTGATGAGGCCCTTGAAACAACAGACAATTTTTAACCGAAAACAAGCATCACAATTAATTGCGAACCACATCAAATATTATGATATAAAAATCGGTCAGTGGACAGACCATGTTAAAAATCCATAACAGTGTAAATTCAATGAAAAAATTATAAAAATAGAGAAGAAATTGTAATCATGGTAATGATTGATATCTATTTGTACATTTTTTGTACATCATTTAAGGTATCCGGACCACAATTGACCACGTGATCATAATTGGTGTCCCGGATGGCCATTGTTTTTCAATGGAGCAGACCTCGGTAATGTTCGGCAAACATCGGATATACTATTTGAGCAACTAAATTTTTTTCCGCAAAATTGTGAACATTGACTCAAGTTATATAATAAATTTTACTTATCATTAATTAGCAATACATTGATTTAATAAATCTGTATTTCTTGGTCGACAAATAAAATTAAACGGTAACTTCAATTGTGGGTCGGATACCTTAAGGATTTTTTTTTTTATTTTTATTTTACTTCACAAATTACAGTTATTAAAACCTTCATATATAACAAGAAGACTGAAAAGATTTTAAGTTGGAAATATACTTTATCCCGGAATAATTTAAACAGCTTGCATCATTCAAATTAATTTTTAAAGATAATGTACATTTGTATGTCTCCCATTGCATAATCTGTTTGGCTTTTATGTCTTTGTATTGTATTTCTTCAACAATCCTCAAACATGAAAGGTAAGCCCCATGTACTATAAGTATAATATTGTAAGAACGTTTGGACAAGTGAATGTTAACTTCGGACAAGTCAACAGTTTACACAACCTGTCCAAAAGGACAAGTTAATAAAATTAATGTTTAGCCCTAAGCATTTAATCAAGTATATGTATGTTCACTGTCATGCAGATGCAGCACAGGATGCATAAACGGGTCAACACTTTGGTACAATGAGCTACATTTTTTAAAGAACCAAATTATCGCAAAATCTGGTTTTTTTCTAAACTAGAATGAAACTAACTGTAATAGAACAGCAAAATTTCATTAATGCTTTGATTTTCATACACAGTAATCAGAGCATTTAACTCAGCTACATATTATAATGAAATCACCCTAAGGCTATCTTCTAAATGACCTTTGACATCTGTATTTATTTAATTGCTTGTTACACATGTGGAATGATTGGGTTATAAATGACAATATAATTTTAAGTATAGATTTTTGTTAGAGCCAAACAAATATTCTTATAACATACATTTGCGATTAAAGCAACATTTTACAATAATAAAGTCAAAGATTGTACATGTAAATTGTAAGTTTTCATTTTGATAGGGTGCTACAATAAAGTAGTTTTGTTTTTTTTATGGACGAAGCTACAAAGAGGTCCCATTACCTGTACTGGAGCAATTTTGTCTGTTTGCAAAACTTGGTCACTATCATTTGGGCAGATGTGTCATGACTTATCCAATTTCCAATGAACGTAATGAAAACAAGAACTAGTATAAAAAGTAAGACCTCCTTTAGAATCACAGATGGCTAAATCACACTAAAAGATTTCTGTAGCATAAGTCAAGGATGATTGTTACACGTTAATAACAGAGGCTTTGTATGAAGTCTTGACATGTTGTAATGGAAAAAAATTGCAATGGATTTTTGTGACAAAAGGGTACACTACAGCCAAAAAGGATTACGTCAAGTCCGTGAGTCCATGACGGACAATGATTATAGTACGCGGACATTCCTGATGGACAGAAGTTCATCATTCGCGGACACTTCAGATATGATGTCCCCAATATGGATCCGTGAATTCTTCCACATGTCCGCGAATGTAAACGTAATTGTCATGGACTGAATTTGATAAATACTTTATAGTTTATTGTTCCTATCATTAAACCATTCAGTTGTGTATTAATTCTTGATAGATCATCAGTAAAAACATGTGCAAGAAGGATACTATATTAATTATTTTACATAATAAATATTTTCATATTAATTAGTAAAAAAGGGGTAACAAAAAACAGGTATAGTAAACTTTTATACAATAAAGGTGTGTTTAAACTCTTATAATATAATCAGTAGGTGTTAATAAAACGCTGGTGTAAAACACCTTTCAGTATGGTGCCCAGAGGAATTGGGATACTTGTCGTCCACTGGATGCAAAATAGAACGGTCCATTGATCAAGGAACACCTGCGATTTTATTGTGGGGTCAACTCATATAGGTGTGTATAAATGTGTGTAAGAGTTGAAAGGTATGAATTACGGTAAATTTCATAATTATAATAACAAAATTTCCTGCTGGCTTCCTGTTCCTGTGGCTGATGTTAATTGATGAAGGTAACCAACATGTGGACTTTCCGTGTAATTAAAATAATACACCGACCGGAAAGTTGTATTGTCTCAAACGATTTTTTCCCCACACATTTCAAAACTTTGGCCATCGTAGGTTTAGTGCAATATTGTTAAAAACACATTCACTTTTAAAATTTTGTTAAGGAATTTTGTACAATTATTTGCAACCTCGAATTTTGATGTCGTCACCCGGAGACACGTGTCACTCAGGGGCCGCGCTGGGCTTCGCCAATGTCGCCAATTGCGATTTTTTTTTTCATTTGGCGACAAAATATTGCGTCTGGCGATTTTTTGGCGCCAAGGTTTTATAGTGTTAAACGATGCATACACATTTTAAATTTATCGGTAATCGGCGATTGCATCATTAAAGATCCTCTGTCGGCTTCTTTGGTCGTAAATACACGTGTATTGTGTAGTATCCAGTGACACGTGTGTTATTTGGAGTTATTAAACGGAAATCGGCAATAAATGAATCAACAAAGTTGTCAGATGAAATTGAAAAGCAGCTTTACCTGCATCACATTTGAGAGACGTGTAATAAAAACAATTGATGCTCCCGCTGTTAATTAATTTATAAAAATAACAAAACAAACATATTTTTGTAATAATTTTTTTTTATAATGTAGTTAATAAAATACAGGTACGAAAACTGACGTCGTTGTTGAGTGATTTCCGGACCGGATGTCCGTCTTCATTTCGTAATTAGAAAACTCGTACGCATGCGTAGTTCTATTTTCAGTATTTCCGGTTTTATGTTCATTCACGGGAATAGATGTTTCTAATAAATTACTGTAAAATTTTGGTTTTCTGCCAACAAGAAATCACTCGCACATCTTTTCATGATTAAAATACAATAAGTGTACGGGCTGCTTGAAACCAAACTTTTGAAAAATTAAATAAGAGTCCGGTAAACTTGGATTTCGTCCGACGTTACAGAATGTCACACATGTTAAACAATTTGGCCATGTCGTATAGTGATCTAGTGATTTCTACGATGGCGACACTTTTACAAAACTGGCGACGGAAAATTGCAGTTGGCGATTTTTTTGGCGCCAGCTTTTTAGAAGCCAGAGCAGCCCCTGGTCACTTCTAGGTTTTTGCTCCTCCCATTAATTGAGTGATTCCCGCCTCACCTATTGATTTTTTGGTAATAGGTGTGTTAGTTTTGGCCTATCTGTCCATTACTCTAATCTCATTAGGTCTTCAAAGAGACCAATAATTGACACATAATTTCTCACTCCGTGCATGTCCGACTGTTATAGAATTTACACAACAATAGAATCTGTTGAATGAACAATTATGTAAAACGAATAAAGACGTCTGAGTGACGAGGTTTAAAAAATGTTACTGCCTTTCTGCAACAAATACTCATTATGAATTTCTGCAGTTACAACATATGCCTTGTACAAGTACCGTGTTTATCACAGCAATACCGCGAAGTCCATGAATAGACGATTCTGCAGTCATTTTGGTCATGGAACGTTCACGGACAATTATCACTCAAAAAAATGATTGCCGTGTCACGTTTTTCTGCGGACTTTGCGGAATCCATCTTGGCTGCAGTGTATCTTCAGCCAGAAAAACATCCTAATTTATACATATCCACAGACACCTTTGTAGTAATTATATAGGCTTGCCTACTTTTAAAAATTTATTTCTGGTAATTTTGCTAACAAATCGGCTTCATTTTCTGGTAATTATCAAAATAAAAAGTTACAAATGTAACTCAAATTGGTACAATTTAAAACAATATTTGAATGCAAGCAACCAAACTGGACACAAGAGTGGTCACTTTAACTACAAAACACCTCATCATTACCAATTTTATATCTATGCACTGTGCACTATTCTTAAAATATAACTGTTCCATCCAAAACTAAATAGTCAAAATATTTTCTGGAAGGGTGTGTCAGAAAATGGTGTTTAAGTTACAAACATGTAAACATAAAATGATCAAGTTCGAGTTCTTATGGTATGAATAAATTTCAGTATTTCTAGCTTTACAATTAATACGAGCAAAATAAAGCATTCCAATTTCTTTCATGCGTATTGTAAAAACTGAATTAGTTTACAATATACTATATAGTAACTGGTGAGCTGAATGGGTTGTCAGAACCCGGCAAATGTCATTTAACTTTTTCGTACATTTTTTTTATATCACGCGTTATTGTAATATTTAATGCAAATCATGCGCTTACCTTTAAATAAAAATATCAAGATTTCGCGGTAATATCATTGATTGCAAAATCACTTCATAAACACTAAGTTTCAAACATTTAAATTGTTCAAGTCAACAAAGTGGAAATGGCCAAGGTTTGTTGCATTCTGGGAAGTAATTCGGTTTATATATTTTCCACTTAATATTAATGATTCGATACTAAATAAAGCGGGATAACTCTTGGTCATTATAGACAATATAGCTTTGTAAATCTCGGTACCATGTATTCATATTGGCATGAAGTAAAGTATGTACTAAATCCAGCTTGTTTTATTTTCTCTAGAAAATTCAACTGTGATTTGATGCGAATACAAATGACAATGAAATCAAATGCACATATGCAAAAATTAGCGAATGCAAATTTGAAACTCTCGATTTGTCACACTTTCATATGGAAAACTTCGTCCCATTATATTTTTGTCAGTTTACTTGTTATGATCATTGTAGCAAGATTATACGTATGGTGGAGATAAATCAATGCATTGAGATGGATACAATTTTAAGGACTATGAATTTTTGACATGTATATAATGTTTAACTGTCCACCCAGCTATATTTCAGAAATATTAGTAGTAAAGTTAAAATCTCGTAAAATCTGACAAAAAACATAAACCTAAACGTGACCAGTGAGCATGGAAAAATAAAAACGCAGTTGTAGCTGTGGTAATATATAGTAGGCGAAAAAAAAACGCAATTTAATCTGGGACTAGTATAAGGGGTCGTCCATAATTGTCAACCATTTTCACAAGTGTGCAAAAAGCACACTTTTCGAGACCCCGCACCCCCCATCAAAAAGTGTACATCAACCATTAAACTAATAGAAAATTTGAACTCCACGGAAACGAAAAATTCTGAAGATAAAAAAAAAGTGTACGCAAAAATGTCAAAATTTTTAACCCCCTCCCTCAAGTGTGCGGTTTGCACACTTATGAAAATGGTTGACAATTATGGACGACCCCTAACTGATTTATAGGTTCCTTATTTATATATACATACGTCATAGTATTGTGATAATATATCTATCTAGAAGGAATAATCGTACACTCGCTTTTTTTCACAATACTAACATAGGATTATAAAGGCAGTAAAATTCGGCCTAATATCCAGCGGATTTCTGCGCATCAGAAATACAGGGCTAATACCAAATATTCATATAAATACTGTCAAAATCTCTATATAGGTATATATATACATATACAACAGAGACATTTATAACAAATAAACTATATGTCTTTTACGGTAATTCAGGATAATTTTTTTTCATATATGGCACGCAAGATAATTTATAAACATGGAAAAAAGTATGGCAACACCAAATAAAAAATGAAATAAAAGACTTCAATTTTGAATTTCAATGCAAAGGTACGATTTTATCGATTATTTACGCGCGGAAAGTTGTTTATCGTCTGTTATATCGTGTAGTCAACTTGAACGTGCATAATTTCACTCGGATATGAAATATGCCATTTTCATGCTTTATGTAATCTTGTCTGTCGCAATGATGAAACGAGTATACCACATTTGTAAAATTTTATGTTCGATAGCAAATTATTGGGAAGAGAGATGCAAAATTATCACCCTCAGACAAATTGCCGAGTTCGGGTATATGGTGGCAACTAAACATTCCGTTTGATGGTGGCTCAGTAATGGTTTGTGGATATAGGTCATATGACTTTAAAAGTTTGGCCTCGTAATTTGGATGCGCAAAGGAACCGGTATAATAATCTGGAAACGAATGTGGTTGACTCATTAGATCACTATACGGACAGGACTTTTATTTATAAGGGACAACAACGGCAGACCGCGTTGTGCTCGCGTTGTGAAGGTTTATTTGCGTGACGATTTGGTGGACCATGGACAGCAAGAAGTCCAGACTTGAACCCAATTAAGCATATCTGCGGCATCATCGTGTGCGAGAACGAAGGCCTCCAGTACAGACATTAGATACCAGACATTACAAAAGGAATGACAATTGACACAACACTTTAGACACAAACAATATTTTAAAACTATGAAATTGATATTTACAACACTGAAGATGTTTCTGGCATACATACAAAATTTAAAGAAGAACAAAATATAAATGGCACAATGATCGTCCTGATAGTTTGCTTAAAATGAGAATAAAAAGTCAATTATTTTATTCTTACATTTTAACGGTATATTTTATAATTACAGATGATTCAATGACCACTAAAATTGAAAATTATACTTATGTAGAACAGTTATGAAAAGCAAGCTTAAACTGGTAAAAAAATGACTACTGTTCTGTGGAATCCAATATTGACCGTGATTTTAACCTGTTTTTATGTAATTTTAACAGTGTTGCAATTTATCGTGACCAGAAAGTTGTTTTTAGACCAATGAAAAATATGTAAAATTCTATTCATGTAATAAACAATTATAACCTTTTGTAGAGGTCGATATAAGTTTTAATACGTGATAGAAAAAGGTATTAATATTGACCAACGCTGAAGGAATCAGAGAATGTGTTTATTTTTTGTACAGTTGACATTTGCCATGAAATATTTATTTCTGGTCTGAAATTTGTCTCATTAACATATTTACCGTTACATTTCTTACTTTTAAATTTTACAGGTATTTTGTTTTAAGTATATCATAATTATAACCAACAACAACAAATCGAAAAAAAACCAACGTGATAGAAAAAGGTAGTCAATATTGATTTTAATAAAAAAAATATCAGAGTAAAAAAGGGGATCGTGTAAATATTGAGTTTTGGCTGGTTTTAACCAACAGAAATAATTTTAAAAATTCATTATGTAATAAACATTTAATTGGTCAAAAAAAATTTACGGCCCAATGCAAAATTTTTTTTAACAAAAACCTCTAGAAAATCGGAAATCCGTACTGATGGTTTTTCGCTCTATCAACTAATATTTTTCTTAATATTGAGAAATATATAAAAAACACAGACAAAAGATTTTAGGATTTCCTCAACAGAACATGCAACAAAAGAAATTGAAAATTATTACTTTTATTATTATTATTATTATTATTATTATTATTATTATTATTATTTATTTTTTTATTATTATTATTATTATTATTTTTATTATTATTATTATTATTATTATTATTATTATTATTATTATTATTATTATTATTATTATTATTATTATTATTATTATTATTATTATTATTATTATTATTATTATTATTATTATTAATTAATTTTGAAAATGATTTCTATTGGTTAAGACCAGCGGAAATCCCCAACCGTATATTCTATTGTTTGATTAAAATCAATATTGACTATCACGTTGTTGACAGGTGTTTTGATTTTTGCTGTAGTTGTTGGTTATATATAATGATAATAAATTAATACTGTATTAATTTACTTTTAACAAAAGGACTGGGGCCATTCTGGGACGGTTCAAAGTGCTCAACCCACAAAGCAGACCAACGCGTCCCCGGATGGCCATCCTCACAAGTCAATGTTTCTGTTTCAACATGCGTCCACGAAACATGTGGAAACAGAAACACTGACTTGTGAGGATGCCGGATGGCTGATAGGGGAGACCCTCTCGTTGGGGGTTGTCAGGTCATAATACGGAAAGCTGCATGGCCGCAGACCATAGTTGGTAACGTGTTTGATAGAGTGCCACGCTCCTTGCACGATAAAGATCCCTTGTATATATATTTCGAAAAAGAGTATAGGCTCATTGTAGCCGCTAACAAAAGGCTAAAATCTTCGACCCTACCCAATACTCCGAACTTTTCCAGTGGCTGTCGAAACTTTGTTCCCGATGTCCTATCCCACTCCTTTTTCAATGATGTATTGTTTGTTAACTTGTTCCCGTCCTGAATATAGCTGAAATACTGCTCGCTGGACGTAAAGCAAACATCCAATCAATCAATTAACAAAAGGATAAATATGAAACAACCATCAATGCAGATATATACATTTCATCTCATAAATATATATTTCATGACAAATTTCAATGAGACAACAAATAACCTTTTTCCCTGATTATTATATAAAAAAAACCAATTAATTCATTTGTTTCAGGACTTCAATTAAAGCTCTCGTATACAATCGAGAACAGAGACGAAGAGAATACATACCAGTAAAATCAGGTATCCACAAGGCTCTGTCTTGGGGCCAAGTTCATTCCTTTTCTTCATAAACGATATTCCAAATGGACTAAAATCTGCCTTACGTTTATTCATAGATGACACTATATTGCTTACATGGACGCAAACTAGAACATGTAGACAAAGCCAAATATCTAGGGGTTACTATCCAATCTGATATAAAATGGGATAGTCACATAAATAAATAGCATCACCAACAAAGCAAATAAGACTCTTGGCTTCTCACGTAGAAACATCAACGTAAATTCCTTTACAGTAAAAGAACAAGCATACACGTTTCTTGTAAGACCATCACTAGAGTATGATTTTCTGTATGGGACCCTATAACAAAATAGAAGAAGAACAACGAAGAGCTGCTGGGTACGTTACAAGCCGCGCTGTCACAACACCTCTAGCGATAATAACATGATGCAACATGGCGTAGCCTAGCAGACTGACATCAGTCAGAACTGACAGAACTGACATCATGTACAAAATTGCAAATGGATTAGTAGCTATCCCAAACACAGACAGACTAATACCACCATTAAGAAAATCCAGGAACATGCATTCACTCTCCTTCCAAATTCAACAAACACGCCTTGTATTATGCCAGTAGTCATTCTTTCCCTCTATACTATACGAGGTTTGAACAATATTGAACTGAGCACTGTTATGAGCGACTCTGTTGAGTCATTCAAAACAGCTGTTTCGGCTATCATCTAGCTAATAAAACATAACCCTATATAATTTTATTTGTAAATATTTAAAAATGTTTTTAAAAAATCCCGTTTAAATTTATGCTGCTTGTGCCTAGCGCACAGTACCACAAATTCGCAGAATCTTCAATGTTTTGAAGGCGGCCAATCAAGAAACAAGAGAAATGTTAAATCTCTCTGGTTGGGTATCCTAACGACTCGCCCCACTCTCGAGTCGCCCCATATTAATAACGATTCGCCCCACTCAATAACGACTCGCCCCACATATATATATGTAAAATATATCAATTTATAATATTTATTTATGAATTAATACTTTATAATATAAATAAAGATATTGATAGTATAAATTTTAAAATTTGCATATATTTTACTGCCAGGTGTTTTAATAGGCGGTGGATCTCTTGACATTAAAGTTAACTAATGTCCACTTCTTTAATTAATTATATGATAATTATATTATAATTGAATGTTTGCTTGTTTACAATCGTGATTAAATTTGATAGGATTAGGAATAAAATATATGAAAATTTAAAAATCTATTATATACATTTAATAAAATATATTTTAAAATATTACCTTAATAAACTTATAGTATATATTTTACATATGGGGCGAATCGTTATTAAATGTGAGCCGACTCGTTATTAATATGGGGCGAATCGTGATGAATGGCGACTCGAGAGTGGGGCGAGAAGTTATATAACCCTCTGGTTGCACTTATATTTCATTAATTTTGCTTTTTACGAAATTTTTACAAATTTTGAGATTTTTTAACCAGTACTATATAATTAAATTGTTGTTATTAAACTCACCTAATAAAATAATTACACTATGTTTAGTTCGTTTTATTTTATCTCGAGTCTTCAGTCCGATAAATTTAGACGAAATTTACAAGTGACGTCACCGTGAAACTGACCAACCTCGAAACATTTTGCTGACCCCGACAAGACCCAATTTTATTATGGAGGTGCGAGAATTTCCACCTCGATAAACCATGGAAACTGTCATCCCTTAGACGAATACAACCTAAATTTCACAAAACTTAAGGAATAATTTACATTATGATTAATATTTACACGTAAACTGGGATGTAAAAAGCCTGGTTAGTGCAAAACATCGCTACCAGAGGCCGCTGAACTCCGAATGCAGATAAATCAAATATGGCAGCCGAGGACGGGGTATACCCCGCTCGCTGGGAAAATCGGGGTGATTGCAAAGGTATGCGTGTGGAATTTTGTGAGTAACTACATGCATTTATATGTTTGGTTATTTAAATATTTGTAATAATATCTCCTTCTTCGTAAAATTTCGTTCATGTATGTGTGTATTGATCGGTAGATCAGCATCCCCATTGTGGCTGTTTACTGTCAATTTTGTGTACATTCAAGATTTTCTCCGCAGTATACGTGTGTTGGAATGAATAATTCAAAATATAGTTTTTATTAGAACAATCGTAGGTATTTCTCTTTTATTTAGGAAAACAGGAAGGAGACAGTAGTTTTATGGAAATCTATCATTCCGTAGATTTGCCTTCCTCGTTAAAATGTAAAAAACGACATTTAATTGATTAACAGTTTGTTTACTTCAAAGCTGAAAATTCATATGAGTTCTCTTGAATTGTTCTAACCTTATAAAGTAATCCCTTTTAACTACATGACAGGGCCTACTCTGGGTTCTAAAGAATTTGGTACACAAATAATCACACGCTGCATTTTTCTGTCACCAATTACAGAGGGAACAACATGTTTTTTATAAAAAACACTGACCCACCATGGAAGTTAATCCTTTCCTCTATCACCCACCATGGTATATCCGCGCCTACTATCGTGGTTAAGAATTTTCTCAGGTAATCTTACCACGGTGGATGCATATGAGGGAGTTCAGTCTACCATGGCATGTCGCCACAGGGGTCCGGCCATGATATCTCCGCGGTGGTAAATGACAACATAAACGTTGTCATTTAATTGATTGAGGGTTTAAACATCGTTACCTGAATGAAAAGAGAACATTTTTAAACAGTGCTTAAGAATAATTTGCACATGCATTTTATTTGTTAATGATTAATAATGATTTAATGTGCCGGTAGAATTGAAGATCGAATATTTGTTCAACCGGATGCATGTGTTATGCATTAAATATTACCCTGAACAAGTTCTGTAAATTATCTGGATTTGAATTGTCACATTACGTTTTTTAGTGTATTACAACATCTAACGAATTGTCCTGAAGTTGTACACGAACTTTCTTTAATCAGTTATATATCCTTTTCGACAGAAAACAAGCAGTTGAGCAGCGATCTTTTTCTTTATTTGGTATTTAAAACCAGAGTTGTTTTAACAAACGCGAACAAAAGTTTACATCACATATCGTTATATAAAACTCGTTAACAGGATGGGATACAACAAATAAATTACTGAAATGAAGCCAACATGCAGCAGTAATAATAAATATGTGAAAAGTTTATAAACGAGAATCGCCACATAAAATATAGTTTAACTACGATATGGTACAGGCGCCTGTTTCACAAGGTTGAATGAAGTCTTACGTACGCACAATTCTAAATACACATTTACCTTGGGCAATGGCGTTTTAAACTATAACAATTAATATAACAGGTTTATATAAAAAAGTAGTGATGTGCTTCTGAGCTAGATATACCCTACGCAAAAATGACAATTTTTTAAATCGACGCAGACGTGTTATTTGAATAAAGTTCCCGTTAAAATTAACTAGCAGTTTCGGAGTTTTTGCATGACATAGTATTTATTGGGATGAATGTTCTCGAGATCAGACCCCTTTTAGACTTGCCTTAGTTCTCTAAATACAAATACTAATTCTTAATTTTTTGTTGTATTGTGGTACATTGATCAAACAATAAAATATGCATAGTTCCTTACGTCTGTTATAACATTAACAAAACAAATCGGAATAAAATTATTTTTTGAAGACGAAAGAACTGATTTGTCCACACTCATATAAAATAATTGCCCGAATTTACTCAACAGCATATTTGTTTATTGGTTTGTTCTTTTTTTTTCTTCTTTATTTTTTGTTGTTGTTTTTTTTTTTTGCGTCCCGATACGAACGTCTGTTTGCGGACATAGGGTCTTGTCGAAATTATAAGAATGCTACTAAAGTCTTTTCTACAACAAAAGTTGATGATGTGTCAGGCTTTTAACACTGAAACGACTATTTTGGTTGATTCTATATCACGATTGTATTTTTTTAACACACGTGGTTCAACACCGAATAGGAATCGAGTATAAAATCATTCATGGAACGATATATTCTGCGACATTAATATTTAAAGTGATAATTTCGAAAATTTGAAAATCAAAATGTAGCATTTTAAGTCTGTATAGATTTTAAAGTTTTTAAAACGAATTTCTTTACAAGTATCGCATTTATTGTGTATTTCTTTACAAGTCTGGTATTTATTGTGTAATGTGCTATTTTACCGCTAAAAATGTGAAGCCGCGTGTTCACCTGTTAATTATAAAATTATACAATACACAAGTTTATTTAAATGTTTGAGAGCACGTGCTTGATTAAATCAAGACTGGACAATACTTAGATAATCGATCGATTTAAGGTGTGACACAATTTACATCCGGTAAAAGTTCAAACGGTTGGAACATTAATCAGAGGCGCTGACAGGGAAATTTTGACTATAGAATAGCAAAGATTTTGACAATGTTAAGGCCAAAATGCGGTGTTCTAACCTTTTAGAACACGTTAATGGAATAATTGTCAATCGAAATCAGTGACAATAAACTTTAAGGTATTCTCGTATAATGAATAGATTAGCAAGAACGCAGATTTATTTTGTTGTCAAACAAACGTATTAAAACGGCATATTTTAACACAAATCTCTCTATTAAATTGCAACATTTTAATTTTTTCACTGTGTAAGCATGAAAGGAAATTGAAAATCCACTGTGGTCAACACGGCAGGGCTCAAAATAAGCGGTAGCCCGACAGCCAGTGACTCCCTAAAACTTGTAAGGACTCCCTGGGTGTTTACTGTAAGAGTCCGTCGGGCTCCTTAAAAATTTAGCAGGGCTCACCACACTGGGGGAAGTGGGAGACAAAGACTTGAGTCGCCCTACGGCTATGGCGCCTCAAAGTCGCTGTTGGCTGTTATTTCCCTAAAGTCGCCCGATGGTTCACAGTATATGATCTGGTAATAATTCACACAGACTTCCAATTTATCAGTAAATGTGTAATTCCAATAAAAACGGCAAACAATATGCGTATTTAACTTTTTTTTTAAAGGATTTACGTCCTTCAACTGGATTACACGCCATTTATTTATTTACCGGATGTGACTAATTAACGGAAGTGAACAACAAAGAAAAGTAAAGTACAACAGCCCATTATGAAAAATCGTAATTTTTTTCATCAACAAGCGCTTTCAATTTGTTTCAAACTTCAGTTATTTCAAAGTGTATTGTATTTTAACA
This sequence comes from Limnoperna fortunei, assembly GCA_944474755.1. Lineage (NCBI taxonomy): Eukaryota > Metazoa > Mollusca > Bivalvia > Mytilida > Modiolidae > Limnoperna > Limnoperna fortunei. Next base: position 46,019,616 of record OX104119.1, read on the forward strand.
ATTTTCTTTTATAAATATATGAGCTACACTTGAAAGAATAAAGATACAGAATAATTATTATTAACATCATGATAAGTTCTATAGATGGGTTTCCCATGAATCAATTTTGCTCAGCACAACTTTGTCCAAGTGGAAGTGTGCTGAACAGAAGAATTCTTTATGTATACAAGAACTTCATGAATGATCAGTGCGGGACCAAAACAGCAAAAAATTCAGACAAAAAAATAGTGTTTTTACAAAATGGAAATGTACCCTCAGAATACTGCCAAACGGGCAAAATGCATATTTTTGCACCCAAACCCCCAGAGCTTCTGAAGGCCCCCATACCCCCTGCCGTAAGGACCACTGTGCAAGCGCAGTGGCTCAAACGGCTCTGCCAGTTGAATGGGACTCCCTGCAATTTTTAAGGACTCCTTGACTAGTTTATTAGGGAGTCCTTTTGACTCCCTATGTTACTTTTCCTATTTCTACCCCTGCACGGTGGGTCACGATATGTAGTGGACATAACACGATGTACCGCAGAATACCACCGTGGCGTATCGTGGTGAATTTCTGAATGAAAAAACCACGACCACGGTATATAGTGGGTAATATAAAAAACACGTTGTCACGTCTGTATGCTGTTTTCAAGATAGTTAGTTAGCTGTATCACATGATTTATGGTATCATATGATTTTATTGAGGGCACTTTCCTTAATGCACTGTCTTTCAATATTGTCATAAAACAGCATAAAACTCAACCCTCTTCCATAAATTTATTTTTAGTGTGGGCTTTGCACCACGACACAACATAGCACTGGTTTCTTTAGCATCGTCATTCTTAAGCTACTTAATTTCATTTTAAATTATGCTGTTTTCCAATAAAAGTGCCATAAATTTGTATGATGTCACGTGATCTGTATTACAATTTCGACTCCTTTAACGAGAGTGATTATATCTTAAAAAAACGTACTTGGTGCAAATAAAAAAGCTTTTTTATGTGTATTCAGCTTGGCCATTACACACGACATGTGTTTAAGTACTCGGGGAATTTTGTAGGATTTTGAGGGCTTTAGTCACTTCAGCGGATGAGCGGTTTAAGCATCTGCTCAGAAGCATGCATTCATTGTACTGGTGAAATATCATAATATAAAAAACTATATTCTTTCAATTGCAGTGTATAAATTTGTTTTAAAAAATGATTATAACCAAATGTTTATAAATTTTTAAAATTTAAAGAATTTTATTTTTAAACTTATTTAAAAAGTGTTTGTATATCAATAGATTATAATTTTTCATTAAGGGCTGTTGTACTCTTCGTTTTCTATGTGGTAGCTATAGGTAATTAGACGTATCTCGGATTTACACAAATGGTGCGTAATCCATTTGAAACCAGCAAAACATAAGAAAAATGAGTTAAATACGCAAAATCTCAGGTGAGCTATTGCCATCACTTGGCGTCCGTCGACTTCGTTAACTTTTCTTCAAAAATCTTCTCCTCCAAAACCACTGAAGGGATTGCTTTGAAACTTTGCACACATCATCAGTAAAATGTCCTCTACCAAGATTGCCCTAATCATGGCCGCCATGGCTAAAAATAAAACAGGGGGGGTCAAAATACAGTTTTTTGCTTATAGTTCAAAAAGTATAACAGATACAGGAAAACCGAACAGACCCACCTTCTTCAGCATCTAAAGCTCTACAAAACACTCTATTGGGTCAAAGTTGTATGATGACTTCTTGTAGGAGTTTTTGCCCTTTAATTGTCGAAATTGATGATTTTTGCCATTGTTGCCCCAAAATCGTTTTTCAGGGGCTGCTCTGGCTTCTAAAAAGCTGGCGCCAAAAAAATCGCCAACTGCAATTTTCCGTCGCCAGTTTTGTAAAAGTGTCGCCATATTAGAAATCACTAGATCACTATATGACATGGCGAAATTGTTTAACATTATGTGTGACATATTCTGTAACGTCGGACGAAATCCAAGTTTGCCGGACTCTTATTTAATTTTTCAAAAGTTTGGTCTCAAGCACTAATTGTATTTAAATCATTAAAAGATGTGTGAGTGATTTCTTGTTGGGAGAAAACCAAAATTGTACAGAAATTTATTAGAAACATCTTTCCCGTGAATGAACATAAAACCGGAAATACTGAAAATAGAACTACGCATGTGTAAGAGTTTTCTAATTACGAAATTAGGACAGACATCCGGTCCTGGAAATCACTCAACAACGACGTCAGTTTTCGTACCTGTATTTTATTAATTACATTATAAAAAAATATTACTACAAAAATATGTTTGTTTTTGTTATTTTTATAAATTAATTAACAGCATCAACTGTTTTTATTACACGTCTACTGATGCAGGTAAAGCTGCTTTTCATCAGACAAATTTGTGAATTCATTTATTGCCAATTTCCGTGTCATAACTCAAAATAACACACATGTCACTGGATACTACACAATCCACATGTATTTATGACCATAGAAGCCGACAAAGGATCTTTAATGATGCAATCGCCGATTACCGATAAATTTAAAACGTGCAAGCATCGTTTAACACTGTAAAACCTTGGCACCAAAAAAATCGCCAGACGCAATATTTTGTCGCCAAATGAAAAAAAAAATCGCAATTGGCGACATTGGCGAAGCCCAGCGCGTCCCCTGGTTTTAATTGATTTTTTAAAATCTTCTCCTCTGAAACAACTGAAAGTACTGCTTTGAAACTTTGTACACATCATCCGTCAAATGTCCTCAACCAAGTTTGTACCAACCATGGCCGCAGATTAACCAACATGGCCACCATGGCTAAAAATAGAGGACGGAAAGGGGGGTAAAATACAGTTTTTGGCTTTTATTTAAAAAAGTGTAACAGATACAGGAAAACTGAAGAGACATGCCCTCATCTGCATCAAAAGCGCTACGAAACACTCCATTGGGTTGAAGTTGTATGATGACTCCTTATAGGAGTTATTGCCCTTTAATTGTCCAAATTGATTATTTTTGACATTTTTGCCTCAAAATCTTAAAAATTATTAGAACTAGAGAAAAAGTTAGCATTGCTTAATTGTTCTGCTCTATGAGACTCTGCTACAAAAATGACCTTAGGGTCAAGATTGTCTGATGAACCGTTTAGGAATTATTCTCCTTGAACATTTTTTTAATCAATTTTACTTGATTTTAAAAAATCTTCTCCTCTTTAACCAATGAAAGGACTACATTGCACACATCATCTTTAGGACGTCCTCTACCAAAATTTTGCACTTGCAAATCATGTCACCTGACTACCTACATAGCTACATTGGCTTAAAATAGAAAAAATGAAAAAAAAAGGGGGGGGGGGGTGATTCGAGAGAGTTTTCGACTGATAGTATTTCCCTTAAAAGGTCAAAATTAATGATTTTTGCAGAAGTGTTGGGCAATTCCTTATAGCAACGAAAAGCTGGATAAAAAAGGGTTGTTTGGTTTCAGGTTCAGGTGAGCGATACAGGCTCCTGGGAGCCTCTAGTTTGCATTACATATTTAATCAAAAGGTGGGAGTCTTTGCGAATCAGTACGATCTACGACACTTTTATTGCATATATTGACCAGGAGCACCATTTAATCATGTTAATCAGATTACCTGTAAAAACATTGACACCTGCTGTTTAAAACTATCGAGTTGAAATAATTAAATTTCCTGTTAATAGGCTTTGGGGTCATAAATATGTCGTTTTACACCTGGTAGAATGAATTTGTAACAAAAAATTTTAGTACTTGTTGGAAATCAGGTGACGAAATTGATTTAGAAATCTATCGTTAATTTTCAAATGATTTCGTCAATGACGAAAGTGGCCAGCGCTAAAAAATTCCCTGAGTACTACTATTGCCATTTACAATCACTCATCAGGATCAGTTTTCTTTCACCTTAAAGAATTACTTTAATTGATTTATTGTCATATTTTTGATAATTATTTTAAGTTTACAATTAAGATACAGATAAGTATGAAATTTTACGCAATTCATAACTTTCAACTCTTACACACATGTACATTCAGGAATTTTCATACCCTTTTTCAAATTGGGAAAATCGCAACGTAAAAGCCACAAATTGGAAAAAGTCTTAAACCTGAATAAAAAAACATTGCTTTTTAATATATAAGTTTTAATGAAAATGTTTGTTTTCTGTTAAATAGTCAAGAATGACAAGATGGAATGTTTAAATGGCAAATTCAAAAGTTTCTAAAAGTTAGTAAAATTCATGTTTGTGGCCAACTGTGCTTACACCATACAACGTTAATGGATGGGTCTAGGGATGCAAGAAGTCTCATGATTTTTCTATTCATCAAGGCTCCATATACCGTGTGTGGCATCATTTTTATTATGTGTACGCGCCACAAAGTTCAAGCTGGTACCTATTTGACTTCTATTGGTATACAGGGGTAGAAATAGGAAAAGTAACATAGGGAGTCAAAAGGACTCCCTAATAAACCAGTCAAGGAGTCCTTAAAAATTGCAGGGAGTCCCATTCAACTGGCAGAGCCGTTTGACCCACTGCACGTGCACAGTAATCCTTATGTCCTGGGTTATGGGGGCCGCTGAAGGCCCCCAGAAGCTCTGGGGGTTTTGGTGCAAAAATATGCATTCTGGCAATATTCTGAGGGTACATTTCCATTCTGAAAAACACTATTTTTTTGTCTGAGTTTTTTTGCAGTTTTGGTCCCGCACTGATCATTCATGAAGTACTTGTATACATAATAATATTCCTAACAGTTTGTTATGAACATGCCATGTTTATCTGAGCAAAATTGCCAAAGAAGATAGATAGAATAACATTACACTAAACCCAGAAATAATTCTTCTGTTCAGCACACTTCCACTTGGACAAAGTCATGCTGAGCAAAACTGCTTCATGGGACAACCATCTATAGAACTTATCATGATGTTAATAATTACTCTTTATCTCATACTTTCAAGTGTAGCTCATATATTTATAAAAGAAAATTGTTAAAATAAAATACACTTTTAAATAACTAAAGTTTGAAACAAATTGAAAGTGTTTGTTTATCGAAAAAAATTACGATTTTTCATAATGGGCCATTGTACTTTACTTTTCTTTGTTGTTCACTTCCAGTAATTTGTCACATCCGGTAAATAAATAAATGGCGCGTAATCCAGTTGAAAGATGTAAATCCTTTAAAAAAATGTTAAATACGCATATTGTTTGCCGTTTTTATTGGAATTACACATTTACTGATAAGTTGGAAGTCTGTGTGAATTATTACCAGATCATATGCAAGTATCTATTGTGAACCATCGGGCGACTTTAGGGAAATAACAGCCAACAGCGACTTCGAGGGGCCATAGCCGTAGGGCTACTAAAGTCTTTGTCGCCCACTTCGCCCAGTGGTGAGCCCTGCTAAATTTTTAAGGAGCCCAACAGACTCTTACATTAAACACCCAGGGAGTCCTTCCAAGTTTTAGGGAGTCACGGGCTGCCGGGCTACCGCTTATTTCGAGCCCTGGGTATATAAAGCGTAGGATTAAAAATACAACCGGAAACCAGTTCAGAGCTGAAGTTTTGAAATGAATATTGCAATGAAATAAACTTAGTAAAAAAATTGTATTTTGGCAATTACTTTAAACAAGTTTAAGTTAAATATTTTTGGCCAGGTTGTACAAAGTGCAAACCCTGGTTATAGTATGGTGAAGTCTGGGGATGGACGGGCTGGCGGGGAAAAATGTATCAATTTTGTGTAATGAACTACAACATTTTTCAACACAGATCTCTGAAACTTCACAGAAAGATTGCACCTGCTTTTATGGAAGTGTTCCAGTATTTTTTTCCTAATTTTCCTTTCTTGGGAACATATCCATTTTTCAGAACATTTGCAGTAGATTGTACCTATTTTGTGTTGTATCAATTGATCCTACAGTTTTCAACCCAAATCTCTGAAACTTCACAAAAAGTTTTAAATGTATTGTAGTTGTGCACCTGCTATTATTGAAGTGTTCCGGAATGTTTTCTCTAAATTTTCCAGACTTGGGAACTTGGTCATTGTTCAGAACATTTGCAGAAGAGGGTACCTATATTGTGTAATCAACTCCTCCTACAGTTTTCAACCCTGAAATCTGAAACTTCACAGAAAGATTGCACATGTATTGTGCACTTGCTATTCTGGAATTGTTTGAGGATTTTTTTCCTAATTTTCCAGACTTTGGAACCTAGTCACTTTTGAGAATATTTGCAGAAGACGGTGTCTATTTTGTGTAATCAAATGTTAAATTTTTTTACACAAAACCCAAAACCTACTTCCAGCAAATTGTAAACCTTTCCCTGGTTATTGAGGCACTTGCTTCGCAAACTTGGCCATTTCAGACTTTTGCGATTTATAAATACTTTAAATATTGAATTTTACAACTTTGAATTAACTACATAATATATTAAGTGTCACAATGATGTAATTTTCTACTTCTAGTCCGAATAGTACTTTTTCATACTGTTATTCAATCAATTTGTGTACCAATGACAAAGAAACATAAATTTACTTTAATGAACAGTTTTGTGACAGTTTAATCTTTTATTGTTATGTTTAATACATGTATATATGAAAATGTGTGATATAAGTATACTGAATGGTTAATGAAATCTTTGATACTTTATCCTCTTTAAATTAAACTGCTAAAAAACATAACAATAATAATGCAAATGCCAACACTTATAACTATTTATGAAAAAAAAAACCAGGATGCTATCGTGACATATAATTCAACTTCTCTCTGTTGTCCATCTTCTCCTCCGTGTTCTATCCTCACTTCTCCCTGTCAGCCCCCAAAACATGTTCTGTATTATGCACAGTTGTGGAAACATGGTTGATGTTGAATTCACTCTGTTAACACATAAAATGACTTCTCCATATAATTTTGACCCAGCAGGAGCCTGTTATGTTATCGACATTAGCCCATCAGACAAGGGGATACAACCTCTGGTCGGTCATCTGAGGTAAACCTAGGTTGGTACTGATGACTGGAAATTTTGAATGCTGCTATTGAAACAAACATTTTTTAAAATGGTGACATTAGTGGCAATAGTGCTCAGCGGAACCCCTGCATGAGTATGGGGGTTAGTGTTCCTAGTATCTATTGACAGTATCAAACTTTTTACTTTTATTTCAACTCCCAGGGAGCTATATTTTATCCAATAGTACATCATCGACAACACATATATGCAAATTGCATGGAATCCACTAATATGAAGTGTTGAACTTCCACACAGTATCCATAATTTCCATGCAAAATTTCTTTGTTCTTTTGTTCGAAGGATTCACGTGCACATTACTCTGATCAACATGTTTAGAAACCATAATTGTAAAAACTTATTCAAATGGCCATTTTAAGGTTATGATAATGTGTTGTGATCTTTACATCATCTTTTGTTTATTTTTGTTCCTGTATTAAGTGTTTACAAACTTTAACACTCTTGTGTAAAGTTTGTCTAACATTGTTAATTATAACTTGATTCTGTTTCCTTTCTGCTACATACATGTTGTTTAAGAAGTCCTTAAATTTTTTTTTTTTTTTTTTTTGACAAATGTCATTTAAGTTGAATAATGAGTTTTAGACAGGAAATTGAAAAAGCACAGTAGAGACACCCAAGTTTTGTGAGCTTTAGAACAACAAGTTTGAAACGGTAAAATGATTTATTTATTGATAAAATCAGAATTTATGCGATTAAAATGAATACAGGCTGGATTTTTTCTATTACTCATATTACATACTGCCTGGTGTCAATTTCTTCAAATTTGTACAATACAGTAGTAAAACCTATTTACTTCCTGTTAGTAAGTCAACTACAATTAATGTGAAGAAAAGCCCTCAAGTTAACAGTTTCCTCAGTAGTGGTCTGTTTATTTTAAACAAAAATGTGTGTTTTTGGCTTGCTTTTATCTATTATATTGTTTGTATGCATGTTTAATTGTATTTAATAATAGACTAGATGGTTGATGTGATAAATGGTAATTGGTTGGACCAAAAACAAAATGTAATATGGAAGACTATATTGTATATTATCATTTTAAACCCAAGTCATTACAAGTAAGGGGCCTCGGTGGCCGAGTGGTCAAGGTAGTTCGTCTACTACTGATCACGTGGTCTGTCAACACTGAGATTGCGGGTTCGATTCTCACTGCAGGCAGGGTGTTCTCGACTCCAATCTTAGTTGACAAGGATTGCCAGTTTTCCTACCGCAGGTCAGGGGTTTTCTCCGGGTACTCCGGCTTCCTCCCCCAATAAAAACTGAACGCCATGATATAGCTGAAAAATTGCTGCAAGTGGCGTTAAACAACATCAAACAAACAAACATTACAAGTACAGCTTTAAATTTGAGTACTATTTTTATATAATAAGTTTATAATGCTTAGAAAGGAGTTCGGAGGGGAGATGAATAAGACCTCTTTTCATAATCTTTATTTAACAATTATTTTTGAAAATATTTTCATAGTTTTAGTTCATGTTTTGTATCTAGTGTGCTTAGTGCAAAGGACGCAAGTTGCTATTCATCCACTGAAATTAGGTTATATTTCATCTACATGTAATGACATTACCATTTAACTCCAAGCATCTTTAGAACCCGCTGGAAAAGAACCAAACAATGTACACAATTTCACTGACATGGACAGTGACAAAGTTTTTTTACTTGTTGAATATAATTCTCATTTCTAAGTGTACATCTGTAAAATTAAAACCACTGAAGGGATTGCTTTGAAACTTTGCACACATTATCAGTAAAATGTCCTCTACCAAGTTTGCACAAACCATGGCCTCAGACCAACCGACATGGCCATGCCCCCATGGCTAAAAATAGAACATGGGGGTCAAAATACAGTTTTTGGCTTATAGTTCAAAAAGTATAAAAGAGACAGGAAAACCAAAGAGACTTTCCTACTTCAGCATAAAAAGCTCTACGAAATACTCCATTTTGTAAAAGTTGTATGGTGACTCCTTATAGGAGTTATTGCACCTTAATTGTCGAAATTGATTATTTTTGATATTTTTGCCTCAAAATCTTGAAAATTATTAGAACTAGAGAAAAAGTTAGCATCGCTTAATTGTTCTGCTCTATGAGGGCTACCAAAATGACTTTGGGGTCAAGATTGTCTGATGAACTATTTAGGAACATTTTTTTAATCAATTTTACTTGATTTTAAAATTTTTTCTCCTCTTTAAACAATGAAAGGACTGCTTTGAAACATTGCACACATCATCTTAAGGACGTCCTCTACCAAAATTGTGCAAATCATGACACCTGACTACCTACATAGCTATGTTGGCTTAAAATAGAAAAAAAGGGGGGGCGGGGGAGTCGAGAGAGTTTACGATTGATAGTTAAAAAAGGATATAACAGGTACAGCAAATTTGAAGTGAACCTCCCTTCTCCCTCTCAGCAACAAAAGCTCCTCCTTATAGGAGTTATTTCCCTTAAAAGGTCAAAATTAATGATTTTTGCAGAAGTGTTGGGCAATTCCTGATAGCAAAGAAAAGCTTGATAAAAAAGGGTTGTTTGGTTTCAGGTTCAGGTGAGCGACCCAGGCTCCTGGGAGCCTCTAGTTGATTTTTCTTTTTATAATTTTCCAAAAGATACTTTTAATTATATTTATAACCCGTTAATATAAAGCACAGTCAAGAACACAATTACAGCAAGTTTTGAAATGGTAAATCATGGTATCACCAGTGATGATAGTAAAGAGTTTTCATGCACAAACAATACAAATGTGATTGAAAACAACACATGTTTATTTCATCCATGAAGATACTAGTGTGTTGTTGTTATTATGTCTTTTAGATAACTATAGTATTCATTGTGTGTTCACTGACCCCCAGAAATTTCATTTTGCTTAAAAATAAAGTTCGGTGCAGGCAGGGGCTGCTGTTCTGCTTGCACACAGATCATGTTGGCAAGTACTAGTATACACATTTTGCCCCCCATGGCACAGCTGTTTATTTTCAGTTTCATGATCTCAGTAACTAATAAAGATTACCAGTATTCAAAGGTCTAGCAGTGTAGTGTTTGGTTGATAAATTTAGACATTGACTCCAATCTTAATTGACAAGGATTTCCTACAGAAGGTCGGGGGGGGGGGGGTAGTGTTTCCAAGTATGTCTGCTTCCTCCCCTGGATGCCATGATATAGCTGAAAAATGTCACTATTTGTGACAACCTTATTTTCTTGAAATACCATTTCTTTGCTAAAAAAATATCTTACTGGCACAACAAGTTTTAAGTCTTATAAGAAAAGTTTACAAAATGATGTCACAAATAGAGCTAGTTTCAGTTGTCAGATGGATAGAAACAGGCTCCAGTCTATGAAGTTTTGTACCAAATCTAATACTTGGTTGAAATTAATAAATTTTGATTCACTTCACATCTAAAATATTTGTGGATCATATACACTTAATTTTAAACAGGTACATTCAGAATTACAATTTTTAATGCAAAGTGAAAGTAGAACTACTTTGGTTCTTTTAAGCACTTCTTTTGACTATGGCATCAACTGATTGGCTATTTTGTAGAGGTTAACCTCAAAGCACAAATCAAACAAACAAACAGTTTAGACGAATCAACCAGCTGTCGTGTCTTCAACTTTACAATGACGCTATTAAAAATGCATTTTTGACCCTAAAACATATTTTGACACATAGACATAGAGTTAATTTAAAATTTACCTGTAATTAATGAGTTTATTGGTATGAATTGTGTTTTGGTTTAATGTGCAATGTTATAAATTGAGTTAATAAATTTCAGATTTTCCTCAAATTTCCAACATAAGTCAGCTCTGACTTAAAACCATGTAACATTTAAGCAAATAGTGGTCGATTATCAATTATTAATTATAATCAATTTACTGATATTTCTAATACACAAAGTTGATAATCAATACATTTAATATCGAAATTTTAAAAAAATACTGACAACCCACAGTTTTCACTTAAGCAATTAGCTATTTTGCAGGTCTTTCTGTTTCTATTGGACTACTAAGTTGTCTCACGCTGCCACTAATTGATGAATTACCATTATCTCTCAACCATTCTTTTAAGGACATTTAGCCATGATATGGCTTTGCATGGTAGTTACATGTTACTGTACTTACAGCTGATTTGAACCAATGTCAGTGCTGTTTTTACCATTAGGATTTTCAATTATTATCGTTAAAATTTAATCATAAGAATATTTTAGGTTTGAATGTGTTATATCGTATAACCTGTTAATAAATTTGAAATATTCCCTAAATAAATGTTATGACCAAATTACAGTAAAGGGGGAGATACTGATATAACATTTGGTCTGGATTTTTGGATTAGGATATGGTACTTATTAGGTTTTGCAGACATGTAGCCTGATTTTCAGATACTGTCATAAGAACCAATATTTGTGTTAAATTATTGCACAAAATTTTCTTCTTTGCAGACTACTGTATTGCACAACCATGCAAGTGCAATTTAAATTCGGAACCCTTTTATTGTACTGCAGGATTCCAAATTTATCAGAACAGAATTCTAACTTGTGGAAGACATCATGATTTTGAAGTTATTTTGCACAGTCTGACTGTAAGAGAATGTTCACTTTTGGTTTATCCTGCTGTAAAATTAACATGTTTATTACATTTCATAATTTAAGGTCCCATTCAAACAATGTATTTCTCACTAATCCATATTGCACGACTAATGTTTTTATTACAAGTGATATTGCACAGCTGGCTACAAGAACGAAATTCAAAGAATTGATTTGCTGTGAAATTGTAATAAAATTGAAAGGCGACATTGGGCTACCATTCAAAAAAAAAAGGTCCAAGACAACTTAGCTTTTTAGTTTGAACAAAGTGAAGTGAAACTATGTCTATGATAATGCTACTAATAGCACATTTAGACTACTGTTGTTACGTTTTTACTACGCAGTAAATTATTTATAGCAGACTAGCTTTAGGATGAAACCCTGTCAATAAAAATATAAAATATAAGTCTTCGTTAAATTAGTTCTTTGCTTCTAGGACCTAAACACAAATACTGCCGGACCAATTTAACATTTCTATTGTAAATTTAACAAATTTGCCGGACAGAGTTAAAATAGCCTGTTTTTTGCCAGTCAGGTCCGGCGGACCTGCACATTTCCGGGACACTGAAATATAATTGTAGTAAATGGCCATTTTTATGTTCTGCCAATGAAAGATGGGGACATACATCTTTTTGGTCTGTTCACACAATGGTTTAATTGTACCACCTCAGGTTTATCTTTGCATGGAAGCTATTTTTTTATGAAGATGACTTCATATCTTGATGAAACTTGGTACATAGTTACAACATGATAAGATCTCTTTACTGGCAAAAAATGTAGAGCTGTGCCAAATATTTCAGGGTTGAGTGAAAAACTGAGGGTGTTTTCTAGTGGTGGGCAGTATTACTGGTATACCTGTGTATTGGGATTCGTGTCATTGGCAGTTTGCCAAATCAGTATGGTCTCTGAATACCAGTATGATCTGGCAAATTCCTAAGACTCCGTTAATTATAGCAAAATTCTAAAAAAGGTCGCAGTGTTCAAAAATAACATTTTTCCAATTCTAATTGAACGTGAACAAGTAGCAAGGAAAACACATTAGTCACTTGTTCATTGGGGCAATAAAAACAAAAGAGCATCAACAAGAAATATTAAAATTTAAGTATATTTTCTTGAACGTGCCTTTGGTTAATTAGTTTCCCTTAATTTATTGTTCTTAATCGTCTTTTTATTGTGGGAAACGTCAAGAAATTTATGCACATTCCTAAGTACTGGTTTAAAACTATGTATGCATAGCCATAATTTCTGGCTGCAAAGCAACCAGTACAAACCTTACTCATGATCAACGACTTATTTGACATAAATTTATCAACATGTATGTAGTACACTGGATTTTCAGCAATTAAATTGTCTTCACGGCGTATCACTTTAACAAAACTTTTACTTAATTTCAATATTTTTTTTGCATGATATAATGAAGATGAACCATTTTAGACCTGGTTCTTTAATTACATGTACATTAAAGAGAATATTATTATTTAAACTACTTCAGGAAAACATTTCCTTTCAGTTGCTATGAAACTTGTAAAAAAAAAATGTTTTTCACCATTTCGTAGTGGTAATACAGTAGTGATCATAATGATGACCGAATCTTGGAAAAACCATTGTAATGATCGTAATACTTCATTTCCCTTACACTGAATTGATTTTAACACCTTTTGAAATTGATCAACAAGTAATCAAGTCTTATCTATAGACAATACACACATTTCTCATATACATAACAAATGATTTGACTGCATTGTGTATGTAAAAAATCTAATGACTAATGAAATTGACGACTTTCTGATTGTTAGAAATTCAATTACAAGATTGAATTTGTATTTGATTTCAAGTTGTCCTTTTTTCACATGTGTATTTGGTTCTATCTTTGTGCATGTACAATCAGTATCTTTCTGTAAAAATTAAGTGAGAAGTATTTCTTTCCTAGAAGTCTCTTGAGGATATTTCCTTTGCTTCGAAATCTTTTGTCTCAGAGACAGAAAATTAATTTACTTTAGTTATAGAAATCCATATAAACCCTGTTGAACTGTAGGTAAGATTTATTTTCCCATATTTATGTACATTATGGAATGTTTTTATGAATTCTCACCTTGATGAAACTTGGTACAGTAATACAATTATCACCCTAGTTGGTGTGTGACCCGGTGATTTCTTTCCCGTAGAAAGTGAGGTCACCTGAGGGCTTGCCCCTCGGGTGACCTTACTTTTCGAGGGGAAAGAAATGCCTGGTCACATATCATCTAGGGTGATAACTGTTATATTATATCAAATATTTAAATGAAAACAATTCAATATTTGCAACATATTTTGGACATGTTAACCTTTTTCCACAGGAAAAAATCCAGCCCATACAATGTAGACAGAAACATGTTTATACTACTGTTTTGTTTGAATGTTTTATTACTTACATGTACATTTATCCAAACATCTCACGCGAGGGTGACCTTACCATGCGACCCAACGGTTACCGGTTGACCCAGCAAAATATCCCATGTCAAGTGATGGCCTCTAAGCGAATCAAAATAAAGATTTCTAGAGTATATAATATATGGTGAGATCTCACAGGCAAATGTCTGTATGGCTGCACCCAATTCTTCATGTTAGAGTGGGCCAAGTGGGACATCAATGTCAAGGACACACATTTTCTTGTTTAAATATTAAAATAAAACACATTTGAACTTGCTCCTAAGCTGATTGGTCCATAGGTTGATGCCTTGATTTGTGTAGTCTTAGGTAAGTAAAAGCAAGAGGTTCAGTTAAGCAGGGTCCCAGCTGTAGCCCAAGACAAACATTGGACCCCAGGCGACCTAAATTTTTAGTCAAGATTCTTGATTTACTTTGTTTACTTAAGTATATTTAGGAACTTAATTTGGTTTTGCAGCAGTTCACCTGGCAAATACAAAATGAATACCAAGTTTTATATCTGCAATGCATTATATATTACTGCCTGTAATGCCGGTTCCTCCATTGGTGACAATCTTTTGCCAGCCTTTCTATGGCTCCCCAAGTGTGGCCCCAACATTTCATCTCTCCTTCTACCGAAATGCAAACATGTCCAATATACAGGTAAAAAGCCTACAAAAAATGTTATTCAAAAACCAAGAAGATCTGTGTAGGTAAATAAATTATTGCAGGAAATGTTTCCATGTGTTTAATGATTTTACTATTTCTTTCAGTAATGACTCCAGAAGACCTTGATGAATTACAAATGTTAATGGAGAAATTGCAGTCCCGGAGCTCCCAGTATCGGAACTGGGCGGAGACAATCAAGGCGGTTAGGCTTGCTATAACAAATGTAAGACTGTACAACGATGAAATGTGTAGTTATTACTACTTGTATAAGTCAAGTCAATTAAAGTTATGGTTTAGATTTATTTATGTTCCTCGAACTGTGCTTTACACTATATTGTAATTGTATATCAAAGTTGTTATATTTTCTATTTTTGTTGTATTTTGTCTAATGTGGACAATTTACATAATTTTGTTATAAATTAAAAGGAATTATTCTCATGATCAGTAGTCCTGATTATAATTTATTCTGTCTTAATATTCATGCACTTTTAAATTTTGTGCTTTTAAACACTTTCTTTGATATAAAAGTGAAAGGATGTTTTAAAAAGCATTTTCAAATAGTACACAAATTACACAATTAAATGCATATCCAGAATCTGTTCTTAGCTGAGATTTTGTTTTATTCCAAGTTTCATGGAATTAAAACTTGAGATTGTCTTTTGCCAAGAATATCTGTTGAATATTTTGATTTTTATGGAGCTAGGATTAGTAAAAGTACAGTGTGTAAGTAATTTGCTACAGATAAACTATGTAGGATAAAAACTTATGATAATTTTCTTGTATTGTAGGACAAGCGTTCTCAATCAGATGCATTGGAGAGATCTAGGATATTGTCGTGTGTTGACAAGTTACAGAAAGCCATCAAAGGTAGATGAATATATCCCCGTACTACAATTTCAAACTCCAAACTCTTTGATATTGATTAAATTTGTTAAATGTAGTTTAAGTAATCATATTATTTCAAAACTAATTTTATTGTCTGTTTGCAAAAACATGGAAGGAAAAGGTGCTACAGTCGCCAATACAAAAAATTTTGTTTTGGTGCCTTGGGTTTTGTCATAGACTATTACGTTCCTCTTGGTTTGGGTGCTATCTTAAAGCAATACAGTATCACCAAGGAGAAATACATTGATAATTGTGACTTAATGAAACCAGTTATTTATATATGATCACATATTACAGTGTAATATGTCACAGGTGTATGATGTTGAAAATTACATTGTTTGCTGAAATCAATTGCAGTCTGTCATGCAATATTAATATATAAATATATAATTTACATAGTTATGGTAATAGTAATTCAATAATTGCTGTTAAGTTTCTTGCTGGTCATGTTTAAGTAAGATTTTCGAACTTGTCCGATTTTAGTTACAGCATTAATTTTTTTGCCCTTTGACCCCATCATCTTGTGAAAAATACATTTCAAACATCTGTCAAATATAGTCAATCAACCGTACTTTTCACATGTACATTTCTTCAAAGAAGAAAAATATCCAGAAATGGGAGACATTTTTTTTTGGTTTCACTCAACATGTTTGCATCACATCGTATCACACATGAATTATTTTTCATGGTCAATGAATGTGTCAGGTAGTCCTGTTGTGGTGTTGGCAAACACATTTAAAAAAAAAAAGCAGCTGAGTGTTCCTTTAATAATGTGTCTTTTTCAGTAATAGTTGCCAATAATATTTTGTCAGTACTATTGATAAAACTTTTTTTAGCTCACCTGACCCATAGGGTCAATGTGAGCTATTCTCATCACTTTGCATCCGCCATCGTTGTCGTTTGTAAACTTTTCACATTTTAATCTTATACAAAACCACATTGCCAATTGGAACCAAACTTGGCAGGAATGTTTATTGGGCGGTTCTTTACAAAGTTTAAGATTTTGGTGCTGATCATTATTAAACATGGCTGCCAGAGCCTTTAAAGCATTCTGATTGATTTGCAATATAGCAGATATGTACCTTAGATGGTCCTCAACAAAGTTTAAGTTTTTTGTGCCAGTTCAAAATCTAAGATGGCTGCCATCGCAGGACATAGTTTAACATAGGACCCTATGGGAAAAGCATACAAACAACTTCTTTTCAGAAACTGTTCCACACAATGAAGCCAAATTATGAAGAAATGAAGGTTAGATAGTTATCTTCATAATTTGAGTTTTTCGAGGAAATTGCAAATTGATCATAGCTTCCAGGGCCACTAATGTGTTTTGATTTGCTGAATTTCAAAATTCTTCTCATAAACCGTTGTGGCTGATTGATTTGGATATTGTAGATATGTACCTTAGATGGTCCTCTACAAAGTTTGAGATTTTAGTGCCAATCCAAAATCCAAGATGGCTGCCATTTCAGGACTTATTTTTACATAGGACTCTATGGGAAAAACATACAAACAACTTCCTCTCAGAAACTGTTCCCCACAATGAAGCCAAATTATGAAGAAATGATGGTTGGATATTTATCTTATTATTTTGATTTTTTCGAGCCAATTGCAAATTGAACATGGCTTCCAGGGCCGCTAATGGGTTCTGATTGGCAGAATTTTTTTAATCTTCTTTCTACAATCCGCATGCAGATAAATTGGAAATATGGTAACATTCATAGAAACAGCATCATCGTGTAAACTGTTTAGCATTTAATATCAAAATTTGTAAAAAAAAAAAAAAGTAATGTCTGTTAAAATTTTTTTGTAAGTCAGGTTAGCGATACAGGCTCTTAAGAGCCTCTAGTATTTTATTGATGTCATGAACTACTATAAGTTGAATTGAAATAAATTGAAAATGTTATATTTCTTTGTTTTTTTATCAGTGCATGCATTAAGAACTGTGATAAATACATGTACCTTTATAAACTTTGTAAATTTCAAATAGGAAGTTAGAAGCATACCTATCGAATCCTGTTAGAGCTCAAAAATAAGAATTTTCTTTAAAAAATTTAAGTAACTGTCACTAGAAGATGTAAGAAACATGAAACAAATATTTGCATATTTACACGAGTTGTATATTACTAACAATATCTCACTTTACTCCCAAAACTAGAATTCTTGTTTCATGGGACTTCATTTGCTCATTATGTTAAAGAAAATAATTAATAAGAACTCCTAATTATTATTTATTTAAACAAGAAATTTCCTGATAATTACAGTTGAAAACCAGCAAACACTACTAGAGAAGTTGGAATCTATAGCTCGTCAACTGAGTTTGGTGTTCATCCCTCCGACAATGCCAGATAAACCAGCATGTATCAGATGTGAGATGTTTACTGTTGAAATCTCCATGGATACTAAAGGAATTGTCAAAGATGTCAGAGTCTGCCACCAAGGGGAGTCTGTGGTTGGTATTGCATTATGAATTTTTGGGTCTTTCATGGTTTTTTTTTCTGTGCACAAAAGTATGTGAGTAATGTTAATTGTTGTAGTTCTTGGTACCTAGAGATTGTTTACAATTTTTATTCAAATACTTCCAGTAAATTATTTAAGGTTATTCCGAAGAATGTTTGACAATTAAGAGTTAACAACTGAACTGTCTTTTTGGTCACATGGCTAAAGTTTGAAAAATTGGATCATCCTGTTTATTGGTTCTTTTACAGAGTTGTGAAGAGCTGACAGAAGTTCTCAGTAAAGAAAATTATGATGAATTTTCTGGACATTTACAGGGCTTTTTGTCTATATACAAAATACCAGGGGACAAGTAAGTTTTCAGATCATTTCTTTATTAGGCATTGTCGGTAACATGCATGATACTTTATCAGGCTTGTCTTTTTGTTTGTTTGAAAGGTGTTTAATGCCACTTTCAGCAATTTTTCAGATATATCGTGGCATCCAGTTTTAATTGGGGGAGGAAGCCAGAGTACACGGATAAAGCCCCAGACCTGAGGTAGGAAAACTGGCAATCCTTGTTGTTTAAGATTGGAGTAGAGTACACCCTGCCTGCATTTATTTTAGACAAAAAAACACGCACACTCACAATATGAGACCTTTTTTTAATTTAGGTAATAAATAACATTGTCCGATTCAATTTGTTATCAAAACAAAGCAACAAAAATATAATTAGTGTTTCCAAGGTTTGAAAAAGAAAGAACCAATTAGAACTAACTGTGAAAACTTGCTATAAATGATATTAATAATAAATAAGGAATGTTTGACATTTTGTTTTTGATACATACTTTATTACAGGAAATACCAGCAACCCTCATACGTTGAGCCATAATAAAGTCTGTATCAAAAACAAAAAGTTCTAAATTATGTCCTGTATTCCGCTCATTACCTACTGACCTAACAAACTTGGTGATAAATGACAGTATATTGTTTCTGACTTTATTATACCCCCTGCTTCAAGGAAGATGGGGTATACTGTTTTCCCTTGTCAGTCCATTTGTTTTTTTTTTCCATATTGCTTTATTCTATAGTACAATATGGTGTATAGTGATTTTAATTTTTCATCTACTGCCTGTTTACCGAATACTTTTTGTGAAAGTGGGGGTATCACTAGTAATCAATCTAATCATTAGATTATTTGCAGTACACATCAAATGGAAAATATAGTTATTACTGATAATATAATTACAGGAAACAGAAGTCCAAAGCCTACTTAGCTTTACAGTCACTGGAGACTGATCTCAATGATCTTGCTCAGCTTCAAAGGTAATTTTTATTTAATTTTTTTTATTTTTATATTTATATATCACTTTCAGCAATTTGTTGACATAATAACTAGCTAAATATGATACACATGAGTGTAACATCCAATCCAAATCTCTGCCAAAAAATGCATATTGTCCTCAGTTTTTCTTTTAATCTCATTTGATAGAAAGTTGCAGATTATACCTTACTACAGACAGAAGAGTTCTGGATTTTGACCACTGCATTTTGTTATTATTTTACATGCATATAGGCATTTTCAAAAACATTGTCTGCTTTCGTAACATTCAATTATATTCGGACAAACTACAAGGCTTTTCCCACCTTAACCGAAGAAGATATTACCCGAAGAATTTCGAAGAGACAACAAAGGACTCTTCCCAACATACACTTCTTTTGTAATTTAGGTCAAACTTTACTATAAAAATTTGTGCTATCAAGATGAAAAATCCGCTGCGTTTCAAAATGCCAAATAACTGTGAAAAATAATTGTTGAATTCAATTTGCAACTTTTTGGATCTAAAAAGGAGCGTAAGCTGGACCATAAGTGGTAAACAGTTTCATTTGTCATGCAAAAACAATCACCTAAAAAGCATCAACATTTAGTATAGTTAACATATTCTACAGCAATTCAAATTTAGATGACAAACTCTCTAGATACTTATAGGATGATCTCATAAACGGTTAATTAACCGCTGGCACAAATGTATAGGTAAACAGTTCACTCTCAAAGTATGTTATTTAGCTCATTCTTAGGGAAATAATTCATTGAGGGGTATAATGTTGTGCTCATTTAAACATTGGTTTGGTCTTTCTATTTGATTGTTTTTACTGAATGTGTTAGAAAATAACAGTAAAACCTTGTGACATTACATCACATTGTGGGAAGTACAGATATATTGTATATACCTCACTCTCAGGTTCAAAGTTCACAGAATTCCTGTATTCTGTACTAATTAAAATTTAGAAATCTTACTAAATGTCCTATGACATCAGTTGAGCAGCAAGTTGAAGGTGTAAACATGTTACAGTCAACCTTGTCTTAAGTGACCTTTGAACATCACATTAGACAGGGGGTCTTTATACAGAGGTCATGATTTTTGTTATTAAGTCACCTTTTTCATGCATTTTATTGCATTACTGTCAGCTGGTGAAAGTGTAAACATGTTACAGTCAAAATTGTCTTAAGTGACCTTTGAACATCACATTAGACAGGGGGTCTTTATACAGAGGTCATGATTTTTGTTATTAAGTCACCTTTTTCATGCATTTTATTGCATTGTTGTCAGCTGGTGAAAGTGTAAATTTTATATCTGTATTGTTATAAAGTAAACGGAAAAATTTTGATTCCAGTTACAGTGTTGGGTCAGCTTTGTCCCTATATAGCGGTTGTATTTTCTGGTGTACCGGTTTTACTGGTAAACATGTACACCAATAGAGCTTTATGCCAAAAGTGTAATTCAGTTGAGAACCAGCTTACATAAGTTCAAATTGACTATTGCCCTTTGTAAACAAAATGGCCTGTAACAAAATAAATATGATGAAAAGATAAACATCACAATTTCCAACCCAAATGACTATATAATAAATTGCAACATTGATGACTTATTTGAATTCAATGGGTGCAGATGATTTTAGAAACATATAAATACTCTGTTAAGGGATCTTATAACAAAAAAATTTCCTGGATTCATATACAATGATAACTTTTAAATGTTAGTGTCTAAAAATTGACTATAATTTCGATAAAAAGTTCTAGCATGGTATTAATTGGGTCCAAATAAATATTTTCATTGCTTCTCTTTACACTCATTGAATCTTGTCTAAATAATTTATTGGCAAATTTGAGAATATTAAATCAATCAACCCCAGTATATGCATTACAAATACCTACTTTAGGAATATTTGGTAGCAGTACCCGGCCAAATAAAATTAATTTTTAGATTTTCATCTCCACCCGCCCTGATTTTTTATCTTTCCAAAAATGTCAAAAATCCTGATTTTTAAATATCTGTTCCCTATATGTGTTAACAATTACATATGGATGTAAAGTTTCATGTATCGAAAAAACATGATATTGTTCATCATAGCAGTGCTAGTAATAAAAGTAGATAAATATTTTTTTAATACCATGTAAAAAAAAATTAAAAAATTAAATCCACCCATCCACTCCATGTGAAAGTTGGATGAGAATGGACTGATTAAATTTACTTGGCCAAAAGAAATTTTACATAAGTACATGAACCTACCTAAAGCTATTAGTCCATATTTAATAAAGCTGAGTATAAAAATTGTTTACTCAAAGTAATGTTGTGAAGTGCTATTAAATTGAATACATGATATGAAAAACTTACTTATTATGATTCATTTTATGTTTCAGCTCAATCAAAGGTGTTTCCAATTGTATTCACAAGTCTCCACTTGGAATACTGTTGCCACGGAAAGGAGGTGAGTCGTGCAGGAAATGGTAAAGCATTTATATGCTGGATACATTTTGTAGGAAAGAAAAAAAATTATTTGATGACATTTTGATTCAATTTACGAACAGAAATTTTGGTAAAAATTAGGAGATAACTGTATTGTATTTAAAGATTTGCCGGCATCAATTGGTGATTTGATGGTCGGAAAATGAGTTTACTGGTGACACGTAAGTGGAGCCAGTAAACGGATATTACCGACCATCAAATCACCAATTGATGCCGGCAAATATTCAAATACATTACGGTTATCTCCATTCTAATGCTACGCCAATAAATAACTAAATAAACTTATTAAAATGGGAATTTTTTTATTTACCGGAACTAATGTCTGCGCTTGCGTTAACTTTTGACGGCATCAATAGTGGAATTGATGCCATGAAATTTTTAACGTTGTCCAATCAGAATTGATGTTACATCAAGAATTGCATTAGAATACATCTTTACCACTTGACATCAAATAATGAACATGATACTGTCATAAGTCATTGCAGAGTTTATCATTGTTTTACATCTACATCTCTGTTTCATTCAGCTGTCAGCTTTAAAAATAAAACTATTCATTTACTCTAGTTCATTTTTATGAATTTTTAATTTGCTTTATTTTGCTTTGAACAGTTTAATAAAATAAAATTTCCCAGGAGTGGTATCGTCTTTTTTTTTTAGCTATCAAGCTTGCACAAATCCTTAATTATGAACTGTTTTGACTTGAAGGGACTTTCTTTTTAACTTAAAAATAGCTCATTTTCTTACGTGATATTGAAAGAACCTACTAATGTTTTATTTTATTTTTAGCTCACCTGACCCAAAGGGTCATGTGAGCTATTGCCATCACTTGGCGTTCGTCGTCGTCGTTAACTTTTCTTCAAAAATCTTCTCCTCCAAAACCACTGAAAGGATTGCTTTGAAACTTTGCACATATCATCAGTAAAATGTCCTCTACCAAGTTTGCCAAATCATGGCCTCAGACCAACCAACATGGCCGCCATGGCTAAAAATAGAACAGGGGGGTCAAAATACAGTTTTTTGCTTATAGTTCAAAAAGTATAACAGATACAGGAAAACCGAACAGACCTTCCTTCTTCAGCAACTAAAGCTCTACAAAACACTCTATTGGGTCAAAGTTGTATGATGACTCCTTGTAGGAGTTATTGCCCTTTAATTGTCAAAATTGATGATTTTTGCCACCATTTTTGCCTCAAAATCTTGAAATTTATTAGAACTAGAGAAAAAGTTAGCATTGCTTAATTGTTCTGCTCTATGAGGGCTACAAAAATCACTTAAGGGTCAAGATTGTCTGATTAACCGTTTAAGAGTTATTCCCCTTGAACTGTTTTTTTTAATCGGTTTTAATTGATTTTTTAAAATCTTCTCCTCTGAAACAACTGAAAGTACTGCTTTGAAACTTTGTACTCATCATCCGTCAAATGTCCTCAATGAAGTTTGCACCAACCATGGCTGCAGATTAACCAACATGGCCACCATGGCTAAAAATAGGACGGAAGGGGGGGGGTAAAATACAGTTTTTGGCTGATATTTAAAAAAGTGTAACAGATACAGGAAAATTGAAGAGACATGCCTTCATCTGCATCAAAAGCTCTACGAAACACTCCATTGGGTTGAAGTTGTATGATGACTCCTTATAGGAGTTATTGCCCTTTAATTGTCGAAATTGATTATTTTTGACATTTTTGCCTCAAAATCTTACAAATTATTAGAACTAGACAAAAAGTTAGCATTGCTTAATTGTTCTGCTCTATTAGGGCTACAAAAATGACTTTAGGGTCAAGATTGTCTGATGAACCGTTTAGGAATTATTCTCCTTGAACATTTTTTTAATCAATTTTACTTGATTTAAAAAAAATCTTCTCCTCTTTAACCAATGAAAGGACTGCTTTGAAACATTGCAAACATCATCTTTAGACATCCTCTACCAAAATTTTGTAAATCATGTCACCTGACCACCTACATAGCTATGTTGGCTTAAAATAGAAAAAATGAAAAGGTGGGGGGTGGGAGTCGAGAGAGTTTTCGACTGATAGTTAAAAAGTATTACAGGTACAGCAAATTTGAAGTGAACCTCCCTTATCCCTCTAAGCATCAAAAGCTCCTCCTTATCTGAGTTATTTCCCTTAAAAGGTCAAAATTAATGATTTTTGCAGAAGTGTTGGGCAATTCCTTATAGCAATGAAAAGCTGGATAAAAAAGGGTTGTTTGGTTTCAGGTTCAGGTGAGCGATACAGGCTCCTGGGAGCCTCTAGTTTGCTAAGAAAAATTGTTTCGTCTGTCATACGAAAAAATATTTCCACTAGTTTTTATTATCGTACATACATTGGCAATATTATATAGTGAGTGATATTAGAAAAACAAACAAATTACCTAACAATATATTAGGTCTTAGTATCTCTCTAAATACAGGTATTAGATTGTTTTTAAGTTGGTTATTGATATAAAAATACAAATGGAAATTGATTGGAAGTGTAGACTCGCATAAATATGACAATTATGCATTCTCATGTCATAAAAACATGAAACCATTCGGGAAATAGATATACCAACTACTATTTAATGTTTTCTTGTATATAATAAAAGTAGTAATTGTACTCGTAAAGTTTAAATAAGGTGCATTGATTGGCCATGTAAATCCAATGAAAATTGAACATAAAAATCACACTTTTAAGCCTCAGAAGAAAGGTAAGAAAATCTAAAATCAAATGCCATACCTTGGTGACACTTTTTTACTATGTCAGTTAATGCTACATCCTTAGGAAATTTATTCAGATTTTCAGCAAAATTAAACCACTTGAAAACATTTTGACTAATTTAACATATAGCACAAATGTCTTCATTTTATAATTTTAATAAGAAAATACATAGATTTAACATTTGATTTAAAAAAAAATAATAGGTAGCATTTTTACTGGTATATTTGATTTTTAAGCCCATTTCCATTTTACCAAATTGTACCTTTTCTTGGAACAGTTTTATCTATTTTTTTTTCATCTAAACTAATAATCTGACTTTGTGTTATTGTGTCTCAAGAGCACATCTTTCTGTAAAACATTGGGACAAATTGTTTTACCTTTAATTTTTATGCATTGCAGGCTATCCTATGAAACTGATATACTTTGTTTCACCCTATGACCTGTTGGACAAGAAAAGTAACTCACCACATCCAATGACTGTTGAAGGTATGATAATTTGTGGGTTAGCTTGGTTTAAATATGTAATTTAAAATTTGATGCATCCAGTTTTTATTGGAGAAGAAAACAAGAGTGCTTAGTGAGCATTTTTAACTTTTCCAAAGGAAAACTAGTAGTAAATGTCAAGTAAAACTTTATGAAAAAACTAATTTGAACAAATAACCACATTTCTGTCATGAAGTGGTTTATTGTAGCTATTAGTAACTACCCAGACCCAGACCACCCCAAACATAAAGGTTCTTCTGTATATAATCAATGTCACAAGGACATTTCAAGTTGGGTTTTAGCCAACTTACTAAAGATATCAAACCATCATAAAGAAAATTATTCAATTGAAGATTGGTCTAAAGTTTGATTTAGACTGATTTTAATTTTATTGAATATTTTTCTTTTCAAGTTGCATATAAATGTAATTTTTCCCTACAATCTTTTTATCCAGTCTTGATTCAGTTACTGAAAGGCAGTAATAAAGAACTATCCCATGGAACTAATAATATAACTTTATTGTACGAACCTTGTTGTAGTGTCACCTCATGTATCATCAATGGATTGTCTCCCACAGTAAGTAATGTCACCTGAGAACTTGCCCAAGCGGGTGACAAAATTTTTTGTTCTAAGGGAGACAATTGCTTGGGTCACACACTCACTAGGGTTGTTATTGTTGTATCAAATATTTTGTGCAGACATACACCAAGTGATATAATACATATGTATGAGGCTTATTAACATATAACTGTACATTTGTTTTATTTTTTTTTACGATGTGACCCAATTATTATTGGTTGATCATACATATCATGTGACAGTGTTTAATCAAATCAGATTCATGAAGTTGTTTTAATTGTTCCAGCTATTACAGAACATGAGTTAGGACAGAGTGTGACCGTGTGTATACAGCAGTGTGCTGTGTCCAGCAGACTACAGACCATGCCATTGATGAGTGTGGTTACACAAGATGGTAAAAGGTTAGTATCAAGGTATTTGAGGGCTTGGGGTTTTTTAGAACATTTTAATAAGTGTTCTGCTATTTTTTTAAGGTTTAAACCTGTCGTTAAAAGGAAGAAGCAAACACAATGTTTATTTTCTGTGATATGGTCTAGTATCAAATCGTGTCATCGATAAATAATTGACATTCCCATTAGACATATACTGTTTCAGAATATAGTTGGAGATGTTTTCCTTAGTTGAGAAAATACCAATAAGACTAATAATTCGAAGTCTTGAGTGCACAGACGACAGGTTGATAAAAAAAAATTTTAATGTTGTTTTATTTGACCTAGTATTCAAGTCGGTATTAACTTTGTTGAAAATATGAAGTTTTTTTATACAAATCTGTTTATGGTTTATATGCACTTTACTAAAGAAAAAAACCCATATTTTTATTTTTAGAACCATGTTGATAAATATAAATGTTTTCAACAGCTGTTCCAGTTAGTCATTCATATTTTTGTTAAACAGAAGGTGACATTATTCTCAGGTGAAAACAATGTTCGCACAATATGTTTCATAACAACCTGCAAAGTACATGTAGTATGTAAACAATTAGAAATTTACAAAATAGTAATATAGATATGTGTTATTAATTTGAGGCTTCACTTTTTTGCAATTAATTCTCCTTGCAATAAATTCTTTGTAGCCTACCATCGTTTCAAGGATTATCCAATGTTAACAGTTATATGTTATCGGCTTGCTTTGTTTTGGTGCTACCACAGCCCATACCAGTGGCATTGTCTGTAGTCAAGTCTATTAAAAATGTTACAAGTAAGTAAACATGGTAAAGTACAGTAGATGATGTTTAGATCTTGTGAGTTTGCTACCCTTTGTCAGTGGCAATTGAAGTAGTAATCTTCCCAAACACTTGATAGTAATCACTCTCTGTATTATTATACCCCCCGCAAACTTGTTTGGGGGTATATAGGAATCACCCTGTCTGTCTGTCCGTCTGTCCACATCCCTTGTAAGCACAACTCCTTCTAAACCTCTTGATGAAATTTAATGAAACTTAGCATAAAGGAATTACATTATATGTAGATGTGCATGAAGGATTTTTATTGACCTCAGATATGATTAAGAGGAGATAAATAAAGTTATTTCAGGTGTTATACTTAGTGAAATTTCAACATCAGTTATTATTTACTTCCCTTGATTGCACAAAAACCAGTTTGTACAGGGTATATCGCCCAATGCAGTTATATTTAGTAAATAATTTTAACATTATTTATTGCCAACACTTTTTTTAATAAAAATTATCTCAGCTTTAACCATTTGCTTTAATATCAAATAAACATGCAAATGTCAACAAAAATCGTACTTGATTTTTTTAATTGAAATGTTTTCGTTTTGATTTCATAATCCGCTTGGTACAGCTAATATTTTTAATTAAAAAACAATTAATGTTTATTTGCCTGTTGAAACTAATCACCAGTCATTACCTAATTATTATGTGCTATTTTGTTTAAATTGACATATATATACTTATTTTTATGGGTTCTGTTATCAACATTCTTTGTACCGAAGTTTATTACTCAGCATCGACAAATATAATTTTAGTTCGACTTATTGATGGTGACTTACATGAATTTACTATCAAAGGGACCTATAAATGAGTTCGAGTTTTCAAGAAATCATTGTTAAAAAAAAACGGGGTTTTTTGTACATATATTACTTTAAAAACTGTTCGAGAAATTGGGGGTGTTCAAGCCATCCGAGGTGGACCTACCGAAGTTTGACTGTACAGACTTAATTTTAGATAAAAGTGTTTTATTAATCTTTGACAACATGACACACATAATTGACAACAATAAAGTTTGAAAGTTTTCAGTCAAAATAACGACAAACAGGCACAATGTTTGGGCTTTTATTGACTTCAGAATTAAACTGCACTTTTATTTACAATTTCTTTGTAAAGAAAATTTGAAGCAAAGTACAATATCATAAGAATCATATATTTAGCATAAATGGAAGTACTAACCACTACTTTACAACCCCAGGCTAATGACTCCTTTTAGAGGTGTCCTGTGCAATGTCCAGAGTTTCTGGAACTATAATTTTCTAGTATTTTATACAGACTTGCATAGATCTTGCAGAGCTGATTGGATTATTAAAGTTTTCCCTGTCCATAATTTACCTTCCTTTATAAAGTTATTGATTTTTAGTTTTTCACTTTTAAAATGCATCACATAAAGCCATTTATAAATTTATAAAAAGCTGCTGTATTAATCTGTATTTAACATTGGTTTATTTGCACATGTATAGAAAACCTGTAACACATAAAATATTTTCGCAGCATTAATAATAATATAGCAATCATAGTATCAATAATAGTTTCATTAATAAAATTTCCATGGAAACAATAAAATATTGCCTGCGTCTATGTGTTAGAAAGATGGGTTTGTAGCTCACAGTTTACTAGTTGCTCCTGCAAGGTGTGAGGAGCAAAGTCATACCTGTTAAACACCAAGCCAGGGTTCGACATTAACAGCTGTCCGATCGCCCGGGACAGGTTAAAGTCTGGTTTCGGCAAGTAAAACCTATCTTGTACGTATCCGATCGGACAAGTAAAAAGTTTGAAACAATGTTAAAGGCTAGTAATTTAAAAATCATAGTCCTGATTGCCTTGTTCATCTTTAAGAGCGATTTTGAAGTTGCTGTAGATCGCCTTTTAATTTTATAGCCATTTGGATCAGATATCGTTGTATTTCTTTCACCCCGTTATGCTTATCATGTTGACGCGCCATTTGTAAGCTGGTTCCTGCATTACTTTTACAGTGTACATAAAGCGTAGTATAATATCTCTTGATGAAACCAGTAAAAAGAAAGCACGAAAATACGACAACTCTCCGGAGAGGATACGAAGTCGGTTACGGAGATTGCAAATACGATAATGATTACTGCAAAGATTCAAACATAATAAATTAGTTTTTTGGTAGTCACTTTAAAACAATCATTTTAATCTGTTTAAATATTTGTAATAGTGCATTTTTCTATTGAATACATAATAAATGTTACACAATTGTGCCATTTTCTACTTCTTGTTCTTCTTCATTTGATAATTCAATCAACTTGTGTACTAGTACTTACTCATGACAAAGAAACATTTATTTTATTGTACAGTTTTGTGACATTTGATTCATTTCATTGAAATTAACATGGAAATGTGAGATGTATTTTATTTTGTAAAAAGAAGACTGGAAATGAGTTCTCTTCTTCCAATGATACATTATCCCACTATAATTTAAACTACTTGTTTGATTCAAATCAATTTTAAAAGATAATGGGTGCCCTTGTGTAAGCTGTTAAGCTTTTACGCCTTTGTACTGTATTTCTACAACAATCATCCTAATTTTTTTCTACCAGTAACTATAGGCATGTAACTTCTGAGCTTTCTCTTCAATCTGCTTTCTTTATACAACAATATATTTTTAAAAACTTAATAATACAGCACATTTAATTCAATGAATTAATTGAGAATCATAAAAGGCAAGTGACATGTACTATTAGTTTATACTATTGAAAAAAGTTTGGACAAGTGAATGTAAATTTCGGACAGGTCAACTGTTTACACCACTAAATACAAAAGTTAATGTCAAACCCTGCAAGCTTAATCTGTATTTATTTACACCTTTCTCTGTAAATTTTGAAATCAGTTTTAATTTTTTAAAACAAACACCAAGAAATTGCCATAAAATCCATTGATTATCAAGGTCATTAACACACTTAATGCATAATGCCTACTTACAAATCTTTTCAACACGAATGCACAAAATAAACAAGAAAAAAACAAAAAATAGTAAACATTTTTATTTTAACAAAATCATAGTACATATGTAAAAACAAGCACAATTTTATCCAATGTGACAGGAAATTAATTTAAATATATAATCCAATATTGATTCCTGTCCGCTCACGAACCATTTCCAGAAATCACAAGACCCTGTTTCTCAAACTCACGATTTATCGAACACTTACGTCATCCCTTTTAATTTCACGACATCGAAGTTCAAATATAATTCAATGGAAATCTTAAAATAGATCATATCAATGGTAGCTTTTAGCACATGCTGGAGTCCTGAAGTTTGGTAGATTTTAGACTGGAATAGCCTGAAAAACACACATATTTATTTTACAGACAATTTATTAAATAATAAGGTATTTATAAGTAGATCAAACTATTCTGACTTACCATTGTAACTATTTAACATGCCTTTAATTTATGTTGTGTTTTTTTTCTTCATTTTAGATTTAGATGTGATAACTGTTGGTGAACAGAATAGTTTAATTAATCTGCTGTTAAAAGAAGTCTTTAAATGTAAAGCTGAAGACGAATTTTTTGTTGTAAGTACTATTATTGATATATTAGGATACACCTGGCCTCAGGCAACAGTTCTGAAATCATCTCCAGCACCTCGGGATAATAGTTTTGACTGCTCCATGAACAGGCATTAAATAACTGTATAATATATGATTCCTCGGTTAGCTATAGTGTATAAGTTTTTTTCTCATTTTCAGACACTCCCTGACCAACAGCATGTGTTTTATATGAATGACATCAATGGATGCTCACTGGAACAGCCAGCAGTTATGGTCAGCAAAATACCATTTACTCACCCCACGAATGTTGCTCAAGTTCTCAACTGTTTACGTCAACAACTGCTGTTCAATACTGTTGTTGGCAGCAGCATCAGACCCAATGCAAGTCATGGTAAGAAAATCTTCTACATTTTCACCCAAGGTTTGATATATTAGCAATAACCAACTTATGAAATTAAATCTGATTTCATGTGTTAGTTATTTGTGAAGCTTTCAGTAAAGTGACAATTAGGGTAATCTGAAATCTAATTGGAATGACATCATATTTGAACATTCAAAACAATCACCCATTTTTTCTAAAAGTTAAATTACAGGAAAAGCATGGTTTCCTGTTTATTAATGCCGTTACATTTACTCTGATATTTCTTCATTGGTTCGTGGAGAATCCAGTATGACATGTAAGATGCATGTATAAATTTTGGATAACCAGTTAAATACATGTTCTTTGAATTTCTTTAAGTTACCATTTGGTTGGTCCATAATGTCACATGATTTATGACCTGAACTGGATTTCGCTAGGTCTTCCACAAAGCGACAAAAAGGGGATGTTTAGGGGGAGAAAAAAGTGAATGATTTAATATTAATTATATTGGGTAATCTGTAAAACAATGATTTTGTTTAGTAATATTTCAAGAAAGTTATGATATTTATGATTACAGAGTGTTCCATAGTATTTGAATTGAATGCATTATCACTACAACACATGACCTTATCTTTTGAACACCCTCTACACAACACAATGGTTACAGGTATGTTGTTAGATATACACACTAGCAAATTTCTAGCGTTGTATAGAAAGCTCTAATGATTTGGTTTGGTTTTATGTACCCCTTTTATACAGACTTTTTATGGTATAAAAATATCTGTCTGGTCTACTTGTCTCTCTGTATCTGGAAAATAACTTCATAGATTTTCTTCAAACAGCACAGTTGTTTAGGGCTGTTCCAGAAAATACTATCTCCCACCCAAGGACAGCACTTGTTTTTAGACTCGACCACCTATAGAATTGAAAATAAAATTTAGCCCTTACTTATATTTTTTAATTGAGCTGTATGACAACTACCCATAAAATTGTAAAGTTCCAGTAACAACCCCCCAGCCACCACCACCACCACCATAAACACATTAAAAAAGCAATTTGTATATTTGTATATATTTACTATTGAGCTTGCTTTAGAATGAATCTTACTTTTAGTGATAGTCCACCAAACCTAGAATTAAATAATATTGGTCATTGATATGTGTTCGTTTTAGGGTTTGGCACCTTAGTGTTTAGATAGTATTAGTTACCGGTTTGAGTGGTGTCTCTTTCCAAGGTTACATTTAAATTTTAAGGAGAAACAAACAATTCAATGAACTTAAACACATATTTGTTTTTATGAAAGTCTTGTCTATTTTTGTTTGTTTTTATGACAGTTAGCTCAAAACCACAAATTATAATACCCAAAAATAGATCATTGAATAATTTGATAGTTTTGTTTTGTTTTATTTTCCACGTGTAAAGTTCATTTCTCCTAAAATCATAAGGAGACTACTCATAAAATTGTTACAGCCCGAAAAAAAAACCCCAACACAATAAAAATATAATGCCTATCATGATGGAATTCCTCATAGAAATAAAGCCAAGATAATACCCCTCCATCATATTTTCCTTTTTATTCATCGTACCAATGACCAACATAATTCAATTCTAGGATTGGTGGACCCCCACCATAAATAAGATTCATTCATATACGACCACCTATGTTATAAAATATAAATTGCCATTCTGTAGGGGGAGATTACAGGGCTTGCTCTGGGTTCATAAAAGTTGGAGCCAACAAAATCGCCAACTGCAATTTTCTGTCATATAAGTCAGGCATATAGAAAAGTATGCCAGGTGCATTTGTGTAAATTTGTGTATTTCACTGAAAACAAGGGAAGTAACAGCATTGTTCAATTTATTTTTAGAAATTTGTTTACAAAATTTTGTCCTCTATCTAATTCTGACCCAAACTTTTAAAAGATAAAAAGAAAAAACCAGAAAAATGTTCAAAAACATTTATCTTGTACTTTTTAGAGATTTCCATTTTTTGCAATTTACATTTTCTCAGTGAAGT
Source organism: Limnoperna fortunei (assembly GCA_944474755.1). Lineage (NCBI taxonomy): Eukaryota > Metazoa > Mollusca > Bivalvia > Mytilida > Modiolidae > Limnoperna > Limnoperna fortunei. Next base: position 46,052,263 of record OX104119.1, read on the forward strand.
AAGATCAAAGAAATTACCTTCGATCAACCATGACGGTGAACATCACACTTTTGACACCTGCTGTGGTAAAAATTACACAAATAAAATATCTGTAAATTCTGTACAAGGTTAACTCTTATGTAAGTGAGTGATGTAGAAGAACCCCTTTTGGATTTATGGTCCTATTTCCGGTCATTTCTTCATTTTGCAATTAAGATATACTGTCGCCAAAAAATCCCCAAATACGATATTTTGTTGCCAATTGAAATAAAAAATTGCCAATGGCCACATTGGCGGATTCCAGAGCAACCCCTGGGAGATAGTATTTTCTGGAACAGCCCTTCTTATGTTAGCCTCATGGTCTGTATATTTTTTAGTATTTCACTTTGGGGTTATGGGACTTGGGGATATTTTAGTTTCAGATGCCAGCTTTGAGCTTCCTTTTGTTTTTGGTAAAATTATGACTGTGTTAAGTTATAGGACTGTAAAAAAAGGGTAATTTTTAGTAATCAGACCTCTAATTAAAAAAGCTTTCATAAATTTTCTTGAAATTTTGGTGCATTGGTTGTTGATATTGATAGATGTGATTATGTTGTATCAGTGCAGGTAGAATTAGCATGTGTGATGTGTATCAGTTTTGTCCTTATCTTCAGGAAAATGACATGACATCTATTCTATCAATCAACTTTTAGCATTTTTAAAATGTGTATAGACAGTACTCATACGAATACATTTTAAAAATGTGTTTGTTCTTTTATATACAGCCATCAAAAAACTTTTTAATATCAGCTTAAAATTTCACTGTCCAATTGAAAATTTTATTTGCCAGCTACCAGTTTTAGGTAGCCAGAAAACGTGTTCAAATATTAATTGTTAATTGTTTCCTTGCCATACCACCAATTTTCTTAAGTTATCTTTGTGAGTTTGTAACGGGGAGTGAAATGTGTCTAGATGAGAACATTATCTGTTTTATTCATGGAACCCATGCAATTGCTTTAAAATCTTGCTGCTTACAAACACTATTTTGACGGTCAAATACAATTTAAAACAAGTTACAACATCTTAATCATTTGGATTTTACATATTGTTTGGGTTTGAGCGCCTCTGAAGAGTCTTGATTAGACGAAACGCGCGTCTGGCGAAGAAACATTTTTTGTTAACCTTGGTAGCTTTGACGACATTTTATTTACACAAGGGAGAGAATTGAGGGCTATATTTGATTGTATAGTCATATATTATTTCAGTTAATGTGGCTACTGAGATGGAATCAGGGAACATAATAAGTCTATTTTATTGAGGAAAAAAGATATGTGTACATGTAATGGCTTGCACAAATTTTATTGTTTAATTGATGTTTAATGTCCAGCAAGCAATATTTCAGCTATATTCAGGACATTCAAATTTTTAACCACCATTGTATATTTTTTTGTTTATTTATTGTATGTATATATTTGGTTTAATAAATTTATTTGAAGGTTTATAATTTTTGTTTCAGCTGAAATAGATTTAACTGATATAACATACCCCAAGTTTAAAGTTATCTATAGTGAAGAGGAACAGTCTATTTGCTCAGAGGATGTAGCTTGTAAAATTTTTCAAAGGTAATTAAAAATATCACAGCATAAGGACATACAACATATAGGATCTTACATTGGTATGAGTGGATTACCAGACTTCTTCAATCGAGATAGTTAAATTATTGAGTTTTAAGTCTGAGCATTGGTGAGGACTTAAATTTCCATAATTTAACTATGAAAAATGGAAAATTCCAAATAGTCCAACAGTACTGATACAAGAATCTGTTTCTCTAATTTTAAAACGTAGTAAATTTGTGAAATGTCTTACAAATTCTCCCAACCCCATTTCTACATTCATGACTTGAATACACGGTAAATGGAAGGTTTTTGTTTTGTTTTTTTATGTCATTAGTTCTTATTATGACTTAATTATTTTAAACCAATCAACTGCTGAGAACCCCATTTTCACTAGTGATGAGAACTTTTTTTTTACACCAGTGAAACTGTTTTAATATAATGATGAAATTAGAGAATTAAGGTTATTAGGTACTATCATATTGGTTTTTGTGCTGCCATGTTAACGATTTTATTGTCATTTTTATCTTAAAATGATGTGCCATTTCCTTAAAAAAAAAATTAGTGTTATCTGCTTTTTCATTTTACAATACTACATTTGATAATTATCAGATCGCCATACTTACTTGTATGATAACTTCGGAAAGAATATAGTAAGACAAGGGCTTTGTAGTAATGATAATCGCTTTTAGATAAAGATTTCCGTTATCAGAGCACCATAACCAGACAGTGTCCCTTGAAAAGGAGAAACATGGAAACAAAGAAGAATAACAGAGAAATAAACATAACTGTACAAAGTGACAATTTAAATGTGTTTCATGTTAAAATTATTCATTGTTTGAATCAAAAGTGTCTTTATCGGTTACATTTTGTGAAAGATCAAGATTAAACAAAATACCTCTATAAATAGATGCATAAAATTTGTTCTATCTCATCAAATTTTGAAAAATTTGGCTTGCTAACTTTTAAATTATTTTGTGTGTTGTCCAATTACATAGTTTCTTTGTGTGAAAATAACCCTTTTGGAGTCTCAGTAGGACTTCTGAAGATCGACATATAAGTAGGGACATATTTTCAGTTAAACATTTGTATTTATAGCTCACCCAGTCAAGTCTATGGGAACTTTTGACATCAATTGGCACCCATTGTCCATTAGTACAAAAATCCTTTACTCGAAAACTTCTTACCCAATTTGAACCATATTCTCTTTGAATGTTACTGTGTTAAATAGTTTATCAATTTTATTATTTGTTTCGATCCATCAACAAAGATGACTGCTGTTACTAAATATAGAACATAGGGGGTCAATATATGTCTTTACCCCATCTTGAAAATTATTGCAGCTTTAAAAAAAAATCAACCTCGAAACATTCAACATGTCATAAAAATTGCACCACTATTGCTGCACAGTTCCTCTAAACCCCAAAATGCATTTATTAAAGATGCCTTGATTAACATTAAAATTTGTCAAACTTACCAGTAGTTGCCATTGATTTTGAACTATTGCATTGTTGTACATTTTGCATTCTAAAAATTTTCTTTTTATTTTGTTAATTTTTTGCAGGTGTTTGTCAGTTCCTGTTACCTTAAGATCTGTTATCAATAAAGTGTCTGCTGAAATTCGTAAGGAACCAACTCCAGAGCCTGTGTCAGTGAATATTCCTGTAGACAGAGCACCGCCATGGCCCCCTGAATATTATTCTAGTCATTTTAGTCCTGGGAAACTTGCAATGGATATGAAAAATATATCGCCAAACAATATTGCATTTAGGACATTGGCCATTCAGCAACAGTCTCCACAAGGATTATATTGCTTGGGAAATTTCATGGGTGGAATGAACATGCCTATGTCACAAATTCCACACCCAGACGGTATACTTATAGAACCACCTGTTCCAGAAAAACCCCACAATCCCTTGTTAGCAGATTTGCTTGACCGCAATTCTCCTAGTCCTACTGAACATATACATCAACAACAGCCACTACCCCAGCATGATGCACCGATCATGTCCAAACTGCTGCAGGATACTTCAACATTAGCTTCCAGTATCCCTCAGCCTCCACAAAAAGCAAAACAAGTACGTCAGAGAAAGCGAAGCTCTAAAAGTGATCTTCAGTCTCTGGGACGCAGTCCAAAGCACCCTCGTTTATCAGAAACAGAGAGCAATGGATCAGTTTCACACATGGATTTTGATTCTGTGGGATCATTTGATTTTAATGATATTCCACATCAGAACCCACACCATTCAGTTCATAGTCTGGGTCATCCAACTTTAACACGTCAGTTGAGTATCATTGATTTAACAGATGCTGACCCACCTACTGGTTTTTTAGGGGAATCGAATATGCAGAAGTTGGAAAGTATGGTAGGAAATAAAATGCCAAGACCACCACAGAGACAAGACAGTGAATTGTCACAGCTGTTGTCAGATTACGGAAACACGAGTCCTGCAATGAATACTGAGTCTCCACACAACTATTACCACAACTCCGTGCCAAAAAACGATAAAGGGTCTACCTCTCGTGAGGACAAAATCCTCAGTGGGTCGAGGGAGGTGTTAAAGACTACAGACCCAACATCACCAAACTACGCAAATCAGAGCTTATTGGAACTACTTAGCATCAAGCAAGAGGAGCCTGATACTTCATGTTCTTTTCAGAACTTGGGACTTGCAAACAGTCAGAATGCTTTGAGTGACTTTAGCCGAAAACTTAGTGCTGGAAATTTATCAGATCTTAGTGATACTGAAACAGTGCCATACAAGGAATCTTCTAGGTCTTGTGATAATAGTGCATTTATGAAAACTAAAAATTTGCATATGGCAGCTAGTGCTGATTCTGGTAGTTCTTTAAATATCAAACATGAATTTAAGGAAGAAAATCATGAAATTCATGACTTAAGAACTCTGCTTACAATTGGAAAAAGTGAGGTTAAAAATAATTTGATTGAAAAAGACAAATACAAAAAAGATGAGGGAACAAAGAATATTAGATTAAAATTATCGACAGTGCAAGGTTTACGACAAAGCTCTTTACCTGACGAGTTACTGAGTATTCATAAGCGTAAATCAAATGCTCCATTTGATTTCCACAGTGATGAGGATGATGATGATCCATTTGATTTTAGGGACAAAGCTTCTGTGAAGCTGATTTCTGCATCTCCAACAGGCTTACAAATCAGTACAACTAAACATAAACTGTACAATCACAAGCTAAAGGAGAAAGATAAAAAGAAGGAATCAAAATTAAACAATGTGTCTGGAGAAAAACGTAAAAAGGACAAATATGAATCGAAAAAAGAAAGAAAAAAGAAACAAAAACATTTAGAAAATTATAAAAGTACCTCTCTTGATGAATCAGCCATTTATAAATCTGTTGCCGTAGTTTCTGAGGACAGTAATAGTGGGAGTAATCAAAAACCCATTCCTAAACTCAAAATCAATAAGAGTAGTCTAGGTATGTCTGTGGGAAAAAGTCCTCCTAGAGAAATACTGACAAATAAAAACGAAATTGTAAAAAAATCGAAAGATAAGTATGAAAAACATTTTTCAAGCAAAAAATCCTCACAAAAATCGAAAGAGCATCAACGAAGTCCTTCAAGCAGTATCACCGTTAGTAAAGCAGATTCTAAGCTCATTACAAAAACCCCAACCATCAAACTAAAACCAATCGCCATGCCAACAAGCTCATCAGTTAGTATTGGAACAGCTAAAACCCCACCAGCTTTCTCAACTGCAAGCTCCACAAAAGTATCAACTACTCCTACATCGGCTACAATTGGACGGATAGGAGCTGTGTCTTTAACAAAAAGTGGATCACTCACGCCACCAGCAAGTGGTAAAGCAACTACGCCTACATCATTATCTAAATCTTTCCCAGGTCTTAAATCAGCTAGCAAAAGCACATCGTCATTGCCTACAGCAGGAAAAATTTCTCAAAGATCGAATAGTTCATCATCAAGTAGAAGTTCTTTGTCTGAAAATAAAGAAAGTAGAAAAGAAAGGAATGGGTCGTCAAGCAGTGGTAAACTATCAAATGACACTAGAAAAAGTAATTCACCTATGTCAGGTTCAAGAAATGCTTTGAACTCGTCAAAATCCTCACATTCTTCAAGCAAAAATGTTTCCTCATCTACCTCATCACCATTTACAAGTAAAAACCAATCTGCATCTGTTTTATCATTTCTGAACACAAACTCGGGTGTCATTGCAAATTTGCCGAAAATTCCAAAGCTTGACAAAGCAAACGCATCAGTGTCTGGAAATAATAAAACAGTACCTGTAGACCCTAATTCTAAAACAGTTACAACGATTGTCGTAACCAAGACAACCACATCATCTGCTTTCAGTGCAAAGACAAATCTTGGCAACTCCAATAGTGGAAATGCAAAAAGTATTGCTTCAACAAGTGTTACAAACTCTAAATCTAATGTGCCGAGCAACTCTGGTTCCAAGCAAAATGTATCAAATCCTGCTCATACAAAAACTGTGACAACGCCAACATCTGTTAAACAGAATCCTTTGACAGTATCGAGGTCAAACAATGTTATACCAAACTGCAGTGGTGGCTTTAGTCGATCTGTGTCTACTGTCACTTACACAACAAGTACTTCAAAAAGTGTCACAACTACTTCAAATACAACTTCAAGTAAAATGAGTACCTCAGTTTCTACGGTAGTTAGTTCATCAACTAAGTGCACTCCTTCGGTGTCGCCATCTGTATCTAGTGTAAAATCTATGTCTGTGACTAACAGCAGTGATTTGCTCAAGAAAACCGTTCAAAATACTTCTGAAACTAACGTTTCCTCTTCCCCTACAAATTCAGTGTCATGTGCTCAAAGTTTGAATCAGTCAACACCTGCTCCAAATGTTAGCCCATCATCGTGTTCTAGTAACTCGAGCAATGCTTTACACAAACCTAGACCTAGGAAAGGCTCACTAACAGCAGTTATTGATAAACTAACAAAACAAACAACACATGGACCCGGTTCAGATGAGGGTAAGAAACAATCGGAGGAGTGTAATAATTTTGAACAGGAATCGGCAGAGAATCCATCTAGTCAAAACGAAAGTGATAAAAATATGGTGAATTGTAAAGTAGATAAGAATGAGATTAATAAGGATTTAAAATTAGGACAAGACAAAAGTTCTAATTTCTCGAAAGTGTCTAGTACCCAAGCTAAAGTTCGGAGGGAAGAAAAAGAAGGAAAAGTTAGCAATTCAAGTCCAAAAGAAAAAATTGGTGAAAATATGAAAAGATTAAGTGGTAACGATTCACCGTCTAAATGCAGCTCAGGAAAAGAAAATAAAAACGATGATTCTAGGAATTTATTCACATCGATATTAAAAAGTGCTTCAGAAAATTCTTATTCTCCAAAGGATAAAGGACCAAAAGTTCATGATGGTAAAGTTATAGTAGATTTATCAAACAGTGAGGAATCAAATTCATCCAATTCATTACATTCACAAGCTAAAAATAGTGATAAAAATTTTGATATTGAATCGAGTCCCCATGATAAAATTTCCAATGCATGTTATAATAAACATTCAAGGACACCGTCACCAAAACAAAATCCGAAAAAATTTAATGGTGAAACGGTAACGAAGGAATCTGGAATAGAAAATAAATCGTCAAAAGAACTGGATAAGGATGTGTTTAAAGTGCCTACACCAAAGGCTCAAAATTCAGAGGATAATGACTGGGAAGATACAGAGAATTATGTTGTACGAAAGAAGCCACGAATAAGTACATCAAAACCTATCTCATCACCTACTAGTCCAGGAAGTAGTCCAGAACTGGTCATTGACTGTCAAACGTCACCTAGAACGTTACAAAATAAAACTAATTCTCCAAATATTGATATGTCTTCAGACAAATATAATAGTAATACTGTGATGAAAACTATCATGGCTTCTCCGATTCACAAGCTAAAACAATCACCCCTGCAGTCACCCGCTCATCTGAATAACCCTGGTTCTCCTACTGAAATAGATGATGATCTTATGAATGAGGCTCTTATGGGTTTTAGCAGCTAACATCCAAGTTTCTTAGTGTTTGTACTTATGTAGGAACATGTATTATCTATTTAACTGTCAAAATTATAGATTCAAATTCTTAGTTCTGCCTTTAAAGTATTTTTAATTCTTACATTAATTTATTGTGACAGCAATTATTTTTTTTTACTATCGATATATTACAGAGGCTTATCTAACAATTTCCAGTTGTTCATTTTTGAAACACGATAAAAAGGGGATATCATACCTGTATGTTGTCATTTTTTTGGCACAACATTTTTTAATAGAAACTTTTTCTTTCATTTTGAGAACCTAAATATGTTTAGCACGAACGTGTATTTGTATATTGTAATAAACAATTGGATTTCCATGACATACAGTGTATTGGCCATACAGCTTGTAAATTCCATGATTGCATGGAAGTCGTACATTACTGCACACAGGTTTTTTTAGTTTTATTTTTAATATTTTGAAGAAGACTTATTTTGTATGTATTTATGATAGAAATTAATTTATTCCTCAAATTGAGGTGAAAAAATTAGGGTGGGCAGGAACAAGAATCGTTATCGTTAACTTAATGTGTCTTATAATCAATTTTTAGGACAAAAATAAACTTAAAATAGCAATAACATGGTGACATACTTCCTTTGTCTGCCTTTCAGTGATTTTTCATGTGACCTCTGTAGCCTGCATCTCGCTTCACAGTCATAAGTTGTTATTATATTATGCATAAATAATGTACATTCTAAGTTACTGCTAATTTGTATTTGCTTACAATGTTTATTTATTTTGTGTAATGTTCAATCAACCATGTTTAAAGAAAGCAGCAGCTGTCAGTACTGTACATCATTATATTCATGTATGTCTGTTTTGATTGGATTATCTGTTTATTGTGTTTTTCCTGTCAGCCAATCATTTGAAAGGATTTATAGTCGCAAATTCTTTGTTAGCAAATTCTTTGTTAGCCGTCATTTTCTAGGTAGTATATATATAAACTATTAGTTCACTGACTGGACATAAAAACAGTAGAATGATGAGGTGTAGTAAGGGGGAATAAATGAGGCTGTGCCAAACCTTTTTTTCTGTTTCATGCCGTGTCCTTATATTGTTGTCAAGTCAATACACTTATATTGTGTTTATCCTGCAATCTTTTGTACGATATTTTCACACATAGTCCACAATTTTGTAATTACTATTTATTTTTAACGACTATAAATTTGAACCTATATGAGGCCTTTATACATTATGCATTGTGAATATTTTACCTTTAATTGCAAAAATTTTAATCAATTAAAATTAAATCAATTTTAGGGACAAGAATCAATTGTGATCAGATTGTTATAATAAAAACACAAAAATATATACGGTCAATACATTTCTGCTGCTTGAATAGAACGATTGCAGGATAAACATGGATATATTACAGATACAAGGTTTTCTGGAAACAATTTTTTTTTTAATATATACCTATATGTCTTGCTATATGTGAACAGCAGACTTGATAAATGTACAACTATATGCAACTATGAAATTTTAAATACACTTATTTATTTATTTATTATTTTTTGTTATTAAATGAAATTGTGAAAGGTTTCTATCGCTTGAATGAAGACAGTTCCTGGTAAATTAATGGATAATTGATGTCGGCTTTTGCCCTTAAATTGAAGGATTATAAATCTTCCTGTGATAGAGAAAAGAGCTTTAATAAATACTTCATAATGGGTGAATAAAAAAATGCCTTTCATATACCTGATACAAAATGTCTTCTATATATATACACAACAACATTAATTATTATAAGAATATTTTGCATCTGATGTTTACATTTATGCATAATAGAAGATAAATAATTGTGCTTCTTCATCAGTTTTGTTTGTTTAAAAAATCATTAAGCGTCATAAGTTCCAAAGTGTTCCAAGTTTTAAAACTGGATAGCAGAGCCATTGTGCCTAATGTTGTTTTTTTTTTTTTTTTGGCACAAAAAAAATCACAAAGGAGCATATGTGATTTTGATAAACTAAGATTGTAAAAACAGCACAAGTAAAGTTGGAAGTTTAAAGACGGAGTAATGACCAATGTCCTCTGTTACTTGATACAGCCCTAAAAACAGATTTTGAAAAGTTTTCTTTTTTAAAAAAATTTGTACTTGTTAAAACTTGTTAAATACCTCGTGTGATACACACAAAATATATGTGCTTTAGTGAAAACTCATTTTTGCTTGAGGTTAATATTTTCCATGTTTTGCTTGCAATCTTGGTGTGCTACAGTGGAAACTCGGGAGCAAGAATGTTAATGATGAACCAATATAAATCCACTTAAACTGTAATATTTATAGATTATTTACGTTTTTTTAAATGAGATGCATTTTTCATTCTGGATAGGGTCAGAAAATTCATCGAGTTTCAAAAAACTTAAATAATCTGTTTAATGCTGTTTTGTACCATTGTGACATCATGTTGTTGACTAAAAGACATCTTGACATTCAGGTGAGATGGGCCCATCTTATGCTAGTAGAATGAAATGGGATAATACTGTACATTGATCAAGGGAAACTACTGCAAAATAAGGATAATTTGAATTATTGCATGAATTGAATTTTGCTTGTTTTTGATTGGTCTAAAAATAACTTTTGGATCATGATAAATCACAACAGTACTAAAATTACATCCCAATATGGAAATGTTTGTTTGCTCCACAGAGGTCAAGCAGAACCCAATATCGACCAGGTTTTTCTCTAAAAATTGATCGAAAAGTACAATTGTGTGGTAGCATCAAAATATGGAATTTTTTCCACTTCATGATTGCACTACATAGTGGTCAAGTGGAATCTAATATCAACCTGGTTTGTCTCTAAAAATAGATGTAAAAGTACAATTGTGTGGTGCATCCTCTGTTTTTCTGATCAAAGAAGATTGTGATTTTATTCATGTAATAAAACAATTACTGACGGATATATGGTGGCTGTCAGGATTTATCACCCCTGCAAAAATGTATATTCACCTCGCCTAACAGCTCGGTGAATATTACATTTTCTCCGGCTGAAAAATCTTGGTAGCGTTCTATATCACAGTCAGTAATTGTGTAATATTTACTGTTTTTACCTTGTTATGATAAATGAAACCCAAAAAATACAGTGACAATATTCATTAGTACTCAGGAATGTTTTTGCTCAAATTGTTTATTGCCATGCCATTTGCTTTTGATAAATTTGTAAAAATATAATTATTTATAAGTCTTACTATTTAATACATTCTATTTCTTCTAAATAAAAGTTAGGTTAAAATATTGGCTCTGTTTGCCTGGGCAGATGAAGGACAATTTATCTTTAGACAACTGGTCCTGCTACCTAAAGATTTCTCCTTTAGACCCATTTCTTCATTCTGTTTATGTGTACAGTGCTTCTAATTTCAACTCATACTTTTCCTGCCTTTTTGTAACCATCTTTCCCTTTGACCTCTTCTAATGTATATAGATTTGTGTGTAATCTGATACCTATATGTTTTAAATATTTTCATGTATACAAGATTGAAATGTGTTCATTTGAAACAAAAAATAAATCTAGTGAAATAAACAGATTATCATTGAAATCTACGGTTTTTGCAAAACAAAAATTTAAAATATAAATATATTTGCTCATATATTAAATGCAAATCCCCTTGACCAGCATATTGTTGATTATTTCAAAAATTTGTGAACTATGAAGTATTTTTGTTAATTAATTAAAAACAGTTGGATTTCAATGAACAGTACATTTAGTATAATCAAAATGAAGTATATCTTTAAGGTTTAAGGGTGGTGGGAGGGGATTCCTTTATAAAATAATCATAGAAAATGTGCATGTTTTCTATCAAACTTGATTCTTGAATGAAATTTATTACATGGTGTTTTGTTATGGTAACTTCATGGTGCATGTACAGTTTTTTTTTTAAATAGTTAAAGATACCAAACTTATTTGTTTAATTTTTTGCTCCAATCAGAGCACTAGCGAAACTGAATTTCATTGAGTACCGAGTCTTAATCGCTATGAAATCTATATGGATTGATATACCATGAATAATTATAAATCTTCACCTCTTAATTCTGATTATTTACAAATGAAGTTTGTTACAATACTGGTTATTTTATTTTCGTCCTTGTCCCCTTCGTCTAAGGTGGGTCCACAACAGATTATTCCCCCTTCCCTTGCTTCTGCTTAACTAGTCAAAATTCAAGCTTGATTTTGTTTACATATAATAAGTCACATTAAAAACTGATTTGTTGTTTATCATTAAAAAAATTTGGAAATAACAAAATAATAGAAGTGCTAATATTCTACATACACTACAGATCACGTGGATTCTCTGTTTCCCATGGACGTGGGCATTGGTGTGCACCCATGTCCTCGACCACAGTGGGCCCGGCGCTATCGCCTGGTGTCATATCCATGTTTGCCAACCTATACATGTGAGTGGATTTTATATGTTCAACTGAGTCTGAATTGAGTAATATAGAGACGTCTTAAAGTACAACTGTTATCCTATTTGACAACTGGGGTATTTTGCCCACCTTGAAGCCCATGGCATGGAGTGGGCTTTTGGCCCACCATAGGCATTGGACCTGGGCACACGTTAGGCAGCCCACAGTGGGAAGTGAATAATCCACGCCATCTGGAGTGTATGTGTATTACAGGATTGTAGTTAGATTATTTAAAGTTGACTTAGCTGTATGTACATCATTTCAGAAACGTAATCTTTCTGAAATTTTTTTTATAAAATAATCACAGAAAATGTGCATGTTTTCTATTAAACTTGATTCTTGAATGAAATTTATTGCATGGTGTTTTGTTATGGTATTTTTTTTTGGTAAAATTGTGAATACTGTAGTAACTAGAGAAAATGTTCACCTTCCTTCAAATTTTAACTTGAAACGTAAAACTAACTGATATTACTGTGGGGTGGTGGGATCAAAATTTAAACCTTTAATTTGAAAAACTTCACAATTTACCTCTCAATTCTTTTCCCTGACCATTCAATCAAACAACTGAATGAAGCTTTTTATTATTATTGTTTCAAAAGTAAAGTTTTAGTATAATGATATGCATTATTTCATGAATAGAATTTTGCATGTTTTTATTGGTCTAAAAACAACTTTTGGTTCATGATAAATTGCAATAGTACTAAAATTGCATCAAAATATGGACATTTTTGGCCGCTACACGATTCCATTGCATAGCGGTCAAGTGGAATCTTATATCAACCTGGTTATTCTGTAAAATAGAGTTTAAAGTACAATTTGTGTGGTACAACCTCTCTTTTTCTGATCAAGGAAGATGGTGATTTTATTCATGTAATAAAACAACGCCTGACTTTGATATGTAGTTGCTATCATCCCTCAAATATGTATATTCTCCTCGACTAGTTTCTCGGTGAATATAACATTTTCTTTGGCTGACAAAGACTGATAGTGACCTATATCAAAGTCATTAATTGTATATTGTTTTAAACCCCAACTATATGGTAGCAAACAATTTATCATTTTCTTTTAAAAAAATATATAAACTGCAAGTACACAATCTAAACTAACTTTAGCCGTTGACTTATGTATTCCACAGCATTGGCACGTCAGTTATTGTATGGTGTATACACGTTACATTTGTTTGGCTTTTAGATGTTATTTTAAATTATAATATTTATTAAGCAACATGAACGGGTTTCAGTAATTGTTTCTTGTTGATCAGTTGTTGGATTTGTGGTTTTAGAGATGAATTGTAAAAGGGTATAATATACATTTATATACCTCATGGATAAGTGCCATAAGGTATTTCATGGGTTTTATGGGAGGTAAATATTATGAATTTAATAAACATATATGGCATGCATTCCAATACTGATTGGTTGAACAATATAGGTTATTGATTTTGTTTTTTTTTTTTTAATTTTATGAAATTGATAACTACACAATGGATTTGAAAAAGTCATTTGTTTTCTTTAAGTTTACTTCAATTCTAATATCAGCCAATGATTTGGTTAGTTGTGATAAGTTCTGTTATGACACTGATTGTATCTATGTTAAGGGTACATTTGCAAAGTGTATCAAATCTTAAAAGATCTACTCAATTTTAAGAAACACCAATATTTATATAATAAAGCATTTTTGGTCTTCAGAAAAGTTTCAAGCATAGCACAAGGTTGTTGTGTTTGTCCTTTAACTGGTGTCAATTTCAGTCCATAAAATCTCATCAAAAGACAATAAGCAATGCCTTACATTAATACTAACGGATATTGTCTTGTTTTTATATTCAAGAACACAACATTTCCAGTAAACTACTGGGAAAGCTTTTGGGTTTCTTTTGTGCAAAAAAAATGTGCTTCATGTGTTACATATATGTAATTAATTTTAGTAGATCATATTAATGTTGTTGTCGACTTCAGAAATTATTTATTATGTTAAATTTATTTTTTAGATATTTATTACCATAAATTGTTTATATCCAAATAAAGTCTTTTTTTTTCTGCCTTGTGTAGATTTTTTTAACAAAGAAGCACTCTTGAAAGCTCACAAAACAAACGATTACTTTCAGTTTAATTCAAGTAACTTGGTATTTCCGTTATCAAGAAATAAACTTGTATAACTTGTATAATGCATACAAGTTATTATATTATTTTTTGCTTCTGTCGTTCAGTGTTTTTACAATTTATATAAGATTTAATGTCATAATTATATAGTTTTATAAATTCTATTTATGTGTAATATAAAAGTTGAATGGCAATTTGTTTCATATCTTGTAGATATAGTCATGGATGTACAATTGAACGAGATGTTTTTATTATATTTGTAAATACGATCATGTAATATATTATTGTACACATGTACAAATAAAAAGTAAGTGTATGATATCCTCAACTGTAATTTAGTATGAAAATCTTCAATTTCATGTCACTCAACTATCTCATGTCAAAAATAATTAAAAATCAAACAATCTTTTTAGCAGTTGATTTTTCTTGATGTACCATTTTGAGTTCACCAGACCAGAAGCGTTGTGTGAATTATTGTCGTCACTTTGTGTCTGTCATCAGCTGTAATCTTGTACATTTCTCTTAAACATCTGGCCAATTGAAACCATACTTGTCACATTGTTCATTTGATGGTCCTTTACAAATTGTTACCAGAAAACCAAAATGGCTGCTATTGCATAACTCCGTTAATCAAAGGACCCTATTGCGAGAACTTTTTAAAGGGATTTTTCCCCAAAGCACTTTACCGATTGAAACAATGCTTATAAGCAATACTCATAGGATGAATCTTTGTGGATCTTCAAAAGCAAGACTTGCTTTAACAGAAACATACGATTTTGAAGGGCTATAAAAGTTTTCTTCTTTGAACCTGAAAACCAATTGAAGCAAAACTTATTAGGAGTATTCATTGGATGGTTCTCTACAATTAATTATTTGTCTGAATGGTGTTGAATGCCTCTTTCAGCAATTTTTCAGCTATATCAAGGCATCCAGTTTTAAGCACAGGTAACCTGAAGGGTCATGAGAGCTATTACTACCACTTGGCGTCCGTCGTTGTCGTCGTCGTCCCTTTTCATCGTCAACTTTTTTTAAAAATCTTCTCAAAAACCACTGAAGGAATTGCTTTGAAACTTTGCACACATCATCAGTAAAATGTCCTCTACCAAGTTTGCTCGTATCAGGGCCTTAGACCAACCAACATGGCCGCCTCAGCTAAAAATAGAACAAGGGCTCAAAATATATTTTGCCTTACAGTTCAAAAGGTATATCAGATACAGGAAAATGGAAGAGACCATCCAAAAGCTATACAAAGGAGTTATTGCCCTTTAATTGTCAAAATTGATGATTTTTGCCATTTTGTCTCATAATCTTTAAAATTATTAGAACTAGTCAAAAAGTTTACATTGCTTAATTGTTCTGCTCTATGGGACCTACAAAAATGACTATGGGATTGATTGATTGGTTGATTAATGGTGTTTAACGCCCGAGCAGCATTATTTCAGCTATATTCAGGCGATGAACATGAAATGGATGATAAAATGAACATGAAATGATGATGAATGAAAATGTGATGAGACACAAGGAAAAATAGGGGTAACGGATTTTAGATTGCCACTGGCAAATGGGAGGATGGATAGGGTCGGGCAATTCAGCCTCCTGTAGCGGGATCGAAATCCCTACTAATAGCGAATACTACAGCAGCGTTCTTTAACGTGCGAGGAACGTGGCATTTTTCCCAACACGGTGCACTGATATGGTTTGCGGTCAGGTTTTCCGTATTATGGCCTGACAACCCCAGCTTGCCAGGGGTACAAAATGACTATGGGCAAGATTGATGAACCGTTTAGGAGTTATTCCCCTTGAACTGTTTTTTAATCAGTTTTAATTAATTTTTGAACATCTCTGAAACCGTTTTTGGCTTATAGTTCAAAAAGTATAACAGATACAGGAAAACCAAGAGACCCTACGTCTTCAGCTTTAAAAGCTCTGCAAAACTCTCCATTGAGTTGAAGTTGTACGACGACCCTTTGTAGGAGTTATTGCTCCTTTATCGTAAAAATTGATGATTTGTGCAATTTTTTCCGAAAAAAAATGAAAATTATTCAACTATATAAAAGCTACAAAAATGACCTTAGGGTCAAGATTGTCTAATGAACCGTTTAGCAGTTATTCTCCATGAATGTTTTTAAATGAATTTTAATTTATTTTAAAAAAATCATCTCTTAAACAATGAAATGACTGCTCTGAAAATTGCACACATCATCTTTAGGATGTCCTCGGCTGACCACCGACATGGTTACCTTGGCTTTAAATAGATCGAGGTGGAGTGGGAAGGTCAAGATAGTTTTTAGCTGATAGTTAAAAAAGTATATAAAAAATACAGAAAATTTGAAGTGAACCTCCCTCCTAAGTATCAAAAGCTCTACAAGACTTTAAATTTTTCATTTTTCCTCAGTAACTTGAAAACCAGAAGAGCTAGAGAAAATCTTTTAACATACAAAATTTTTCAGCTCATCAAGATCAGCAAAATGATTATTGTTTATGGTAAGACATAAAAAATACATGTATAAAAAGAAAATGAATGATACTTTATCAGGATCATTAAATAAAACCCCAGAAGAATAATGGAATATAATTAAATCATTAAGTAATACATATGTAAAGGATGATAGTGATAATGAACTAATGTCTAATATAGAAGATACCATTAAACACTTTAAAAACCAAGGAACTTGCTCAAACAAAAACTTAAATTTTGAAAATTTTATCGAAAATAATCTCAATCAGATGGAAAATGAATCGAAGCTTGTTCTAGAGACTGATAAACCCTTTACAGTTTCAGAACTTAAAACCACCTTCAAAGGTCTAAAACTAGGCAAGTCAAGTGGTCCTGATGGTATACTAAATGAAATTTTAAAATATTCAAGTCCAGTAACAATTTAAGCATTTACAAAACTTTTTAATTTAATACTTAAAAGTGGTAAATATCCAAAAAATATGGAACAAATCTTATCTCATATTGATTCATAAGTCTGGCAATAAAGAGGACCCTTCGAATTATAATAGAGGTATATCATTAGTAAATTGTCTTTCTAAAGTTTTTAGCAGTGTGCTTAATAAAAGGCTCACAAAGTACATAGATGATTAATTATCAAACTCCCAATTTGGTTTTAGGGAGAATCATAGGACATCAGATAGTCTTTTCATTTTAAAATCTTTGATAAATAAGTATGTACATAAAAATAAATCTAAGATATATGCTTGTTTCGTAGACTTTCGAAAAGCATTCGACTCAGTTTGGAGAAATGGTCTACTGTATAAATTATTGAAAACTGGTATTGGTAAACTTATGTACCAAATGATCAAAGGTCAACTTGATAGTACTGTCACATCTATTAAATTTAATAATCTACACTCCGAGTATTTTAGCATAAATAGAGGGTCAGACAAGGAGACTCTTTAAGTCCTACCTTGTTTAACATCTTCATTAACGACATGAGTGATACATTTAATCAAAATCCTTCATTTCCACTCAAGTTAATTGACTCAACCATAGGAAGTCTGCTTTTTGCTGACGACCTTATGATATTGTCAGAAAGAAAACAAGGTCTTCAGTCTAAATGTCAACAAAACCAAGACGATAATATTTCAACAAAATTTAGTAAAACCTGAAGAACCATTTATTAAGGCAAAAGATATATGTATAGAGAATGTTTCTGAATATAGATATTTAGGCACAAGCCTCAGAAGCAATGGGAACCTCAAATACAGCTTAGAAGATCTTGCGAAAAAGGGTAGAAAGGTATTATTTTCATTAAAAGCAAAAGCTTTATCCATGGGACCACTACCTATAGCAGTGTCAGACAATCTGTTTGACACACTGGTATGTCCAATTCTACTATATAACTCAGAAATATCATATATGGACTACCACTTAAACGTTTATAGAGCTAAATTAAGGGGGAACTTGAACAATAAAGTCCTTGATCCCTTACAATTTATTGACAAATCCCCAGCAGAAAAAGTACATTTAAGTTTCTGTAAACACATACTGGAAGTACGTAAAACAACTTCCAACTTGTGTGCTCGGTTGGAACTTGGTCGAAACCCGCTCGAACAAATGATCATGCTTCGTACAGTGTCATATATGTCAAGACTCTGTTCGAAAAATATAAATAAACTACTAAATGAAGCCTTCAATCTCACCAAAGAATTAAACGATCAAAATGTATATACATGGTACACCTTCGCTAAGGATTTTATATCTGATGATAAGCTTCTCCAACAACTTATAAATTGTAATAATAAAATAATAATAAAACTAAACTGAAAACTTTAAAATGAAATTCAAAAAACCTTTTTAATAAATGGTATCAGAAATTATATAAGAACAAATTTGCTAAATGAAAGTAATAAAACATACTTATATAAAAGCATAAAAGAAGATTTAAACAGAGAATTCCATCTTTTATTTAAAGATTTTGAATCTAGAAGGGTCCTTACAAAAATCTGAATGTGTGACCATAATCTAGCCATAGAAAAGGGTAGATACTTAAAAATTCACAGAGAGCAAAGAGTGTTGTTTGCAGTGTGGTAGAGGATGAGGCTCATTTTCTGCTACATTGCAAGAAAAACGAGTCTTTGCGAAATACTTTACTCCAAGAATTTTTTGAAGATACTGATCAATACGAACAACATAGTGACATTCAAAATTAAAAATACTTATAAATCCAAATAGCTATAAACAAGTTAATGTTATAAGTTCCTATTTAAAACAATCATTAGTATTGAGGATGAGGGACTCTTAATTAAATACTTGCAAAGCCAATACATACATTGTTCATGTAAAATACTATGTTTTATATGTTAATTGCGTATTTCTACGGTTATATTGTTTAATTATATATTTTTTTCACAAACTCTGTTTAGATGTTTATATGACAATAAAATTTAAAAAATTTGAAATTGATGCATATGTGTTGGACAACTAATATGAGTTATTTCCCTTTAAAGGTCAAAACTAATGATTTTTACAGAAGTGTTGGACAATTCTTACAGAAAAGAAAGCTGGATAATAAAGAATTGCAAAGTTGTTCAATTAGTTTCAGGTTCAGTTGAGCAATGCGTGCTCCTGGAAGCCTCTAGCTATTGGTTTAATGGAAGAGCAAGCCGGAGAAAACCCCGACCTTCTGTAGAAAAACTGGCAATCCTTGTCAATTTAGATTGGAGTTGAATGAACCCTGCCCACAGTGAGACTTGAACCAGCAACCTCATTGTTGACAGACCACGTGAACAATAGCAGACGAACTACCTTAACCACTCGAGCACCGAAGCCCCCCTCTATAATTGAAACAACACTGTCCAGTAGTATATAATGGAAGGACCGGTTGAGCTTTTGCCATCACTTGCCGTCCGTTGTCCGTCGTAAACTTGTGCATAAATCTCCTCCTAAACCACTGGGCCTTTTTTTAAACTTGGCCACAATCTTCCTTATGGTATCTAGTTTCAAATTTGTATGCACGATGTTGATCAACGTACACAGATGGCCACTCTTACTGAAAAAAGAACATGGGTGTCAACTCAATTTTTTGTAATCAATATCTCAAAAATAGCTATAGCGAAACCCGTCCAAATTGATCAGCACAATAGTTGTTATTAGTGGAAGTGTAATTGCTTATTGTAGAAGTTATTGCCCTTAAATGACGATTTTTGACAAAATTTTCAATATTTACAAAACTTGAAAAATATAAGAGCTAGAGTCAAACTGTAAATTGCAAAATTGATCAGCAATTATAGTCCTACAATTCACATTATTGGCCTGAAATTGTCAGACTACTCCTTATAGGAGCTTTGGCCTTGAATGACAATTTTTAAATGAAATTTGCCTCTTTTGTCCTGTAACTGTAATTAACTATATATTAAAATAGTAAATTATAATAACTAGAGTGAAACTGTTACTATAAAAATGATCAGCAATACAAGCCCTGCAATTCATTTTTATTGATCTGAAATTATAGGAGTTATTGCCCTTTAATGACAACTTTTTAATGATTTTTTTTTTCATTTTTTACCTGTAACCTAAAATATAACAGCTGGAGTGAAACTGTAAATTGCAAAAGTGATCAGCAATAAAAGCCTTACTATTCACTTAGTTGGTCTGAAATTGTCAAGGGACTTTTATAGGAGTTATTGCCCTTGAATGACAAATTTTAAAGGAACTTAAAAAATATTACAGCTAGAGTGAAACTGTAAACTGCAAAAATGACCAACAATACAAGTTCTATTGAATTCCCTTAATTGGTCTGAAATTGTCAGATTAATCCTTATATTATAGCATTTATGGCCTTTTAATAACAATTTGTGGAGAAATTTGTAGTTATTGCCTAGTAACTTAAATGCCATAACACCTAGATTGAAACTGTAAATTGCACAAACAATCAGCAAAGCAAGGCCTATATATCATTGCTTAGTCCAAAATTGTTAGATGAATCTTTATAGGAGTTATTACCCTTTAATTACTAATTTAGACAAAGAATCAGTTTTTGTGTTATAAATTAAAGTCCATAACAAACTGTAAATTACTAGATTGACTCAAAGAACAAGGCCTACATATCATTTAATTTAAAAAAATGTATTATGGCACCTTTAAGGAGTTGTTGCAGTTAACCAAGGTTTTTAATGTAATGTTTGGATTTTGCACAGTAACTTAAGAGATGTAACAACTAGACTGAAACTGTAAATTGCAAAAAGTCAAATATATCAAATTCAAATATATTTGAAGTAATTTGTGTTCTAGGTGAGCGATAACAGGCTCCTGGGAGCCTCCAGTTTTTTTATTATGCCCACCCAGAATTAAAAATGGCTGCCAGTAAATATGTTCAAATGACTTCTTCTCAGAAACTGCAAGGCTGTTTAAAGTCATCTTGTATGTCCATGTTAATTGGATAGTACTCTGAAAATTTGTGTTTTTATTATACCCCAGCGACGAAAAGTACATGTAATTTGCCGTCTCATTTAATAGTGAAACCGTATTGAATGTGAATGTGTATTGTATGTAAATGTGTATTGTATGTGAATGTGTATTGTATGTAAATGTGTATTGTTTGTGAATGTGTATTGTATGGGTAAACCTCTGTACAGTTTATTATTGTTGTGTTTTGTTTTGTTTTTATCTCACCTGACCCGACGTTTTCACAAGCCTTCGTATTCTGCTTCTGTAAACTTTTTACATTTAAATCTTCTCTGAAAACACTTGGCCAATAGAAACCAAACTTGGTCATAATGTTCATTGGATGGACCTTTACACATTTTTTTAATTATTTGATTGAAAAACCAATATGGTCCACTTAGTTTAACATAGAACCATAAGGGAAACAACTTTTTAAATGCTTCTTATCGAAGACCGGTTAACAATAGAAAAGAAACTTACTAGCAATATTGTTGGATGGTCCTCTATAAAATGTATTTTATTCAAGCAAATCAGAAATTCAAAATGGCCATAGCCCCAGTACTTAGTGTAACATAAGACACCTATGGGAAATAAACAGTTTCGAAAGGCTTCTTCTCTGAAACCGGTTAACCAATAGACTACTAGCAGTATTGTTTTGATGGTCCTGTATAAAGTTTGTTTTTTAAAGCCAATCGGAAATTTCCAAGGGCCGCTACCGCAGGACTTAACATTGGACATGCGGGAAAAGGTTTTACAAGGCTTCTTTTCTGAAGCTGGTTAACCAATCGAAACAAAGCTACCTAGCAATATTGTTTTTTATGCAAATCGAAAACTAAAATTGGCGGTCAACGTAGGACAACATAGGTTCCTATGGGATAAAGTTTTAAAGGACTTCTACTCTGAAATCAGATAAACAATCAAAACAAAATTTAATAGCAATATTGCTTGAATAGTCCTCTATAAAGTTGGGTTATGCCAATCAGAAATTCTAATGACCACCACCGCAGGAATTAAGGTTTAACACAGGAAATTATGGGAAATTTTTGTAAATGGCCTCTGAAAATGGTGAGCCAATGGAAACAAAAGTTATTAGTAATAATATATATGAGATAGTCATCTTCATTTTTTTTGTATGCTAATAAGACAGTTAAAATGGCCACCATTACCATTCCAGACTTAGTTTAACATAAGAATAGTTTATAAATGCCATCTTTTCTGCAACTGCAAAGCCGAAAACTGGGATCTTAAGAACGAGACTGATCTTACTAACCCACCACCATATTTACATGTACGATTAGTCCGATAATTCTCTGTCGTCAAACGTTTTTTAATACAAATTAACTTTGATGAGAGTGCGGAGGCCTCGTCAAAGTATAACAAAGCGTTCGACGGCAGGGGGAATATCGGACTAATGTACGATATATGCACAATAATAAACAAATAAACAAGCCCGCGATGTCCTGTTGACTTGACTGAATAATTATATTCTTCTTCCTATATATAATACAGGTCAGACAATATAAACATTTATTTATACAAATCTAAAGAATCGACTTAATCGTCATCTTAGTAATAAAAACACACACATCTTCCTATTTCAGTAATAATACACGTTTCATTAAAGCTCATGTAGAAAACGCAATAAGGCACATATTTAGACCTACTCTTACTTAAATCAATATTATCATAACAAACTTCACAGGAAATTTGTTGAACTCAGTGAAAAGTAAAATAAACTGAAGGACACAGAGGTTAAAAGGTAAAAAGCCCCACAGAAAGTAGCCACACAGGCAAGACTGCTGACTGATTATCAGCAGACTTTCTCAAATGTTCTGGTCGAATCTACACCACCGGGACGCTTAAAGTATTAAACCAGTAGAAATGTGTTTCATGATTAAGTCCGCTACCATATGACTTAGTTTAACATAGAAGAAATGCATTTTCATGCTGAAATGTCATGTTTCTGCTATTGTGGTTATAGTCTGCTTATTCTGTGAAGGTCAGTTTCAATCGACAACTCAGTAATTTTTTGTCCACAGCGATTGACACAGAAAAAATGTTTTATGGACGACAACAATTAAACCAATATAATTTCACCAGTTTGTCCGTGAGAGTTGGTGTTACACGGAAGCCATATTGGAATTTCGATCTGAACTCAATGGACCCTATCATTGCATATATGTTACCTAATCAATCAGTAGAGCTAGTTGGCTTGAGTTTTTCTTTTCACGATCGCGAGTAATCCATGTAGATACGTGTTATCGTACAATATAGAAAAAATTAACCTTATAAAATGCAGTAATACGCACAGGATGTTTGATTCTTCTTTATTTGAATTTAATGAATGTTAAATATTTTCCTCATATAAGCCAAATGGGCGCATAATATGTAATATTTTGCAGGAATAATGCATGTATGGAACGCCAAATTAACATATATTCAATTAATTGTACCTATCTTCAAATATTGAAGATATCTTCAATTGAATTATACCTATCTTCAATTCAATTATAGATATCTTCAATTCAATTATACCTATCTTCAATTCAATTGTACCTAGGTACAATTCAGCACAGTTAAAGATATCTTCAATTCAATTGTACCTATCTTCAATTCAATTATAGATATCTTCAATTGAATTGAACCTATCTTCAATCGAATTGAACCTATCTTCAATTGAATTAAACCTATCTTCAATTCAATTGTGCCTAGGTATCTTCAATTGCACTTAATCAAATTTGTATTATAATATAATTCAATTGAAGATAGGTGTAATTCAATTGAAGATAGGTGTAATTCAATTGAAGATAGGTGTAATTGAATTGAAGATATCTTCAAATGAATTGAAGATATCTTCAAATGAATTGGAGATATCTCCAAATGAATTATGGAGATGTTGGAATTAGACCTATCTTCAAGTTAATTAAAGATATCTTCAATTCAATTGAAGATAGGTGTAATTGAATTGAAGATATCTTCAAATGAATTGAAGATATCTTCAAATGAATTGAAGATATCTTCAAATGAATCAATTAAATTGCACCTAGGTATAATTCATTTGAAGATAGGTTCAATTGATATGAAGATATCTTTAATTATTTGAAGATAGGTACAATTGAATTGAAGATATCTTCAATTTATTTGAAGATATCTTCAAATGATTGAAGATATCTTCAATTATTTGAAGATAGGTACAATTAATTGAATATATGTTAATTTGGCGTTCCATATGCATGTCATGTGTTCTGGAGTATTCTCCACTTCTTGCCATTCGGAATTCAAAGATGGGCAACACAGAAAATTCATTTGTTTTTGTTTATTTAACATATCTCCTTGTCTACACTAGGGTGTCAAGTTTGAGTCGGAATTCGGGCCCCAACGTAGACAGATTTCCGAGCTGGATGTCAGGGGTTCTCACTTTATATCCTTCAGAACTGGCAACTCGTTTTTTTTCTTTTTTTGTTAATCCGACAAATCACAAAATTAACTTCGGTTTGAAACGGTCGTACAATTCGGTCTAATTTAGTCTTATACCTCGAATATAACGCCAATGGTCATCTAGGCACAATTAAGAATTAACAATAACCGAGACTATTTTAGTTTCAAAAATTTTAAATTTTCATCCGGCTTATGCAGCAATATTCCATCTTCTTCTGCATACGATGTCTATACTTCTCAACTGATCAAGTATGCTAGAGCTTGCCGAGGATAAACTGATTTTTGCAAAGGTCACCAATTTCTTCGGGATAGACGTATACGCCAATGTTCCAAAAAATGTCTTGCCCGCGCCTTCAATAAATTTTATTTATAGATACAATTTTTTGGTTGATAATTATTCCATCTCGGTGTTAAGATATGATTGCTGATAGTTTTCCCCAATTATTGTATGCTGCGATAATTTTTTGATACACCTGTTACTGAATAGTTGCGCGTGACACCAAACCTTTTTATCAAAACACCAACTCACACACCACAGTAATCGAAGCGGGTTATTTGACACACCCTAAAACCTGGTTAAACACATTATTTCGTTGAAACGCGTGTACCAATTTAAGACCATTGCTGTAGTTGCTTCGTTTCTGGTTTTTGGTTCTCGACTTTTCGACCAATTTCTTGGATTCTGATTGGTGGATTGTCTTTTTTGACAGTTTTCTTTGTTATTATCTCTATTCATCATGACGTTCGGTTTTATTGGGGGAGCAAGCGGAGTACCTGGAGAAAACCTGCGACCTTTGGGACGAAAACTGGCAATCCTTTGCTAACGAAGATTGGAGTCAAGTACACCCTGCCCGCGCCAAGGCTCAAACACGCAACCTCAGTTATGATTTTTGTTTGTTTGTTTGAATGGTGTTTTAACGCCACTTTCAGCAATTTTTCAGCTATTTCATGGAGTCCAGTTTTTATTGGGGGAGGAAGCCAGAGTACCCGGAAAGAACCCCCGACCTGCGGTAGGAAACCTCAGTTTTGACACGCAGATGACTAACTACCTGTACTTTAACCAAAAGAAGCTCCCAAAATACGAATTTGTAATTAATATGCACATCTAATATCATATAAATTAAAAGTTTAGCTACTTTGTCGTTATAACATTAGAAACAAATTAAAAAAAAAAACTGGTTTTGAGTAATTATCAATACGCTTCTGAGTAATACGGTTGAAATTGATTTGTTTCGTTGTTTTTCTATGGAGTTTTAGGTCACCTTGAGCAATGTTGATGCTGTTTTATTGTGGGAAGCAGCCGGAGTACCAGGTGAAATCCCTATAATTTGACAGGAAAACTGCCCGTCCATGTCAATGGCAAAAATACAGAATAATGAAAAGAAAGTGTAGATTACAGAAATAGTGGTTAAAATTCTAACACATTCATTAAGACATGAGTGACAGGATGAATTAGATATTTCAGTTTTATGTTTTCGTCCATGGGATTAATGGGATTATCACAAGACAAGACAATATATATATCCAATATCAAAAATACCACGCGAGATAATAAATCATTGATGCTTTCAATGATATAGTCATTGGCCGAATTTGGTATAATGTTTTTGGTTATATTAAAGCTCTGCAACATCTGAATCATTTGGATTTTAAATAGTGTGGGTTTGAGCGCCACTGACGAGTCTTGATTAGACGAAACGCGCGATATCTCGATATGACGACATTGTATTTCTAACTCGAAGTACAAAAAAAGGTCGGTCTACCTATTTTGGTTTTGCCCGTAGGCTCCGTTTTTGTGAAGAGTCGTTTTCAGCATTGATGCGACTGAAAATCTGGAATAAATACTTTTATGACGGAAAGTCAGCAGATCATGTGCTTTGACCTTGCTGCATATTTATAAGTGATACTATAAACACTTAAGCGGTGGGATTCCTTAAGGCACAGAGAGATTGCACTTTCTTCCGTAAATGGCCGATTTCTGGTACAGATGATCTCACGCGCACACATCTGCACTTGCTGCGTCATCCAATCAAAACGCCAGAAACAAGAACGTTGTTATGGAAGCATAACAACGTTCTTCTATGACGTTCATTATTTCCGGCGTTCTGATTGGACGTCAGAGACAATGGAGTCTAAAACAATGGAGAGTCTATAGGTTATAGCGATGTGAAAATTGTTGATTTACGGAAGAAATAGGTACTTTCATACGTTTTTGGGAAAGTCCGTGTGAACGTTCACTCGTGACAGAAATTTTTATGTCTTTTGGCTCGTTCCGCTGCGCTACAATCGCGAAATGAAAGAACCTATTAAGCTTTTGATAAAGATCAATGGAAATTATTATGGCATTAGAGTTCGATAAACACTGGAAAAAAAATAAGTAAACTTTTAGTAGTTATAGAAAATTACATCCCGATCTTCCAACTTTCGCTTTGTCTTGGTGCAATTTGAGACGCATTGGTTTTGTCCTTTCCAAGGTCTGTCCGTCACAAGTCTGCTGCGACTACTAATACAATCATGGCTCTATAGGTACTTAACATGTAAATAATCACGTCAATCCGTAACATTATTAAATCCCATTACGACATTAAAGAACGAAGGAGAAAATGCATTCTGCTGTACAAAATACCAAATAACTGTTTATAGCCAAAACTGAAAATCTCTCGACATCACAATTGAACGTAGTAAATAAAAACGGAAACGCCAAATTTGTAGGATAAAGCATAAAATCTTGTCAGCTTCTGTGGGCTGAGATCGTCAAACCCCCTCCTGTCTCTTATTTAATTTGTCCTAATTAACCCTCAAGTTAAAGTCTTCTCTGTATTCGACCTCATAAGAATAAGTCCTTTTCATCTAGGTCCAGTAATTTCAGAAGTAAAATGAAAACTTAAGATTAACAAACAGACGGAGGATGGATCAAAGTAGTGATCAAAATAGATGATCTGCTTTGGCTTATTTGTCAGCTTAGAACTTAGGCTTTCTAAAACTTGTTACTGCTTGCTTCTGTCACAAGTCACAGCAAACATCTGGGATGGAAGGCGAGGCTGTATATATATGGACAGGGACCTTTCGCGGATCAATCCTACATAGTTTTATACAAATTTGCCAAGTGGTTTCTGAGATTGTTTATCTTTTCTAAATTATGATATTCCACAAAAGTAAACAGTTTCACACCCAGAATAAATGTCTGCTATTGTTCAAGAGGCCACATTACCACATGCGCTGGTATTGTTGAAAATCAAAACAAAGATGCACATGCATTGAAGTTGTGTACCCGATTCCATAAAATTGTTCAAGAAATGTTTTCCCATTTTTCCATACATGAAAACTCTGTAATTTGTTTAACACATTTTATAGATACAATGTAGTTTTTCTGTTTTTGTGTAATCAAGTTTCCTATATTATTTACACAGACACAAAACCTATGTCTTATCTCATTTATTTAAGTATTGACGTAACAATTTTTTTATATAAATGTTCAACTTATAAAATTTAACTACTTTCATTTAAACATTCAATAAAATTTGATGCTTAATGTATGCATAGACTTTTCAGAGCATTAAAATTACATAATAAATTCAATACCCGTTAAAAATGTGATTGAATTTTGTGTGGCTTAAACACAAACATGACCATTATAAATGATGAAAATAAAAATTTATTACAAAAACAGAAAAATAATAAACAAACATGTTGTCAAAGTTAGATATTCTGGTCAATTCAATGTACTTTTTCTAATACAAACTGAATATTGTGAAAGATGTTCATTTTGTGGACTTCCAATTTTCTCAATTAAGGAAAATTCTTTGATTTGTGGGTTTGTTAAATACATGGATTTAACATGTTTATTTCATAAAATAAAAGTAAATATGAAACAAAATCTGATGTTCAACTTCGATAAACTTTTCAAGTCTGTGATCATGTATAACAAATAATCTCAATTGACATTGACTTTTGGTGCATTTAATTTTGCAAATGAAATTTAGATCATTAAAGTAGTGATCTGATAAGAAAACATTGATGCCTACAAATATTAAATCAATTCTTTTTTTATAACAATTTTTTATTTATAAGACTATAAAATAATTTGAATAACTAAAATTTTGGTGTTCAGAAATAATAAACTTAGCTGTTGACCTACATGTATTTTGTTCCCTAATCCTCTACCTAAAATGAGAAGGAATTATATTATAAAGGTACATCTACAACACTAATTCAGCAGAAAATATTTATAATAAAATACCAATTTTTCCAGATTTTGGAAGTCATCACAGGCAAAATATTTTCCACAAAATCAATAAAAAATTGATAACCAACCAATTAAGTATTTCACAGCAAACAATTTTAGACTTTTACCATACACCTGGTGAAAGCATTCAGTAATATCAACATTTGAGGCAGTTGGTGAACATTACCTTAAATACATAGCAGTCTGACCTTGACATGTTCATAAACTTGAGACAACATCAATATCATGTAGCTATGGCATTCAGGTATTACTGGATACAACACAAAATATATATTGAGAATTATAGTTTAAATATTAGCGATACATTTCTTTTTCACAACTTATCTTGACAATATTATAGTGATGTGCAATATTAAAAATAAAAACCAATCAATCTTTTGCTGTACTGTTTGTATACATCCATCTCCTAGGTATCCATCCAAATGCTTTAATATTTTTTTTGAATTGCTTTTAAATGTAATATGACATTACAACATTTTGCACAGTTCACCTAAAAATATGAATGTTTGCAACTGAAATAGAAAAGAAATTTATTTTTGTTAAAATAAAGTTTTTCCTGAGAGATTATTTTTTGGTACTTTCATAAGGGATTACATTGTAGCCATTACCATCCGACTAGATGTGAACATCAGTCCAACATTCTAGTGGTCACTATACTTGTATTCTTTAACATTTGAACCAGGACAGTACAACTGTCCAATACAAGTACACAATAAACACACATCAATATACATACTTATTTGTAACAAAAATCTGTTAGTACTATATCATGTATTTTACTTCATATATACAACAAATACTAAAAAAAAATAAAACATATAAAGTGAATTAAATAGACTTGAATTTTTTAGGTTGTTTTTGAAAACAATGAGATTTCATCCTGTAGCATTGGTTTTACTCAATTCATCATCAAATTTTAAATTTTTCAACACTGCCAAATTATAAAAATCATATATTCAGGTTATTGAATATTTATGTAACTTCTAAAGAAGTAATATTTGGTGTCCCATATGTCCAATTTTTTATTTTTAATGGAGCAGACGTCGGTCATGTTTGGCAAACATCAGAAATAACTTACTTTTTTTCTCAAAACTCTTAACATTGACTCAAAGTAAAACAACATATTCAATTTATAACGTTAACCAGTAATATATTGATTTAATTGAGCTGTATTTCTTGGTCGAAAAAAAATAAACTTAACCAGTGACTTCAATTATAATGTGTCAGATACCTAAATAGTGTTTACAGAATGCCAAAATGAAACATGTATTAAATGTACAAATGTAGTTCACAGTATTAACTCTCCTGTCTTGCAAGATGTACTATAAATAACTAATGTAACACACAGAATACAATGTAGTTCTATCCAGTGAAACCAGGGGAACCTATATTAATATCATTATTTATATACATGTATATTTCACTGGAAACCAAGAATAAAAAACGATGTTACTGAACTAACTTCTTTCAAAATGGCACAATCCATTTATTACTGTAATTTCCTGCAAGTGTAGTTTCTCTGTGGAATTATAACTAAGCCAGTAAAATTACTGTTAGGAAAAAAATGGGACCTATTTCTCTTTGAAAAGTTTTTTTTCCTGCCTAATATTTTGTAGTCATTTAACCAAGCAAGGAACCTTGTTCACAAAAGAATAATTTCAACTGATAAATTCTATTTTGATAACTCCAATGATTAACTATTACTGTATTACAAATATCCCCGATTCTTTGAGAGTAATTTTTGCTTGAAATGTACAATACAGAAATAAAATTAGCTTTACTGAGGACATTGTTACGTTATCTGCACTATAGAACTGTATACGTGTAGTATAACAAAGCAAATAAAATATACACAAAGTACAGAGACAGTTTTGCTTATTTTGTCTTTCTTGTACAAGACTTGTTTCTAGTTTTCTCAGATTCAAGTTTATCTTGCAGATTTCTGTATTTCTCTGAGGAATTTAATGGTTCTTTGCTGGTCTTATATTTACTGCGTCTAGAACGTGTTGGTGAAGTAGATTTAAAATCGCCTCTAAATGGAGTGGACGTTTGTTTTACATCTTTTAATGGGCTTGATGATAAAATTGTTTCTTCAGGGAAGTTTTTAACTGGGCTTAAAATCATTGCTGCTACTTTTTGAGGACTCAAATGATTAAATTCGATTTCACTGTCAACTGTTTCTATACCATTGCAACTAAGCTTAATTTTCCTTCTTTTCCTTTTCGGAGTATTTAACACTTTTTCATTGTGAAATAGACTATGCTCTTCTTCAATACTTGAAAATCTTTTTCTCTTCATTGGAGAGCATACATTGACTAAAGGAAATGGCACTTTCCTTGGACTAGAAGGTGATGTACAGTCGATTTTAGCCAGAGAAGCATTAAAGGACAGCTGGGACTGAATATAATCCTCACAAGCCTCGCCCCAAGATGAGTCAGACCGCTTACCAGGTGAGGTGAAATCTGGCAGAAGGTTTTTGATGTCATTACTGTCTTCATTTAATGCCATCATTTCGGCATCCATTACCCATTCCTGATGGGAATTTTCTTCCAGGTCTATCTCATTTGTTTCTACAAAAGAAGCATCACTGTCTAAGCTACTCTCAGCAGAAACATCCTCCTGGGAGAAACCTTCAAATTGTTCATTATTATCTTCACTGGCAAGCAATTTACCAACACTACGGTCACTCAGAAGTGAAATGCTAGTATTCAGTTTGACCTTTTTAGATTTATTTGATTCAACTTTGGCTGTTCTCCAAACCAACTTTTTCAGAGGAGATTTCTTTTTACTAGAACCTTTACCAGAGTCTTTACCAGAAGGTTTTGATAAAACCTTTGTAGGTGTTGTCTCCAAAATATTTACCCCAGAATCAACATCCTTCATTTTTTCTGGGTGAAAAGGTTTTGATGGACTTAAACGTTTAATTGCAATAAACTTCCCTGAATTATGTAATGGACTGCTTTGGCAATTTCTTTCATTTATAACCTGCTGAACAGAATTTGGAAGCAAAACTAAACCAGCATTAATCTCAAAAGTGTTTGCCATTTTTTTCCCTTTAGGACTAGATTTGTTAGAGTCGCTGAATCCTCGGCCATTTTTATCCTCATCTTTTGCTAATTCTGCATTTGAATTATTCACGACTACTCTGATAGATTTGTTCCTAGATGGAGATTTTTTCTTTGCCATTGTGCTGTTTTCTTCACTATCTGACAGTGACATTTGACCTTTTGAATTTGTCTTGACCAACACTCCAGCACATTTATGGTCTTTTTCTGATACAGAACCAATGCCTGTTGCTATTTCAATTTCAGAACTATTTTCTGGAAGTTTAAATTTATGCAATTTCTTCTTACTTAATAACCTGGAATCAGAATTGGGGGCCAAGTTTTTCTTCCTCCATTCCTTTCTTCTTGCAGAACGTGGTGTTTGACTTACTCCACTTTTTGGACTAGAAACTTTTAAATTCTCAACGGAAAAACTACGGTTCTTCCTTGGAGTATATCTTTTCTTTTTTCTTGACAAATTAGGCGATTCTGACCCAATTAAATTCACTTCACTGATATTGTCTAAATCATAAACATCAATTGATTTTTCAGGGGAATCGTTAAACTCGTAAACATCCTTCTCTGGTAAATCAAGTCTTTTCTTGGATTTTTCTAAGGGGG
Organism: Limnoperna fortunei; assembly: GCA_944474755.1. Classification (NCBI taxonomy): domain Eukaryota; kingdom Metazoa; phylum Mollusca; class Bivalvia; order Mytilida; family Modiolidae; genus Limnoperna; species Limnoperna fortunei. The sequence goes on from OX104119.1 coordinate 46,084,640, forward strand.
ATTTCCCTAGCACCGGAGACTTGGATAATACCCTTTGTTTACTAAATGTTGATAATTTCCTAATATTAATTTTCACAGTTCCTGCTTCATCGCCACAGTATTTCTTCGTCAATTCATTTAAGACCACCAGATTTGCCTTCAAATCAGACATTTCAGCATTGTTTTTCACTTTACAAATTTCCCCACCTCCCTCTGACAAATCATCATTGCAAGTGATGTCCATTTCATCCACATTCTTCTCTTCTTTCTTTTCTGCATTTAAAACAGTTTTTGATGCCAGTTTCTGAGACCACTTTTTTGTGACAATTTTTTCTCCTTTTGTTTTCCCACTATTAACCTCCCCTTCTCCCCAGTTCACCCTGTTAGGTGACATAGTTTGCTCCATAAAATATGTTTTTGTTACTTTAGGAACATAGTGTTTTTGAATGTCCATTTGTTCTGCCTCAATTCCTCTTAACATAATATTGTCAGAATTTACATTTTCACTTCCTACCATTTCTTCAGGATTCCTACATGTTGTATTAACAGCTACTGTCCCATTTTGGACACGGGCAGATTTTTTTCTACTGCTTAATTCAATGTCTTTATTGCTTCTAATATTGTTTGAGTCATCACAACATATATTTTTCACAGAATCACAGACAACACTAATTTCCATCTTATTTGCCACTTTTTTACATACAAGATTTCCATTCTTTGCAGACCTTCTATCTATCTTTCTTTCCACTTTGTGCTCTGGGTGGTCATCTTTTGACATATTCTGTACATCATCAGTTTTGAAGTTACCATTAGTTTCACAACCTGAATTATTTAAAGTTAGACCTGACAAATTAATTTGTACAGGACTGTCTATAGTCATTTGGTCAAGCTTTTTTACAACATCTTTTGGAGTCTCCGTCCCGATATTTGACACAAGATAAGATTTTTGGCTAGGAGGGTCCTTCTGTTCATCACAAACACTCTGACAAGGCATTACCAGTTCATCTCCAATTCTTTTTGAACTACTTTGCTCTTTTTCTAATTTCGTGCACATTTCAGAGTCAGGGTTTGAAGGTTTGTTATGTCCTTCAACGTCTTTTAAAGAATTACTTTGCATTTGCATGTCAACTTTTTCTGTGGACAAAATATTTCTTTTTTTATCATCAATCTTCACTTCTTTCACATGTCCTTGTCTCTGATGTTTCATCAGCATTTTCATGTTCAATGATTTTCTTGGAGTCCACTGTTTTGATTCAGGAATAGTCACATCTACATCATCACTGCAAAAGAAGGAAACATTCATACAAACACACTGTGATGAGAATCAGTTGCTACACAATTTTTGAACACTTTAAGCCAATTTTTTTCTGTTACTGTGTAAAATGCTAGGATATCTGATTTTGAGTGGATATACATACTATGAAAGATTGTTAGTTTGTTTGAATGGTGTTTTAATGCCACTTTCAGCAATTTTTCAGCTATATCATGGCATCCAGTTTTTATTGGGGGAGGAAGCTGGAGTACCGATGAGAAAACTGGCAAACCTCGTCAATTAAGATTAGAGTAGAGTACACCCTGCCTGCAGCGAGAATCGAACCCTCAATCTCATTGTTGACAGACCACCTTAACCACTCTGCCACTGAAGCCCCCTACTATGAAAGACAAACAAGTGTGGACTGTAAGCACGCTCACAAAGAGATACCCCTTGCTGCTTCACTGTCAAGTCCAATTATCTCCCCTTAATGATATCCGAGGTCAATAAAAATCCTTCATACACATCTACATATAATGTACTTCCTTTATGCTAAGTTTCATTAAATTTCATCAAGCGGTTTACGAGGAGTTGTGCTTACAAGGGATGTGGACAGACGGGGTGAATCCTAAATACCCCCCAGACAAGTTTGCGGGGAGTATAACTAGGAATTTGTGAATAGGACTGCTCTGATTAATGGTATATGTAAACATGGTTTGTTTCAACAGTAATAATAATTGTTTAATTTTCAGTTATGATAAGTTTTATTGGTTCATTTGTACAAATATGGAAGAATGTGTCCCACTGTTGTCAATAAATGTTTTTTGTTGATTTGAATTGGATTCACATCATAAATATATTTCAAATATAGTTAAATGCTATGTTTAACAAACGAGCATTCTGTATATCTGAAATAGAAAGGTTACTTTGACTTGGTCATGCTTTAAGTGGTTTCATTATAAGGGTTATGATTGTTTTGAGTTTGTTCGAGAGCGAGGTCAGAATGTGTTAGTATAAACTGGTTTTAATGTCAAAAGTATAATAATAAACACCATAAATACATGTAGTGTCATATTGTGAAGAATTGAGGATAAGATATATTTACAGCATATTATTCTAAATTAGATTTTGGTCAAGAATACTGATCAAGTCTGACAGGTGAGTATGACATCAAATTCACAATCTGAGCTGTTTACAAATGAAACAAACCAAAATTTTAGTATAAAGATTTCCAGTGAAATAGCATGTACCTATTACAATTGTCAGTGTTTTTGACAAAGATTTTGCGTAAAAAAATCTGGCTATTGTGTAATTATTTGGCCTTACCAGGACTGTTTCCCTTTTTTTAAGTGTGAAGTAAGAGTTCTCTGTAAGAACTTGGCTGTATTACAGTTGGTGCCAGTCTTAATCAGAAGGTCCAACGATTCATAATTTGTTTTGTTTCTAACAAAACTTTTATGCTGGTCATCTCTAATATGCTGAAAATACAAAAAAACTAAAATAACATCAACAATTTCATCATTTTGTAAAATCAAAACAAGTTTGTGAAGTTTTGCTCAGGCAATACTAAGTCGCTTACAAGGAAATACAATTTTCCAAGTCCAAGTGCCATTATATACTAAAAAATCAATGGGCCAAAACGATATTCAAACTTGATTCAAAGTTGACTCGCATATAGCGAAATATCTGCAGCGATTCGAAAAAATGTCCAGAAAACGTGTGCTGTACTGACAATTGGCTGCAAAACTAGAGTCCCCTTCGCGAAGCCAGAAGGGACTAATAAAGATATCTTTTAAGTGTTTTTGAGTTAATATGTTTGTCAACTTTGGTGAAAAAACGAACACGAGTCTGAAACAAAAATTTAGCATTTTTTGTGTAAATAACCAGAGGCTATCAAGAGGCTGTAATCATTTCCTTGTAGACAATAAGATAAAACATTGCTTGAAAAATATGGTGAGCTTGCCCTGTTGATAATTTTTGTTGTGTACATTATCTCTCAGTCTATTTTATCTTTCTAGCCATAATCTAAATGTCATTATTAAGGATATGATTGACAATTTCCATCTGTTGCATCACTTGTAGATTTGAGATGCTAAGCCTAAGATGTTTACACGTCCACTTCACTTATTAAAGTTCTCATGCAATATTTCATAAGGTATGCTGAGGAAATAAAACATTCATTAAAGGGCAATAACTCCTTTAAAATAATGATTTACAATTTTAATTCCCGATGTTTAATCATTTTTTAATAGCAAACAACCAAAAGAAAACAATAGAAAAAACAATCAATTATAGACCAACACTACATATATTACCATTGGTCAAAATATGGGCACCAGTGTTTTTATTAGCCAATCAAATTACTGTTTGCATGCCAAGAACAACCAAATAAACATGGACCAGCACTGTCGGACAGACAGACGGACAAGGTGATGCCCTCTCTTACGAGTGGGGGTAAAATATGAAACAAGTGTGGAATTATAAGTATTGCTCAGTCAATACTAAGTCCCTGTATGGCAAATAATATTTTCAAAGTCAAAGTGCCATATTTTAGTCAAAAATAATCGCACCAGAACAGTCAGTTTTTAAGTTGAAAAATAATGATATGAAAAACGAAAACAACTGCAGTTAATAAACAATTGGTCCACAAACTATTATACTCCTCTTGTAACGTCCCTGAATTACCTGATCTAGGTTTTCATATTTTATCTGACAACATTCACAGTAACCCCGTTTCTTCTCCTGCAGTTTTTTCCTCTCTGCTCTTCTTCTAATTTCTCCAGCTGTCACAATTCGTACTGGTCCTATAATACTTGCACTATTTTTCTTTTCACCCTTCCTACAAAAAAACCCACTGGTACTTAAATAAATGCTTATTATGACCTGTTATAATAGTAAATAATTCTAAAAATAGAGGAAAACCACAATGATTAAAAATTGATTTTTGGGGGGTTTTATACCACTTTCAGCAATATTTCATGATTTTTTTTCTTCTATATCATGACAGTTTTTATTGGTAGAGAGTCAGATTCTATGAAAACAACAAATTTTTGCAGAAAGAATGGCAACCCTTGAAATGTAAGGCTTTGAGTTTGGAGTAATTTCCCTGAAGTTGACTTAAACTTACAGCCTCAGTGTTGTCACCCGTGAACAATAGTAGATGGCCAACATAAACCACTTTGCTACTGTGGCTCTAGTTTCTTAACTTAAGAGATATAAGCAACACATGTGCAAAATTTTGTAGAACCTGTTTTATATTTTTAAATAATGCTTTAGTACCAAGGCCCTGGAAATTTTCCAGAGTCTTGTCAGACATTTTACCGGTCATCATATAAAAATTTTGTGTTTGCTTAAGCTGGGATGTGTATGTGCTTTTCCTTAAAGTCCAGAATAAAGGTCTTTAAAATTTTTTTTAAGACCGTGGTAGATATTAGTTGTTGTTTTGTATGGGTTCCTATGATATATGCTCCGTGCAAGAAAGGAAATATACGTAGGAAAACATTCTGTTTCCTAAAATTTCTTTATTATAAGATGATATATTGTCTACTGAACAAAGTAGTAGCAAACAACGTTTTTTATGAACATTCGCGAGACATTTTCATTAACCGGAAGTAGGAAGTTGTTTCAAAATTACAACAAGTGCGGAACAGAACTGAATTGTATACGATACTCTCCGATGGACCACGTTTTTTACAAGTTATTATTTATTGAATCAAATATTTATTTTTGATTTCATCATTTCAATAGAATTTAATTTGAATTGATTTTCCCAAGATTTATGTACGTCAGGTACATTGGCGCATGTGCAGTCTTCACGAAAGTTGCAAATGACATGCCTGACATTCGGTCTGGCCATCCATGTTCACCTGCCTGACCGAAAACAATGGTGCCGGACCAAAATTTTAAATAAAACAATACTCATGAAAAATTCAGTTATAAAATCTTTGTGTTTGATATCACAAATTATTTGTTAAATCACTACTTGATTAGATACAGATTTATCAAAATCTCAATATATTTACATTTGAGTTTGATTTTAGGCAAAATTATAAGAAAGTCAATGTTTCAATTTGGGTTTTCGATCAAATCCATTTTACTTATTATCAATTAAAATTTTTAACATGGAACACAGTTAAAAATATTGATTGAAACATAAGCAAGTATTAAAAATAAATATAATCAACCAATGTAATTACATGAAGAGTTTCTGAGTAGGATAATAATAATGTTTATCTCTACTATTTTATATATTAGAATAGATGCTTTGTCCAATCAAAATGTGCGATTATAATTAAAGGGGAATAACAATGGAATACAGGTGTCTAGTAAAATTAACACTAATTTTGTGGTGCCTTTCTATTAAGTTAAGTAAATTAAGAAGATAAAAAGGTCAACTGATTGTCAGGTGCAAAACAAACAATCATCGGACCGCGTCTCATGAATTTTATCTGCTGTTCATTTGGTCAGACACAATTAAATAGACTGCCGGTCCAATGGCAATTTTACTGGACGGGTCTGGCGGACCGGCACATTTCGCGAAGACTGCATGTGTGATGTACAATTTTGACCACAATTGTTTTTCCATCAAGTCATACTGTATTTTCTAAGCAATATAAAGTACAACCACTTCGTTCCTATTTTTTCAAAATACTGTTGCCGTAACATATTCTACGAAATGGATGAAACAGATCTGTACTCATAATTAGGTTATCACCTGTTGTGTTAAGCATTATGTAATTAACACTTGACTGGAGTGAATGGTTACTAAATACAGAGACAGACTGTCCCTGCTCAATAAGCACATGTGTCAGTGACGGGAAATAGCCTTAGGGTTGATTTTTTAATCATTTATTTATATCTAGTGGAAATAGAAAAGTATTGAAACCAACTTTAAGATATTTATAGTATTGTCCAAGTTAAATATCACTTTTTTGGATGTCGGATTTGACTAAACTATAGTCGGACATTTTAATGTAAATGTCGGACATGTCCGGCAAATATGACCCTTTCCAGACCCTTGTTTAGTACCCTTCATAATTATGTTAAAATTCCTCTTTTCATGCATCACATATATTGTCTGAAAAAACCATTTACCCTTCTTGTACAGTGTCACTTTCTCTTTCTTCATCATCTGAATGAATTTCAATATTTGGTAGTCCTATCTTATCCCTTCTGTCTACAAAAGACTCGTCATCTCTGGCCACCCTAGTACCATCAAATGGACACGTGCCTTTAGGTGTGTCTACATTTACATGGGGCCATGTCTCCAAATGCTGATACACAACTTTATACTGGTTACTGAGGTCTTCAAACTTAACAAATGGTGCCTTTAATGTTTTCACTAAAAATTACAATTTACATCATATTCTAAATATCCGAATGACATTTTAGGCAGCACTTACTGTTTTAGTGTTTTTTTGTTTTGCGTTGTATATGTTTGTCATATCCGGATTTGTAATTGTTCCTAAGCAGGGATAGAGCTTATCTTTTTACATGCAGCAGCCAGCTGGGCCCCTAGCCTGAAAAAATCCAGGAGCCCAACAATATAGTTAGGGGCCCAACTTTTTTCAGCACAAGTGTGTTTTAACTATAAATTATATGATCATGTGTACAAATTTGCTTATGTACATGAATTCAGAAGTTATTGTCTTGTTTTGATATTGTTACTACCTACCTTGGATCACTACATACATAATTAGATATTTGAGTCTGTTGGATGCTTGTATTTTGTTTCCAGAAATTAAGATTATCTCTCAGAATGTAGGAACCTCCCCCCAAAACTACCGGCTATTTGACTCAAAATCCTACATTTCTGGCATTTTTAGCTACCTTTATTCTTTCAATATTAGGAATTTATAAAACAAATGAACTTATTTCCATTTTAAGTATGCAGAAAAATGTCCACCCATTTATTCTAGATTTAAGATTTGTAAGACAGAAAAGACTGCCACAGATGCTAACAATGCACACACAAACATGACAAATGTATGATTGAAATAGATACAATCTAGAATGCTATTGTATTTGTTTTATGTTTTTTTCATAAATAATTGATATTGAAACTATAAGCTTGCTATGATAATGAGTAGGATTTAAGTTTTTGTGTTGTCTGTCTTGTTTTGCATTAAACAAAACAATGAATGTTTTCTATATTTAAAATGTACAATAAATTTAATCTTTCTTTGTGTTAAACAAGAAGTAGAAAATTACATCATTGCAAAAATATGTATATTCAATGGAAAATGCGCTATTATAAATTCTTTAAAAAAAATGTAAGTGATATGTTATTGCAATTTAATTAATATGCTAAAAGTTACTTCCTAAATACTAATTATTATTATTGTGTTTTAATCTTGACATTTAATAGGAAACATCGTATTTAAAACCTCGGAATCGAAATCCTATTTACTCCAGTTGATTTTTGTAATTTATTTGCTTTGTACTGGTTTCCGCCAGTATAACTCCATGGTGGTGGTATTGACAAAGATAAGTCAGGCGGGAACCAGCTTAGGCTGTTCTGATTATTCCCCTTTGACAAAAAATGTCACGTAAAAATGTTTCAAGACGATTCCTGACGCAAATGTCAATTAAATTGTTCTATCCTATTCCCGATCTGGATTATAATTACGCCACTTCACCAAATATCCTACACACGCGAAATATTGCCAATAACATTTTTAAGGGACAAAACTTGAAATGTAAACGCAAAATGCGTCTAAGCGTTCGTTGGTCTGTGCATCGTACTACACTTGTTACATTCGCCAACAGGGCGATCTAGACACAGGCATTTGGTCACCCAACAAAAATTCTACTCGCATTGGCGACTGGGTACTGTTAAGTTTCATCCCTGCTTAGCTCTTGTTGTTCTGTATGTTTTCTTGCGATTTCTTACTGACATCAATTCAGCAATATATAATATTTTGTGGCTTAGTAAGATCTTATGAGAGTTAGGCAGAATCATTAAATATGTTAAATGATCTAAAATGTTTTGGCTTTGTGTTTCTATGCGATGCTTTTATCATTATTGCGTTTTGCTAATGGGAATAAGTACATGCATCATATTTCACATTTAATCTTGTACCTTTAAATGTTCCTTTGGCTGATGACCCCTTCTTGTCCTGTAAAAACAGAAAGATCTATATTAATTAAAATATTTCAAACTTGTTTTAACAGTTGTTTAAGAAATACAGTACAGAATTCTCACAAAACTATCTTTCAAATTTAAAAGGATATATACATGTCACTTTTGTGTTTATTATCTTTTCAGCAATATTTTAGCTACATAAAAGAAATTATTTTAAGACTGTAATGGAACATTAGAAAAATACACAATGGTACAGTAGTCACCCTCTTTTAAGACCACCCCATCTGTGTCATGTAAGTGGTCTTAATAATGGGGGTGGTCTTTCTTCAGGGGATATATGCAGGTTAATAGTGCTTGGTCGGTTGATTAGCAGCAAGAACTGTGAAGTGATTGAGAATCACACAAAATAAATATTTGTATTTTATTATTCACTATAAAAAAAATTAAAGAATTAAGTCAGTTTTTATCTGTTAAAAATGTGTAATGATAATTAGACTTCATAACAGTGAATGTTTTTGTTTCTGTTCATCCGCATTATCATTGTTTTTAGCACTTTTATTGTCTACCCAAGTTCCACTTCGTAGTTGATTAAGGTTCCATTTAGTTTGATAAAATCCAGGTTTTTCTTCGTTTTCAGTTTCTCAAGTTTATGTCAATTTTGACATCGTTTGTTGTAAATTTGATTTGATATTGTTGGTACATTGTACAATTATCTCCTTGTTGAATATTTCAGTCTTCTTGTATAAACCTGATTTCTATAATGCCGAAATCAAACTGATCTACAATATCCTTCTTGTTTTCGTCTTTCATCCAGCTTAAAAATTTTTCTTTTATGCGATTTAGGCATTTTGTTTACCGGTTGTTGAACTGTTTCCGAATGGGTTAATGATAATTAAACCAAATCTGGTTTTATTCGAGATGTCCAAAAAAGAAACATCAGGTCAGTGAAAATGGTCGTTCGTGAGGGGAATTTACACTGTTGTGTCAAAAAAAAACGTCGTCGCTGGTCCCTTTGACAGGGGTCATTCGCGAGAGGTAATTTTATGTTAGAAATACTTAATGCATCAGGGTTTTGGCCGGATAAAGCGGGTGGTTGCTGGCGAAGGGATCTTATAAGAGGGACTACTGTACAAGAAACTTAGTTAAAACTGAAAAAAAACAAGGTATTGGTAAAACTGACTGAAGTAGTGGCTGGAAAACAGAAGTGCAGTTGATGGACAGTGCATTCTGCTTTCTAAAGCTGGTTATATACAGTATTAAGAATTATAACGATGCAGCATAACCTGGTAATCAATGTCCACCTTTAGGAAACATACAAATCTTAGTTGTATGTGTAATTAACCTACACAAATTATAAACATTACAGCTATTAAGCTTATTAAGTGAAACATGTCTGGTCTATGATTTAAACAAACTTGCCTTTTTTAAGTCTGATGGTAACTTGGAGACTTCCTTCTGAATCCACTTCTGTGCAACTTAAACAAAGTGAAGAGATTTATGATAGCATATTCTAGCATTCAGTCAAAGGAAATGCTTATCACACCAATCGCCAATTATTGCCATGTATTTTTTAGGTCGATCAAGTTGAAATAAGATGGACATTTCTAACATCATTTGTAACAAGATTAAAAACATTTGAAAAAAAATGATGTAGTCTTCTAATGGTTTCTATGTAAACCTCTACCTCATCTTACTGCCATTATACATGTCTGACACTAAATTAACAAATACATCTTCAGAAAAACATGAATTTTTTCCAAGTTCAGCTAACAATTTTATGGCATGCCAAACCTCCTGCTTCCATTACTAGTATGTGAGTTGGTTAATTGTACCAATAGTCAGTAATAACTTACCTTCCAAACCAACAATTTTAACGCCCCATTTCTGTGCATTTTCTACTACTATGTTATTCTGCAGAAAAAAAAAGAAGAAAAATTGATCAAAGACAGAAATGGCAGGATTTCGTTACACAGGAAGTAGGTAAGCGACAGACCTGAATTGAATTCCACGTTATGGGAGGCCATGCTGATGCTGCATACCAAATTTCAAGAGGCTGTGATTAGTAGTTGCTGAGAAATCTGTTACGATAATATTTCCCCCCCCCCCCCAGCCCGCCAGACATTCACCATTTTAATACTCGGATTTTCACTCTGTGAAATCCGGCCAAAAATACTCCATAATATAAGTATGAACTAAATGAACTTTCTGATTTTTTATGAGTAATGTAGCAAGTTTCGGGAAAAAACCACATGTCACAAGTATAGTTACTAAACACATAACTAATTGGTTGCCTAACATCCAGTTGGCAGCATTCCAGCTACACTATGAGAACATCCTAAACAATAAATCATTTCATGAAACATGTTGGGTCAATGGGCAGAAAACTTCAGTGCCACTGAATAAGTATAGAGAGTTCAGTAGGAATGGAGCATTAAGCTTTTATAGTGTTTCAATGAAGACACTTAAAAATCTCCAATGGGGGTCTTTATTGTCCTAGGAGCATACCACTCCTCAAACATGTTATATTTTATAAGGCATTGGCAGAAGAAAAATGGTATTTTTTTCCTTCTAAAGACCTCTACAAAAATATTTTGTAACATTGATAACTGAGAAGATAAACAAAATATATTTCATTAAGTATACAAACCTGTGTGGCTATCTTTGCCTTGTGGTATATAGCTTTGCCTCTGGAAACCTAAAAAGACATGATTGATCATGTATAACATTCAGCAAACAACTAAATGAAATTTGAAAAGATTCTATGACTATTGTTCAGAGCTGTTTACCCTATATGAGCGACATCAGTATTTCACCAGTGACTTATCTGTATTTTGAGGACTATATCAGTAATACACATGCATATATTAAAAATGGCTACCCATGCATTAGTTATGACTCTAGATGTTGCCTCTGTGTCCCTATATTAGTTTCCTTTTGAAGCATGGTCCGCAATGTAGTTTTTTATAATATCGTCTACATCGACAGTGCGCTTTTAACAACGATAATCTCATATACAAGCTTCTTTTTAACACTAATGCAACAATATCGGGCCCAACTACGATTTTTTCTGTATTTATGTAAAATCCATCGATTTAAACATGAATCTGTATAGCTTATTTTTTGGCCCAAAATCCGTGGAAAATACGGACAATCCGTACAAGTAAACAGCTCTGTATTTTCAATACCATTTTAATAGCAAAGTTGTCGTGAACAATACAGGCATAATGCTTACTTTATTAGACAAGTAATAAACTATGCAAACCTGCACTGTTAGAAGGCAATAAAAAGGAAGCATTTAGGTCTGTAACAGGTCTGACTTCTAGTAGATAGTAAATAACTAATTTTTTGTAATACCTTTGTTTTTTTATTTGTATGGTGTTTAGGCCACTTTCAGGAGTTTTTCATGGTGTCCAGTTTTTATTGGAGGAGGAAGCCGGAGTTCCTGGAGAAAACCCCTTGTAATCCCTTTATAGAGATAATTTTGTTTATGATGTATATTTGTTACAAGGGTGGTATATAAATTGGGTTAGTTTAGTGGTTCTATTTGGCAAAGAAGTACCACAATTAAACACCCTAAAATATAACAAACACAAACAATTAGGAATCTGTGAGCTGCTGCTCACTCAGTATAGCCCCGCTATTCATACATGTATCATTAAATTGACTGAGTCTGTAAACAGGAAGTAGATATGTGACAGACCTGAAATCGGTAGTCACATGATAAGGTCACATATAAAATTTTAAGTGGTTGCTGAGAAAACTTACAAAAATTATGTTGTGGACGGACAGGGTAAACCAGTATGTCCTTGAGGAGGTAAAGCTATTAAAGGCAAACAAAAAATAACAAGTAGATATTAGAAGTGAGTTGTTTTTCAGTATTTTCGACAGTTGTGACCAGTTTAAAAGTAAGTCTTTTCATCCACTAATACAATAAAACTCAATTGATTCCATAAAGAAATTGATCTGTATTGGGAATCTGGAAACAAGTATAAAAGTGTGTAATCTAGAAACTGTTTGTTTGAATGGTTTTTAATGCCACTTTCAGCAATTTTTAAGCTATATCATGGCATCCAGTTTTTATTGAGGGAGGAAGCTGGAGTACACGGAGAGAACCCGACTAGCAGTAGGAAACCAGCAATTCATGTCAATTTAAATTGGAGTCCAGTCCACCCTGCCTGCAGTGAGAATTGAACCCGCAATCTCAGTGTTGACAGATTATGTGATCAATAGTAGACAAACTACCTTAACCACTCTGCCAACGAGGCCCATAGAAACTATTGGATGATGAAGTATATAACCATACAGCAATTTGTGTCTCTTGTACTGAAGAAATTTTTTTGGAATTTTAAATGCAGATTTATGCTCAGATGAAATATTATAATATCTTTTCACCTGGAATCCCAAGATAAAAAAAATAAAGAATTGAGTTTAATAAACAGGTTTACATTAAGTTTGAAATGTTAGCAAAACAATTTGTATATGGGTTTACTAGTTTTATATTGTCTACGATATGTTGTATAAATTATCTTACTGTTTCAGCAGGTTTCTTTTGACCCTCTGGGTTACTTGGTGAAGGTGATGGTCCAAGGTTAAAGGGACTAGGTGTAGACATTGAAGGACTTTCTGGTGATCCAAATTTGTCGTCATTTTTACCTTGTTGTTTTGCTGGTGGATTTGCGGTAATCAAATAATTGATTTCTTTACAAAGGAATGCTTCAACTGTCTGAAGAATAAGATATAAAAAACCTAAATATATAAAGATCACTGTAGATGTCAGCACATACTAAAGATAAGTATTGTGCAGAAATACAAGATATGTTTTGTACAATGATAGCTGGAAACAAAACAATTGCATAATGATACATAACACACCTTTTTAATTCCGAAAACTTTCCATCAACTAGATTGACATGCTGATATAATATTCGAAAGAATATCTCTGCTGTGCAGTTATTCAAGCACATACAATATAGACTAATTATGTACATGTCCTAACATTAATGTATTCATCTTTTTTATGCCAGAATATTGTCGAGACAACCTGAAAACTTTGCACAAAAAGAAAGAAAGAGAACTTTTAAATGGCTAACTTTAATTTGCAGAAAGTTTGAAAAAAATAGCATACTATTTTCATACATACTGAAACACATGGTAGTTATTAAACTTACAGCACCAAGTCTCTGAATATCTTCTTCTAACCTTCGCTTAACCCTGGCCTCTTTCACGTCTAAGAAAATTCTCTTTCCAAATAATGCACTTTTTGTTTTCTTTTTTTCTTTAATGAATTCAAGTTTCCTTTTACCCTTGGGACTTGGTTCTGTGAAAAAAAAATTAAGTAGTTTCTCTATTCACTGGCTAATACAGTTGTTCCACTTTTTGACAAATCCTCAATAGCAAAATTTGTTCATTTGCAAAATGTTTCACAATTGAATCATTTATCCACCGTCTGATTTCAAAGCATTTAATAGCCAAAATTTGGTTTGTCGCAAATAAAATCCCAGACCTTCTCCAATGTTAGTAATAATGACAAGGACTACAAGTTTTAATATTTTTTTTTTATTAAATAAAATGTAAACAAATTATACATTTTATTCTTTTTTTTTAATCATTTTAATCTTTACAACAATGTTATGTGTATCAAAATTGTGTATTCTTTAAAGATAACAAAGTAAATGTGTTCCTTTTGAAACTGATGTTTAACCTACATGTGGTAAATGTCTTTTTTTATATTACAACAATCTGCACACAAGTTGTAAAAAACACTTAATTGCTTGAAAATTAGAATTTAATTACAATTTCTTTTTATTTGCCATTATCTCCAATATAATTTGCATATCCACTGCCATCATGTGCAATCAGCTGTTTAATTTAAAATTACACACAAATATCGTAACATTTTTTTGCAGTAATGTTCGTCTAGCCTGAATCATGCCTTAAAACCCAGAGTAGATCAAAATGTATTATATACATACATGTATTAGAATATAGATCGATTGGATGTTTGTTTTTATGTTCAACTGTTCAACGAGCAGCATTTCATATATATTCAAAACAAATAAAATAAATCAATTAAAAGGTTAAGATGGACAAAAGGGCAAACATTTTTACTGCAACTGGAAATGAATGAGTATAGGAAAGGGCAACACAACAAATTAAAATAATACTTTTATATTTGAAAGGTCAATAAGTGATGTGCATATGGCAATACTTGTAAACATTGTGATCGCCAAGTCAACCACGGATCGAGATCCGCAAAACTTAAAGATAGCATTTTCATAATATTCAATCGTGACAAGCAGTTCATATATTTGTATTCTTTGATATAACTTCTTTCGTCAGCTATAAAATGTTGAGTGCAGGTCGTTCCGTCCCCAGGTCGATCCGGCCCCAGTCGATTCGGCCCCAGACGATCCGTCCCCTAGTCGATCCGTCCCCTATTTGTTGGTCGATCCGTCCCCAATAAAAAATTTATAAGTATATTACTATATTTAATTTTATTTTAACTGTTTTTAAGTGTAAAAAGTGAAAAAGTGTTGATTAAAATTAGTTTAATAATTAAATAAACAAAATATGGTATGGTTTTAATTATATTTAATTGTGTTGTAATTGATGTTAATTGGAAATTGTTAAAGTTTTGATTAAAATAAGTTAAATAATTAAATAAACAAAATATAGTGTTTTTAATTAATTATATGAAGATAACAGTTCTGATCAGTGCACATAGGCGTAATTACCCTGTGATTATTTTTAAATTGTTTGCATAACAACTGTAGGCTATGCTTTGTATGATTTACTCTGCATCCAAGCTGACTTTAACATCAAAGGTTACACAAAATACATGTGTACGACAATTTATTGATGCTGAACATCAAAAATTTTAAAGAAAACATTCATTGAGCTCAAAGAATTTCTCAAAGAGAAAATATTAATTGGGACTCCATATCGTTGGATATATAAAATGGTTTGCAAAATCTCTGTTCATTCTGAAAATGGAGTATCCATGCCAGTTTTGTTCGAGAGAGGTTACACGACGACAGCAAGCCCTTGAGTGTGACATTTGTCACAAGTGGCAACATAGGACTTGTAACACGGGGATTACCCAGTTTATATACAGGGTAATCTGTAGAGAAGATTACGACTATACATTTCACTGTTGTGAATGTGCCGAGCCAGTTAACCTAGATGACCTAAATGAGCCCGAGCCAGAGCCACAAGCAGACCCAGTACAGGAGCCAGAACTAGACCCAGTACCGGAGCCAGAACTAGACCCAGTACCGGAGCCAGAACTAGACCCAGTACCCAAAATTATTAAAACTGTGTCTACCGTTTTATTACTATTATCTGACACGTGTCAAATGTTGGTTACAAATTACAGGTGTCAAAAAGATTAATACTAAATAACAATTACAATTTAATTAAACGTACACATAAAACCATACTGTAGTTGAAGAAGTTACAATACATAAAAATAAAGAAAAAATCATCCTAAATCAAGTTAACATATTCGCATGCACAATCGGCAAATTAAAAATACGACTTTTCTATATATTTATACCTACCTGCTTTATTTATTATACCTACCTTTGGTTCTACAATTACATGTCCACATAATGAAAAAAGTCTTTATAATATTCCTCAGAAGGCTTTAAATTAAAGCAACCATTATCTGTATCATGGTCACAAAATTCGCATGCATACTCGGCATTCAAAATAGTGAATTCCCGTGTAATACCATATTTACCATACTTCAAAATACTACTCATGAATGTTGTTTTTTTTATATTTTACCTACCTTCTTTATTTATTTTACTTTGGTTTTACTGGGGCCGGATTGACCTGGGGACGGAACGACAAGGGGACGAATCGACCGGGGACGTATCGACTTGGGGACGGATCGACTAGGGGACGGATTGGTTTGGGGACGGATCGACTAGCATTCTAAAATGTTCTATGGTAAAATCTAATTTGACTGACTTTTTTTACTGTTCTCATTGCGCTGGTTTTTCATGTCTTTATGGCTTGGGTGCAGTTTCGACAGACAAGCATCATTGTGCGATAGGACGTCTTTTTGTTGAATTGGATACTAGTTTTGACAATCTATTTGTCTCTTTTGCGATTAAGCGGATCATAGCTACAAAAATGAATGAGGTATATTAACATTTTTGATTAAAATTGTTAAGTTTTATGGTGTTTTCATCTTTAAGGGTTGCCGCCAAACAACCGTCCAGCAGTAAATGATATTCGAATTTGTGATTGGTTATTAATACTTTTCTTTTCGGACTCGCTCGGATTTTTCAATATGGTAATGATGTCTAAAGCCCAAATAAAGTTGATCAGAAACAGCGCAGGAAAACCGACCGAGATAAGTTTATATATCAACCAAATTAACAATTTATATTGTACAAATACAATAAATCAATTAATAGGTTATAATTGTATTTATAAAATTAAATCTTTTACTTGAACCCCTTTTTGTGTTATTGTCGTTATTGTTGTCGACACGAGATTAAGTGAGAACGAGACGTGGGGTGGGAGATATTTCTATTATGTAATTGTACATTATGTTATGTCTCTATTTTTATATACTGGTTGATAAAATTAAAGATTGGTATGATAATCTATGATTGACATTAGTTCATGATGGATAAGACACACTTTCTCATTAACTCGCAGTTTGTAATGTTTATTTTAAATAGCTTATCTATGATTATGCAACATTGGGAATTTAAGCATGCACGTGTAGACTTTCTGAGGCCTGTATTTTATGCTCTTGATGTTTTTACTTGTGTATAAAGCGGTCATACTAAACGCAGAGAAGCACAGAGAAGTGAAGAGAAGTAATTGAAAAATGGTTTATTTGATTAAATAAAGGTAATTATAGATATATATTTGTTTTATTTTGTAGAAATGAACATAAATAAGACCATATTTTTACATAATATATCATTTAGTGGACAACTCGAGCAGTTTGACGATGTTTACATAGGATGTAATGGCCTACATCCAAATTTGTTCGATGTAAATTCAGTGTACGAGAGTACGTGTACACCAGGTTTACTTTTTTTGAAATCACTCCTTTTTATGGTATATAGAGAGAAGTAGTTTAGCGAATATAATTAGAAAGTAGAACTTTGTGTTTATTTTATTTTATTCAATAACTTTGGATCAGACACGAAAAGCCATACATTTTGATCTAAAAATTAAGTATGTCTTGTTTATTTGTTAATTGCTTATTTATTACCGGACACTGACGTTTTCTGTAAGTGCCAATTAGAGTTGCACCAAAAAATTGCGCATCCCGCCAAAAAAATAAACCAATCCAACGTTAGCTTTTATCTTAACTGCAGGTTTACTGATGAACATGGTGAAATAAAACAAGAGAATAATGACCGAGGATTCCTCAACACCAATTTTTGATCGGTCAATAGAGGGTTGATAAAACCAGGTATTAAACTATATAAAAGTCGATGAATGTTTTATTATATGACTATTTTACTTTTACACTGGAAGTCTTTAATAAAAAAAGATAACAATAAAAATTTATTTCAACAATAACAACAGTAGGCTATCACATTTTAAATTGAAATATTCACATTTTCCAATTAAAATTTATAGTAATATTAGAGCAATTATGAAAAATTGGCAAAAACAGTTCCTGTTCATTGACAGTTGCAGAACTTGTCTGCTTCTCGTTAGCCATTTTGAACCAATGTCAACAAATAGAATGTTTTAAAAGAATGATTTTGATTGGCTGATGTTTTTAATTCAACCAATCAAATTAATGCTTGTTTCTCCATTGTGGAATTCTATTTTTAACTACTGAAAAGTGATAAATATTCTATTTTTAGCTACTCAAAAGTCAAAACTTTTATATCAGTCTATTTTTATCTACTTTGAGGTTAACACACTGTCTGCGTAATACTTTTCACGATACCATGGGCCAATCAAAATTAAGATAAATGTTAGTCATATAATAAAAGAGAATAATGACCGAGGATTCCTCAACACCAATTTTTGATCGGTCAATAGAAGATCACCCTGAGATGATCTGTAATGGGATGTTGTTTAAGATCTTTACAGCGACAATAACAACAAGGGAGAGCAAGTGTAATATTTAATTTTAATAAGATTAATTTGCCCAATAAAAATCATGAGTGCACTCATGTAGTCCTGAATGGTAAGCAGTGCCCGACTATATATTACACATATTGGCATGTGCAGCTAGGAACACGGAAACAATAATAGGTTCTTAGAGAGACGTTTTTGGGAGAGACTGGGACTAGAATAACTGTCATATTCTGATTAATTATGCAAGATGAAAGAAATAGACTCAAATTGAGAATACGATGAATAAGCATATTTCTGTGTCCATAATTTGCAATCTGATTAAAATCAGCTGTTTTGTTCGCCCAGTATACTACGTTACTAGTGGAGTAGTAACGTAGTATACGGAGAGAACATAATAGCTCATTTTAATCCATCCTCACAAGTCAGGGTTTCTGTGTCCACACGTGTCCACGAAATCGTGACAAACTTAGCTAGGAAATTCCGGGCTAGAAGATTTTCATATGACGTCAAACCTTCAAAATATCAACTAATGAAATTGCTTGAAAGAAGCAAGTATTTGGCAGTAGTCATTCTTACTCATTCTTGAGTGGGAAGAAAACGTAACGCAACTAATAAATAACACGGTAATAATAAACTTTTAACACTACTGTAAAAACTACACTGACTTTCACATGGTCTATGCAACACATTCGTTTGGTTTATTAACAATCGACATCGGGATATCCCCTAACCAAGCCGCGAATGTTGACCTGTTCAAATAATTCAACTAATTTCAATCAGTTTCAACTGAATGTCATTATCAGATTATCAGTAGAAAGATGTTTGTTAACAGACCCAGTGATTAGTGGGGAGTTGTGTGATTCCTTACCTGACGTCATTTTCTGGATTACACACGTCGTTTCTATGTAAGGCGTGTATTGTTTGATTTGTTAATTTATACATTTGAATGAACAGTACATTCACCTTAGCTTGAGTTGGTTCCTGTTTTTAGTATGCCGCATCAAAATATAGCTTTTTTTAAACGTTTTAAGTAATTTTGATTGGATGGGGCTTAGAGTACTATGCATATATTAAGCCCGGAGTTGCGGTCGGATCCTGATCGAGCCGTAGATAATTTCAGTGTCTTGCTTTCCAGTAGTGGAGCACGGAACTCATGATGGAGCCCGTATTAATATGGCTCAAATGAGCGAGACGTTTACCCTGAAGGTCAAGTCATATGGTAGTTTCTTCGGTGTAAATTCTTTGGTAATTCAAAGCAGCTGATTCAAAGAAAATATTTGCATGCATAAGTTAATGAAAATGTATTTACACTTTTAACTTAAACTTGCTTCAGATTTATAGAGACTTCGTCTGCGTTTATGTACACCCCGTACTACAACATTTATTACTCGAGTAGAAACATAGATATGAAAAACTTTATATATTGAGTTATGCTCGCTTCGATTTGGGGAAGCAGAACCCCGTTTTTGGTGGTTTACATGTTTGTCGGCCATACGAGGAGTATGCATCGCCATGATCTTTACAGACATGACTTAAAGGGAGGCAGCTATCTACAAAATAATTATTAACTAGGATTTGTGTAATAGCTAGACGGGCGTATGAGAAGTAGTTTCGCGTAATTAATTTGTATTAGTAAAGGCCTCCAAGGGGCATGTAGTACAATGACTATTGAGTTTTAAAGAAAGGGCTTACACTCGAGAAGAAGTGTGGCTAGACTCATCATGTTCTATAAATTAAAAAGTGGACTCGCTTATCCATTCAGACAGAGGTTCCAAAAATTTGTTAACAGCTAAAATTGTACAATGTTTATTAGAATACAAGTCAAATCGCCCCACGGTAAAATCGCCCCCACTTTTTGCAAAATCGCCCCCACTGTAAAATCGCCCCTTGTAAAAACGCCCCCACCTGAAGCAAAATCGCCCCACTTGACAAAATCGTCCCCGTCAAAAACGCCCCCAATTTTTGCAAAATCGCCCCACTCTAAAGTCTCCTCGTGTAAAAACGCCCCCACATTTAGCAAAATCGTACCACTTACACAAATCGCTTATTAGGTCATAATTTCATTTTTCTGTGATTATATGTTATGACCTCAGTTAAGATAATTGATATGTAATCGTTCTTCTTTTTATATGAAAAGACGAAGACAACAATTTCAACTTTTTTATTTTAGCAGATAACAAGATAACAATGTGTACAAACACATTATGCACTACTGTTTTTTTAATTTGCACTAGTAAACAAGAGGTAAACACATAATTCTAATGTGACGTGCTTTAAAGGCTTTGAGACCACAACTGTTGTTAGTGCATGTTGGCTGACTGAAGACTTCTTGTTTATATTTTTTATATGTGTTTATTAAGATTAACAAATTTTTTATTATTTTATCGTAATTACAAAAGAATCATTACTGATATAGTTCATTAATGTAATTATCATAATTGTATAATTATTAAAGCAAAATAAAGACATAATACAAAACATTTCTAAATTTTAATCAGCGACAATTAACTCCTAAAAGTAGAAAATATTTGAACAACTTGACAATTTTATACTATAGTAATTTTTAAAAGTGTTGAAGATTGGTCGTTTTGTTTGGGGCGATTTTGCATAAAGTGGGGGCGTTTTTGAATGGGACGATTTTGTTAAGTGGGGCGATTTTGCTTTAGGTGGGGGTGTTTTTACAGGGGGCGATTTTACAGTGGGGGCGTTTTTGACGGGGCGATTTTACCAGCTACCTTTTATTATATTCTTGTAAAAGTTCTTACATTTGATACAACTGGCATAAAATAATGCCAAAATACATAGTGTATATTTCGGTTGAAAGATTTTAGCATTTGAAGCATTTTACGTTCAGAATAAATGATCATCAATGATTATGCGGCCAACATTTTCATCGACATTTTACCACTGGGATATTTGTTGGAAAAGAACATTGCGGTCTTAACTATTTCTATTTACCTGTAAAATATATCGCGGTATTCAGCTTTACCCCATGCAGGGAAGTTCCGAAAGAATCATGGCAGCGCCTAGGAAATTCAACGTGTTCGTTGGTTCGGAGACAGGACTATTCAAAGGAATAAACACTATTTCCAATAAATGGGATAATATAAATCAAATAAATTGTGCTAGCAAAGAGAATCAAATATGTAGTTTATGTGTTGACAGTTCAGATAAGAACCACGTACTATTTGGGACTCGCTCACACCATATTTTCAGTTACGATTCCAACAATGATGCTCTGACCCATAAATTCCAGTTAGAAAATTGTGAAGGAAGTTTGAAATCGATTAAGGTAGTTAACCAAAAGATAATTACAGCAACAGATAACGGTATTGTTAAGACCTGGGATAGTAGCAGTGGTAAGATTCTTGACGAGTTCTCAACAGGGGACAATTTATGTTTTATGGTTCAAAATCCAGAGTCATTGAACATTATTGCCACAGGTGGAAAAGAGACAGATTTAAAGATATGGAATATCAATGAATTGGGGAAAAGTGTATTTGAAGCAAAAAATGTAAGAAATGATTGGTTAAATTTGCGTGTTCCGATTTGGGTTCTAGGGGCAGAATTTATCCCTGAAAGTGACAAAATTGTGACTTGTACTGGTCATCACCAAGTTCGTGTCTATGATCCGAAAGTTCAAAGACGGCCAGTAATGGACATGACATTTGATGAATATCCGATAACAGCAATATCACTTTGTTCCAGTAATGAAAGCCATGCTATAATAGGCAATTCCCAGGGAAAAATGGCAACAATAGACCTTAGGAAGGGAAAAGTTGTCAACATTTTCAAAGGTTTCGCAGGAAGCATTCGGGATATTAAGTGCCACAAAAAACAGCCACTTGTTGCCTCATGTGGTTTAGATAGATATGTTAGAATACACGACTACCAAACCAAAGAACTAAAACAGAAATTTTACTTGAAGTCCAGACTCAATTGCTTACTTTTTATGGATGATGATGAGAGCAAATTGACTGAAGATTTGGATGTTGATGAAATACCACTTTGTACAAATGACAATGACAACAACAATGACACTATTGATGATGAGGATATTTGGAATAAATTAGAAGTTGTAAAAGTTAAAACAAAATCAAAAAGGAAAGTAGAAACTATTCATGATAGCAGTCAAGAAATTCGTCAGAAAACATTGTCCAGTAAAAAGAAAAAGAAAATTAAATAAAAATATATCAGTTAGATATTTAGTATGCTTCATTTATTTTATCTAATAATAGACCTACATTACAGCCCTCAATTTAGTCTAGTAAAATGGTCGCCTGGATGAGTAAATTGATGTTTGGTGACTAAAACTCATTTAAAAGTAAGTGGCGACCAAAAAATCAGGAAAAAATTGTTTCCATATGGACTTTCTTCTAGAATTTAGTTATTTGTCACTTAAGCATTTGAAAGAAGCAAGATTTTAATGCAAATTCAAGCGGCTATCAGATTTTTTGCTTGTTCGTCCAAACTGTCATTTCATTGTCCTTTTAAAAAGAGACCCCAAAAATTCTGCGAGCATGGCAAGTAAACAATCCTTCCAATATTTTTGCTGGCTACAAAAATTTTGACTTTGCAAGTAAATTTTTGAGGTTGGTGGCCAGAAATCTACCTGATATTAAAAGGTACTTTGAGGGCTGCATTAATTACTCTAGGAGGGGTGATATATTTAAATGTAATTTTTTTGTTATTATACCTTTGTCTTCGATCGGGTGAAAAAAAAATAAGCCTTACTAGTAGCTACATGAATAATAGGCTTCTACAGATCCTCTCTCTTTTATGTCTAGTAAGAATTTTTCCTGACCTAATACATAATAAATAGTTGTAACAAAAAATACTTAAAAAATACTTATAACAAGAACTTATAGGTACATGTATGCACATTAACATGAACTTATAAATTTTATTTGTTTAAATGATGTCCAAGGCCACATTCAGTAATTTTTTAGCAACATGTATATCGTGGCGTCCAGTTTTTATTGGGGATCAAGCAGAAGAAAACCCAACATTCGGTAGGAAAACTGACAATCTTTGTCAATTAAGATTGGAGTCGAATGCCCCCTGCCTGTAGTGAGACTCGAACCCACAACCTCAGTGCTAACAGACCATGTGATCAAAAGTAGACTTTCTAACTAGATTAACCATTGATCCACAATTCTAATTGAAAAAGTATGTAATCTTTTAATGTACACTGTTTCTTGTTAAGTTTTAATGAGTGACGATGCTAAGGTAAAGAGATTCATCTTGTTGATATCGTCAATACCATGTAAAGCTTTGTACACTTGAATCATGTCACTTCTGTCACATTGATACATTCTATTCCAATCTTGGTAATCCCAATGATCGTAGGCTACCCTAGGCCCTATATCAATGTCATTAACAAGTTATTGGCCCTTCTTTTAACACAACAGACTCCAATTTACGAATACTAGTACATGTATCTTTTTTAAGGTATGGCGGCCAAAGACATGTAAAATATTCCAACAATGGACGAACAATTGACTTGCAAAGAATAAGAAACATGTTCCATATAATCACAATCTAAGAAAATTAAATCTTTCACAAGATTGTTATCACTTTGCGTCCGTCGGCGTTGTCGTCATCGGCATATTTTACATTTTAATCTTCTTCTTTGAAACCAAACTTGGCCATAATTTTAATTGGATGGACCTTTACAAAGTTTGTGTTTTTTATTTGGATTGGAAAACCAATATGGCCACCGCCACAAGACAGTTTAACATACGACCCTATGGGAAAAAAGTTTAAAAGGGCTTCTTCTCTGAAACTGTTTAAGCAATCAAAACAAAACTTACTAGCAATATTGTTTGGATGGTACTTTATAAAGTTTATGTTTTCTATGCCAACTGGAAATTCAAAATGGCCGCCACCGCAGGACTTAGTTTAACATATAGGAAAAAGTTCTAAGAGTCATCTTCTCTGAACCGGTTAACCAATGTAAACAAAAACTTACTAGCAATTGTTTGGATGGTCCTTTATAAAGTTTATGTTTTTTTGTGCCAATTGAAAAAAACAAAATGGATGCCTCTGCAGGACTAAGTTTAGCATGGGCCACTTTGGGGAAAAAGTAAAAAAGGCTTCTTCTCTGAAACTGGTTAACCAATTGAAACAAAACTTTCCAGCAATATTGTTTGGATGGTCCCTTTATAAAGTTCAAGTTTTTTATCCCAATCGGAAATTCAAAATGGCCGCCACCGCAGGACTTGGTTTAACATTGGACCCTATGGGAAAAAAGTTTAAAAAGCTTCTCCTAAACCGATTAACCAATGGAAACAAAACTTACTACCAATATTATTTTAGATGGTTCTTTATAAAGTTTGTGTTTTTTATGCCAATCGGAAAATCAAAATGGCCACCACAGCATTAAATAGATTAACAGTGGACCCTATGGGAAAAAGTTTTAAAAGGTTTTATCTCTGAAACTGATTCACCAATGGAAACAAAACTTACTAACAATATTGTTTGGATAGTCTTCTTTAAAATTTATGTTTTTTATTGCCAATTGGAAATTCAAAATGGCCACCACCACAGGACTTAGTTTAACACAGACCCCAAAGGCAAATTTAAAAAAAATCTTCTTCTCTATAAAACCAGTTAACCAATTGAAGCAAAACTCTCTAGCAATATTGTTTGGATGGTCCTCTTTAAAGTTTATTGAAAATTACAGGACAGTTTAACATCAGGGAAATGTCATCTTCATTGAGTAAAAAACAAATGAGCGATGCAGGCTCTTAGGAGCCTCTGGTTGTTATTGTTGCTGTGAAGATCTATAACAACATCCCATTACAGGTCATATCAGGATGAACTTCTGTAGTAACCAATCAAAACCTTTCATGCTGGGGAATCCTCTGTCATTATTCAGAATCTCTCTGGCATTATTGTACCTTTTTCATCAGTTAACCAGAAGTTAAGATAACGGCTTACATTTTATTGGTTAGTTTTTGGGGGGTACCCAAATTTTTGATTGGATAATATTTTTATCAAAAGTTCAATCAGAGATTACCTGTAGTGGGATGTTGTTATATCAGTGAAAAATAACAAAAAGGGGGGAGCTAGTGAAAGATTTAATTTTAATTAGATTGATTTAATCGAAGAAGTGATGTAATAGAGATTGTTTGTTTGTTTGGATGGTGTTTAACGCCACTTTCAGCAATTTTTCAGCTTTATCGTGGCGTCAAGTTTTTATTGGGGGAGTACCGGAGAGAACCCCCTGACCTGCGGTAGGAAAACTGGCAATCCTTGTCAATTAAGATTGGAGTCGAGTACACCCTGCCTGCAGTGAGAATCGAACCCGCAATCTCAGTGTTGACAGACCACGTGATCAATAGTAAACGAACTACCTTAACCACTCGGCCACTTAAATAGAGATCAAACCCTTTGAGCTTAATTGACAGTACTACTTTTTCGAACTACGTTAGACTCGAAAGTTACTCCAAGGTCCTTTTTCATTATGTACGGATGACAAGGGAACAAAGTTTATAATCTGTAATATTAAATTATTTAATAGTTACCACAGCTGGAATGGACTTGACATATGGGAAATAAGCTAAAATGCCTTCTAAGAAACTGGATGCAGGTGGCGGTTAGGAGAGGCCCTGTCATGGGGGGGGGGGGGGGGGGTGTTGAAGATTTTTTAAAAAGTGTGGACTCATTATAGCCACTACAAAAGGCTAATTTTCCCGTCCACTTCCAATACTGCTTGCTTTTCTAGTGACAGGTGACAGTCAAAATTGTGTTCTCCTTGTGAATATAACTGAAATACAGCTGCTTGCTGGATGTTGAGTTAGTCAGTCTTAGAAAATATAAAGATTGTTGAAGGCATTCTAGGTGAAGTTTTATTACAAACTCCTTAAAAAAGTATGTTTCGATTGCAATCAAAATCCAAGATGCCTATTACTACATAACTTAGTTTAACAAGGTAAAAAATGCTTTTCAAAGTCGAATTCCCTGAAACCAGTCTGCCAATGGAAACCAAACATGGCCAACATTCTGGTCCGCTAATCACATGCTGTTTGATGGAAATTCCCGTCATGGCATCAGTTATCATTATGCAAAGGTCATAAAGCAGGACGTGGTTGACATAAGACCCTGTGGAAAATGTTCAAATGCTATCTTTGGAGAACTTGCAAAGCTGAAGATGATCTTGTACAAAATATATGTTGTTTCTTCCGATTGGAAATCCAAGAAGGCTGCCATTACAGAGTTAACAATAATTTAACATAACAACATCTAGAAAAGTTTCTTCTCTGAAACATTGAACAAATTGAAACTAAATTTAACAGAAAATATTTATTGAATTGTTCTCTACTTGGTTTATACTTTGTCAGAAGGAAAATAAAAAAAAAAACAGGACTTGGATATTGGATTGTTTGTTTGAATGGGTTTCAACGCCACTTTCAGCAATTTTTCAGCGTTACCATGGCGTCCACTCCAGTTTTTATACCCTCTGTATGGATACGAGTGTCCGTCCGTCTGCCAGTGCCTCGGTGGTTTCCAGATGATAACTTGAAAACGTGTCGACAGATTTTGTTTAAACTTTGCACAACTGTTCAGTACAATAAGATGAAAACAAGTTCGATTCAGCACAATCCAATGTAGTTTTCGACGGTCCAATTCAGATTTATTTTTATCATAGTTGGTGGTTTCCAGCTAATAACTTAAAAAAGGCTTCAACAGATTTTATTTAAACTTAGCACAACTGTTAAGTATAAAATGAAGATCAAGTTTAATTTTCAGCCTAATCCCATTTGTAGTTTTTTAAGTTATGCCAAATTAAAATTATTTGTATAGGTCCAAGGTCAATGAAAAGGTTGTCTGTGATGGATTGTTATCATGATCAGCTGTTTCTATAGGCTGATTTGAAAACAGTACAATGTATTCATGAATATAAAAAAAGCAAAATTCATGGCAGGGTATCATTTAGTGTCCCATTAAAGGCCCGATTTTTATTGGGGAAGGAGGCAGGAGAACCCCAACCTTCGGTAGGAAAACTGACAGTTCTTGTCACTGAAGATTAGATGTCCGCAGTTTGACTCGAACCCACAATCTCCGTGTTAAAAGACCACGTGATCAATAGTAGAACTACCTTAACCACACTGCCACCAAGGCCCTGACCCCAGTCTTCCGAAGGTATTTCATCTTTTTCAGGACAAAAAACGTTTACCTCTAACTTAATTCAGCAACTGTAGACAAGGCCCGTTAAGGTCGTAGTACTATCGAAGTGGCCATTTGTCCGGCCATTAGAAATGCGCATGTCACGAGCGTCCAGCAGCAGTAGGAGCCCGCTTCCATCTCTTGCTATGGCTGAAAATGATGAACTTCGTATCGGCGATCAATTGTCTTCTTATGAAGTTTAACTGTTAAGAATCCTACATCTATCTACATCTATGTTTATAACTTGAAAAAGGTCAGCAACCCATCACTCAAGTATGGATAAATTCGACGTCATCTCCAACATGGTTGCTTCTTACAATAAATTATCAGTGCATATATACAGTGCGGCTTTAAAATAGTGGTTAAAACAGCTGTTCTGATGTATGTACTTCTAGTTGTTGAGCAGGAGTTTGGTGAGTCTGGTCTTAAACTCATTACTGCTCTGAATGTCCATTAGTTCATCTGGTAGATGGTTCCATTCCCTGATGGTGCGTTGGAAAAAGCTGTTACGATATACTTCTTTGTGTGTTCTAGGTTGAATGTAGCTGTTCTGGTGGTAGTGTCTTGATGTTCTAGTGGGTTTTAGAATGCATGATGGAATAGGTATCGCTATGTTGTTATGGATTGCCTTGTGTAAGAGTGTAATTCTGGATATTTTTCTTCTCGTTTCTAAAGGTGGTAAGTTGAGCTGTTCTAGGATTGCTGTTACTGTCCCAGGCTCTCTTGAACAATTCCTTTTAATAAATCTCCATGCATGGCGTTGGACCATCTCTATTTGGTCGATGTGTTTCTTGAGATGGGGGTCCCATGCACAGCTGGCATATTCTAGGTGTGGTCTTACTAGTGCTAAATATGCTTGTTTTTTCACCTCCTCTGGACAAGATCTAGGTTTCTCCTTATGAAAGACGGAGCTCTATTTCCCTTCGATACAACCTTGTTTATCCCATGACATGTTGTTGGTAAGTTCGACACCCAGGTATGAATTTGATGTGACAGTTTCAAGTATGTGGCCATCTATGGTGTAGTTGAAGTCCACTGCGGTCTTTTTGTTTGATATTTTAAGGACGTAGCACTTCAAGGGGTTGAATATCATCATGCCAGTCTTTTGTCCATTTAATCATTCTGTTGAGCTCTTGTTAGAGTTCAATGCAGTCATCTTTGCTGGCGATTGTAGTGTAATAGACTGCCATCAGCGAAAAGTCTGATTTTATATTGTTCCCAATGTCGTTGATGTAGAGAAGGAACATCAGTGGACCCAGTACGGTTCCTTGTGGAACACCTGATATCACTTTTGCTGTAGTAGAGTTTCCAGTGTAACTTGTGGTTCAGGGTTGGTAACCCAGGATTAAATCCAATGGAGTATATTGCCACGAATGCCATAAGATTTTAGTTTTTTCAACACTCCGGCTTCCTCCCCAATACAAACTGGACGCCATGATATAGCTGAAAAGT
The DNA here is from genome assembly GCA_944474755.1 of Limnoperna fortunei. NCBI lineage: Eukaryota > Metazoa > Mollusca > Bivalvia > Mytilida > Modiolidae > Limnoperna > Limnoperna fortunei. Next base: position 46,113,646 of record OX104119.1, read on the forward strand.
TGCTGAAAGTGGCGTTAAACACCATTCAAACAAAAACAAACAAATCAGGTGGTATTGCCTTTGGCTATAAGTAATATTAAGATGGATGTATTAAACAATTGGAAAATGAAAGACGATATATAATGTGATTTAAAGTTGACAAAAAAGTTTTTGGTTTAAACGAGGATGTATTTTTTTGGCATTACTTACATACCACCTATAAATACGAAATACGCATCTGACGATGCTTTTGCTGAAATAGAGTTAAAAATTGAAAGAGTTTCTTTACAATCAAATTATATCATTCCACCGGGCAATTTTCACAGACGAGTATGAAATCTGCTTGATTTTTATGATCATAATACAAACTGAAAGAATTTTTGATAAAAAATCTTACTGTCCTTATTACTGATTTTACAGATGTATATTTTAAAGATAACATGAATATATCTAGTCTCAGTGTTTAAGTTGAGAATTTTTTTTGAGGTTTTAGAATTTTCATAACGTCTGAATGGTCAGGGTCCGAATTGTCTTGGGGCCAATTTTTCTGGTACCAGGGCTAGCTCTATTATGGGCATTCGTGTTTGTACACACAGCGTACGGAAGACGTAGAATAGTGTAGAATAGTTTTAAATGTGCTGTCTGTTGATAATTTAAAACATCTGTTTATTGTCATTTTATAACATATGAATGACATAGCCCACCCTTACCCCCCCCCCCCCTTTCACAGGCACACACCCACCCACACTTTGAATAGAGTGAACATTTAGGGAATGAGGAATACATATATTCATTATGCCCCATGCACGAGGAATTGAATTCTTACAATTACACTGATGTCTAAAATTCCATAACCAACATATTATTTTACTGTGGCCTCCATAATTTCTACTAACTACTTGAATTCAGATATTTTTTCAGCTTTCCCATACGAGTACTATTAACAACTGATAATGCCGAATAACATACTGGCTGCACCAAAATAACTAGCTTATTAATATTCCTGACATTTTTTTATCAATTAATTTTGTAACTTGTTTAATATTTCACGGCTGTTAAAAACAAAAAATTGATAAAATTCTCGTTGTAGGATAGACAAAAAAGACAAATTTATAGAGAATAAAAATTATAAACAGAACAGCTTTATATAACATAAAACCGCTGCATATGAAGTATTTTTGCAATACACATTATGTATTTTTGTTCGTTTTGTCTTTGTTATTTTAAATTGTAAACATGTGAAAGGCAGTCACGCTATATTCATGTCTACACAAACAAAACCATTCAACTCATTCATTATTATTATTTATCATTCACACAGCCAAAACTGTATTGGTTACAAGAAACCAAATATTTAACATTGCGCCTTCCATATGGGGTACCTGCAATAAAGATTTTATGTGTGAAAATCCTCTCAAATTAAACCCCCGAAAGCAGTTGCTTGTGGAAGTTGAAATGTTACACTATATTATTAACAAATAAAAAAATATAAGTCGTGCGGCAAAAATGATCGAAAATTTTGGGTGAAAAATCAGCACTGAATGAAATTAACAAACTGTCTAACCTCCCCCCTTTTTTCAAAAAGAGCTCTATTTTCTCGGCTCTTATTAATGTTCCCCCAAATGTAGAAGATTTTCAATCAATTATGTTTCTATTTTTAAATTTTGCTATTTTCCGAACCCCAACATCCAATCAGATGCATCCGTGTATTTTCTTCTGATTACTATCTTGGGTTCAAAAATTTCCCGGTGTAATGTAAACAAATATTTGGTTTATTGTAACCTATTGGGCTTAGATAAGATGGGAGTTGTCTCCCCTAATGCTGCCATGTTTATTTACATTTCTCCAGCAAGGGAACAGAATTGTCATTTAAATTTTGTACCAATAAGAAATTTTTTCGATCAAAATGTAATGTATATTGAATGTCATTTATTTGTTTGTTTATTTTGTTGACTTATTACTCTCTTGCGTTTTATTTTGCTATATTGTATTCGCAACGAAAGACTTTGTCATTCTGTTGGATTTGGCCGTGCAATCACTCACTATTAGAAAATACCTGTGGCTAGATTCCTAAATCTTAAATATTTGCGTGTTAGTTATGCATACATAAGAAACTCAACACGTACATTATTCATTATTAACAATGTTTTTTTAAATGCCAATCAGAAATTTGAAATGGCCACCACCGCATGACTTAGTTTATACATAAGACCCTATGGCATGTATGGGGAAGATTAAAAGTGCTTTATCTCTGAATCTGGTTGACCAATTAAAACAAAACTTTATCTCAAGAACACATTGGATGTTCCTGTATAAAGTTTTGTGTTGTTATGCCAATCAGAAATTCAAAATGGCTACCACCACATGACTCAGTTTAACATTGGACCCTATCGCAAAATGTTTTATAACTAAAGGCTTTTTCTTTGAAACCTGTTCACTAATAGAAAAAAACTGTAAGGACTTGTTTGACATCGTGGAAATACCATCTTTATTGCCTATATAAATAAGGTGACCGTACAACCTTTTAGAGACAATTTATTGTTGTTAATTGCTAAGTCGAAATCAGTTTTCAAAGTACCAAGCATTAAACTGAGAACTTGTAGTCACTGATTTTTTGTAAATTCCTTTTTGTGTTCTTACTTTTAATCTAGAGATTGTGTATATAAATCTTGTCTCTAAAAAGTGTCTTGTCAGTTGTAGAGAATGACAAATTTTTGACAATCGTCCAAAAAGGATTCAGCTTTGTCAAATTTATTATGTAATGCATGTATTTACAGCTATAAGTTTAATGGTAGTATCTTGTAATAGGACGACCCATTCTCTCTGTACCAAACTAGCTTCAAAATCTTTACAGAGGAAGCTATTTTTATTTTAAGAATTAGCATTACTTATAAAATGTGTTCTCTATTTTAAGTATCCGACATGTGTTTTAAAGCTACCTGTATGGATAATTTGTACCAAACATACGGATAAAGGTATGCCATCCATCAAACTATCCTTGGAAATTCTGTAATCGTACTCTCAATCTAATTAAAATCAAAACGTTCATTTGCTTCTCAATTTGGATTTTGGTCGCTGCGCTGTAAGCGACAATAACAAAAAGGGGGAGCAAGTAAAAGATCTAATTTTAATTATATTGTCGTACTCTAGCGTTCGATAAATAGTGGCAAGGTGAATCCCCTATAATTGGTTTTGTTTCGACCAAAATGGGGAAAACGTTTGAGTGAAGTCCTTATGCAAGTTTCACTATAAAGTCGCTGGTTGTAAAGCAAACATCAATCAATCAATCAATCAATCAATCAATCAATCAATCAATCAATTAAACGATGCAAAATGATGTAGACTTGTTGTTCATTAACATTATTTTACTTTGGTGGAAACAGTGAAGCGTCCAATAGTGTTGCAGTTACAATGTCAAATCTTTTCTCCATTGCCTACAAAAATTCGTTTACATTAATCAATAAAAGATTATCACAATCTAATTAAAATCAAATCTATCACTTCCCCCGTACCCCTTTTGTCATTGGTCGCTGTGTTACAAAAGGTGGAGCAAGAGGAATATTTATTTTTTATTAGATTGAGATTATCACAAAATGTTTTGTATACTTCATGTTTTCTTATGCACCTGTGTTTACCTTGCACCTATAATTAAGCGTAAGATTACTGGTCAACACATTATTTGATATAATTTTGTTTTATTGACTTGTACTTTTTTTAATCTTAAGTAAAATTTGTTTTTAAAGAAATCAGAACTGCTTAATATTTCATTATTATGTTTTATTTTTTAGTCAGATATTACATATATGTAGGCCGAAGGTCGGGGATTTTCTCCGGGTACTCCGGCTTCCTCCTCCAATTAAAACTGTACGCCATGATATAGCGGAAAAATTGCTGAAAGTGGCGTTAAAACCACATTCGAACAAACAAACATATATATAGGTTTATTTACCTGTTCGTATTGGCGACTTCGGCTGTACAACGATAAATTAAATATCTTATTAAGTTATAAATATTAGATTTCGATCCTAAATGGTTCAGTTCCAGGGAAATGTTTTGTAATTAAATCGCAGATGGCGCCACCTAGACCCGAAAAATATATATGTATGATGTCAGGGTGGTCTGTCCGACCAAGAGCATTACGTTGCCGGTGTACGACATATTAAACTCCTCCAATCAGTGATGCAAAGCAACTATTTCGGTCTTAATTAGGTCCGATAACTTGAATTAACGACTTGAGTATCTTTAACAGCAGAATCTAAAAAATATATCAAGCTATATAACGAAATTCGAGCAAGGGGTCTGGAGACTGCAGCGCCCTGATTGGGGAGTGGATTGGGGGTGAGATTTAAGAAATGAAAGGGTATTGAGGAATACAAATTTTAACATTTTTAACACACTCTCGCTTTGCTCTTTCATTTCTCTTTCTGTCTTTAATTTTTTGCTCACTTTCTCTTTCTTTTCCCTTTTTTAGGGGCGAATGTCCCCTCCGCTCCCCTCTGGATCCACCACTGATTAAAGTCATGAAATTTAGCCCATGCTGTTTTGACCTGATAGGGTCAAAACAATAATGGGCTTGTGTCATTAATTTGTACAGGATGTTATTTAGATAACCTTTATGACTTCTTAAGGTCTTTTTCAATTAATTGTATAGAAGCCATTTATTAATAAAAGTCACAAATTTAAAGTTCATTGCCGCATGCAGGTGACCATATGTTTTACTGGTTGTAGGAAAGAAAGTCACAAGAAAAAGCATCTGCTTTCCCATTCATTAATGGTGCTCAACAATGGGTCAAATTGGCCTGTCATGCCTACTGTTCTTGTAGAGAGCGGAGTACTAGCAACTCGTTTGGGACTGTTCCCACGACAAAATTGCAAGTCATTGTTTCGAATTTGTTCATCGTGCCAGTGTTGGACTAGTCCTGGACTGTTCCCGGGGCCAGCTTCATCCCTTCCTTCTTGAAAATGTTCGTCTCTTGTATACCAACTCTATGAACTGGGACTGTTCCCACGAACATATGACGTTGGCTGTCTGGAATTATTCTCGTCGGCAATGCATTCTGGCCCTGGTCGGGGACTGTTTTCACGACCAATTGATTTGCCTTGTTTTCCTGTTCCATCTCTTAATGTCCTGTGGATATTTGCTGTGCTGTCTTGTGTGCTGCTTCACAAACTGTAAAACGATGCACCCACTGGATGCACCTCATTGCATTCGACTGTTTATTTTCGAGAGTTGTAGAGAGCATTAAGAAGCATGTGCTGCTATGCTTTGGAATAATCTTCCTGATCACTCAGGACTGAAAACAGTTTCTCTCTACTTAAAAGTCTAATTAAGTCCTGGAGTGGTAAAGAATGTCGCTGCTCCATTTGCAAATAACCATTTATGCTTTCTGAATTTTGACAACACCCCTCTTTTAATCACAAATTCATCTTATTGTTGCCATTGCTTTTTTTACCTATTAGTAAATTGCTTTGTACTTTGTGTTGCTTTACATATCTTATGTTAACAAGTAAATAATTCAGTTTTAATTATGTACTATGATTTTTTATACATGCCAGTGCTTATATGGCAATCGGCTGATTTTACATATTTATGTGCAAAGCAGTTTTACTACTTTTACTTCTATATCCATTTTTGTTGTGATTAGCTGATTTGATGTAACTTATACTGTGAATGTATTTTGTGACTTGTGCTTAGTCCTCATATCTTAACCTGCTTATTTTATGTCATAGTGCTTATAACCACTAACTTGCTTGTATTTATTCTGCTGGATGTATTTTAATTGCTGTTTGTATTGTTGTTATGTCTTATAATGTATTTATTCGGTCAAAAGCTCTGTATTGTTAAATATGTCATGCCGAATTCAAATAAAGTTATCTTATCTTATCATAATCGGTTGTAGTGTCTTGAACTTTAAGCCGAATACTGTTTATGCATTAATAGTCATTTTGTTATCAATGTTTTTAATCAATAGAAATTTATTACTGCAGTCTTTAGTATTTTTGGCTATACCAACTTGATCCCCAGAGTGTTAAAAATCCTACCACGATATTTGTCATCCTGATTGTAAAATACATGGTTGCTAAGGTTACTTTGTTGCTGTGGTATGACCTTGACCTTGACCTTGGACTCAAAGCTCATTTCCTACTAATCACTTTAAAGCGTTGTGTTTACTATACTTTCTCTAACCGTTTTGAAGTTATAAGCCGAAGACCGATAAACCGAAAAACATCAAGAGCTGTAACTCGAAAAAATTCATCGATCAGTGTCGGACCAATGTACCAAATAAATGGTTTTATAAGAGAAGTATTTCGGCCGTTTTTTGTCTGCTTCTATCTTTTATGGTTTCTGAGATATAGTGCTGACAAGACCAAATGTGACTCTTGACCTTGACTTTTAACCATTGACCTGGACATTTTGAAACGTAATATATGTTACCTAGGATGAATAGTGGTGGTCCCAAGTCTCTGTAATATACGGTTTTCGAGAAAAAAATCTTACGTGCTGCGACACTTTTCGAATCAATAACGCGTAAACAGAAAATTAATCGAATGAAGTTTTTGCGTGTAAAATCAAGGCCATTATTCAACTGCTATGTTGTAATTTTTAGATTTTGAGAATCGGTTACGGTTTCTGTGTTTATTTGCTAAGAAAGATTTACGATGTTGCAGATAACTCTTTTACTGAAAAAGATCGGTTTCACAGGGTAAGTCAGGTGATCTCCAAGAATGACTGATTTATGGTACCAAATATCGAAAAGATTGCTGGCAAATCTATTAGCAGGGCAGAAAAAAATAATAATCATAAAGAATACAGTATGGCCTTTCCACTGTTAGAAAGACCTTGATAAAACAACACCAGAACATAAATGCTGCATAACCCAATTAACCTGTTCTTAATACAATAATCACCAACAATCAATGGATGTAACATGCTTGGCTAAGTGTCTTAGTGAGCATTTCGGAAGTACACAAACAATTCAGTACGGAGGAATCCTGCCCACGTCGGTAATGTTTCTGTGAATACGTCATCATGGTAATGTTAACTATTGCGCTGGAATTTTTAAACGCAGCATATTAAGCGATTTAGCACATAGACCATGTGTTACTTCCATATTTTCTAGTTTTATGCCATCCCATGTCAAGGGAGTTAATGATATACTATTTATTTAAATCTATCGTAATACATAAGAAACATTTGGTGTAACTTTAAATTGAAAGTTAAAACTTTTAAGCATAAAATATATTGTTAAAATATCCAAAATTATTGAATTATATCTACTTTATAATATACAGTATATGACAAAGCACTTTTTTTATTGATGTAAGACCAGCAGCTATTAACACTAGAAACAAAAAGGGTCAATAAACTTGACACAAAAAAGTAAATAAGCGGAACATTTTAATAACAATATGGACTGATAATAGTGAATCGTCAAGAGTATGTAACAATACAGACAGTTTAAGACGGTCATTGATTATTGATAAAATACTGCATTCTGGAGGTCAATCACTCAATCAATGAAAAACTCAGTTAGATACACTTTCCGATGCAGTTGCCCAAGGCCGCTCCTGAAATATTACAAATTATTATTTCTGTCCACAACAAAAGGCTTTATAGTAAATAAGTTGAATTGATCGCCAATGTCTTGCATTCAATAAGGATTCTCATCGTAAACTATGCATATTAAGAATACTAATAAGTTTACATATAGTATATAAATAGATAATCTATAACTGGAAAATTGCTCAGTGAAGAAGTTCTCTATTATGTTATTAATCTACTATTAATCACTGGCGTGTCTGCTTGTTTGAATGGTGTTTAACGCAACTTTCAGCAATTTTTCAGATGTATCAAGGCGACTGATTGAAGTCGAGTACAGTAAGACTTGAATCTGCAACTTCTGTGTTCACAGACCACATGATCAGTCTTAGATGGCTAACTACTTTAACCACTCGGCCACCGAGGCAACTTACTGGCGTGGAACCTCAACTGGCAAAACTTGCCATGAATATCGGTGGTTCTCACTATGCACAGTGAGAGCTTATCCCTTTTTCTTTATTGTCCACATAAGACGGACTTTCATTGTGCGTTTTATATTGCATAAAATAACCAACATTGCCGTGTAAATTACGCTGGTTTACGAAACACGGGATTTATTTCTAGAATCAGGCTAAAAAAAAATGTCCAACAAATTGCTAATCAAAGAGGAAACGACATGTTTTAACTTATCCTTAGCAATATTTTTGCGAGTCATTTTCTTTCTCTTGGTACTTGACCTAAACAAAATCTAAAACTGAACGTTTACATCCATACAGACTGATAAAACATGCAATATTTTGTCCGAATATTTTAAATAAATACAGTTCTTTCTCTTAAGCTTGACTAAAAAACTTTACCTGATAAGCTGGTGTCCTTACAGGCTTGGATACAACCGGTCGTGTCTGAATCTGACAAACCTGAAAATTCAGAATCTGTATAAATGTTTTTGATTAATGTTTGTTTAACGTCCTGTGAGAAATGTTTCAGCTATTTGTGTTAAATTATCTTGAGCAATATTTTTGCGGGTCATTTAAAATTAATACAATTCTTTCTCTTGTATTTGACCTAAACAAAATCCTAATCTGAATGTTTACATCCATACAGACTGATACAATCGGATAACTATGAATCTGAAGGGGTTCGACCATGCAGCTTTATTTTGGGCAAGGTGCGAAGAAATGAATAATTTTACTACCAGAAATAAGAAATGGAGCCCGACATGTATAATAATCGTGAGCAATATTTTGTCCGATTCATTTCAAATCAATACAGTTTTTTTTCTTAAGCTTGACTGAAAAAATCTTTTACCTGATAATCTGGCGTCCTTCCAGGCTTGGATACAACCGGTCGGGTCTGAATCTGAAATATCTGGAAATTCTGGATCTGGCATATCTGAAGATTCTGAATCTGGCATATCTGAAGATTCTGAATCTGTATAAAATATTTTTGATTAATGTTTGTGAGAAATGTTTCAGCTATTTGTGTTAAATTATCTTGAGCAATATTTTTGCGGGTCATTTAAAATTAATACAATTCTTTCTCTTGTATTTGACCTAAACAAAATCCTAATCTGAATGTTTACATCCATACAGACTGATACAATCGGATAACTATGAATCTGAAGGGGTTCGACCATGCAGTTTTATTTTGGGCAAGGTGCGAAGAAATGAATAATTTTACTATTTATTATGTTTTGCGATGTTAAATATCTTTAATCAACTGCCCAATCTGACTACTGGTAACTAGTTATAAGAAATGGAGAGCGACATGTATACAAATCGTGAGCAATATTTTGTCCGAATCATTTTAAATCAATTCAGTTTTTTCTCTTAAGTTTGACTGAAAAAAACTTTACCTGATAAGCTGGCGTCCGTACAGGCTTTGATACAATCGGTCTGGTCTTTATCTGACATATCTAAAAATTCAAAATCTGACAAATCTGAGGATTATGGATCTTAATAAAATGATTAATAAATTGAATGTTTTGATTAACGTCCTGTGAGAAATATTTCAGTTATATTCAGGAAAAAACAAATTACAGTCACTGTAACGTATAAGTTAACGAAACGCACGATGCAAGAACGTTGTACGAACGATGAACGGACGATATACGAACGTTGTACGCACAAAATACGATATACGATGAAAACGGTGAGACTGGGTTTATCGTTTTGATAAATCGTTTCGTCCGTCGTAAGGTATATCGTATCGTGCAACGTTTCGTTTATCGCATGGTATTTCGTATGGTACATCGTTATCTATACCGTCAATGCATGGTTTAATGATTATTCGTGGTATAAATGGTTTATTTTTCAGTATTGAAGGCATTTACCAGTTTTCCTAGATTCATAATAATTTAAAAGGTACTTAATTGATAATGAAGCACAAATCATTTGCGTACATTTTAGCATTCAGATATACGCTATGTATTTTGTTATGGAACTTAATTGATGAATAACATTGCTGCGACCTCTGTTTTAAATAAATTTAAATTAAATAACTTAAACCTTATCTACATTTCTTAATAAAAGCGTTTAGTCATACGACTGAAAAAGCCGACAAAGTTGAACAATCCTGTCTATATGTTTTAACAGGCGCATGCGCCAATCATTTATACTTTAGATCTGAAACAAGAGCGTTTCTGCAGCAGGAACTTCTATACATTTAATAAAGTTCCTACCTTACTTAAATACGCCAGTCATTTACGAATAGTAACATTGTCGCGGTTTTCCAAAAAAATAAATAATTTTTAAAGGAAGTGTCCCTGTTGTAAATATCGGAAAACTGTATGTAACGTTGTGAAGGTTAATTTTTCTTTATTGTCGAAAGAAACAAGCTAGCTTTAAAATCGAACGCTTTAAATCCTTAAATAGGACGACAGAGAGAATCACCGACCCTGGACAAATTCCTGAAAAACATGAATTAAAATCAAATGCACCATTTGTTTTCACCGTACAATTCACACACAAAACGATGCGTAAGTATTTATCACATAGAGGATTAAGCTAGATAACATCACCGCTAATCAATCTTTTAGCAGTTTAACACGTTGTCAATACACTTAAAACTCAAAATAATTGCACTAAAGTTTTTCATAAATTAAGGTTTTTGATTATCTGAAAAATAATGTTATTTTTTGTTTGAAGTTATCAGCCACTTTCAGCACTTTTCAGCAGGAGGGGGTCAAATTGTTAATGGAGAGGAATTGCGAGAACCTGGTGGAAATACACCTCACATTTTGGCAAGGAAAGAGGGAGAAGTCGAGCACACACTTTTTCAGTTAGTTTAATTAGTTGCACAGTATTCAAAACACTTTAATTATACAAGACCAAAGATATACAATGTATTTTGTATTCCAACCATACGTTTTTTTATATATAAATTTCAAAAAATAAAAAAATTGAAAAATAAGCAAGAGACGCGTGATATACAGTTAGTTGAGAATATTAAAACGTAATTTTATTTTAATGATAGTTACTGTGTATGCAATTTGTTCTTTATTTTATCTGTACGTGTCATTTACGTGTAGCTATTAGACATACCAGTAAAAATTGTGAATGAATGTTATAATTTTAAATCAATTTGGATGCAAACGGTCATATTCAAATTTCGAATAAATACATCAAGTTGTCGTTTAATTGAAACTAGCATACGTACTTATGAAAAAAAAATCCAGAATTTTTACAAACATAATATACTAGTCCCGTTTGTTACATGCGTATGAAAAACCCGCGTTCCTACATATATGTACAAATACTCATCCAGACAGATAAAAATCAAATATAACTTATAAAAAAGGTAATGTAACTCCTTTGAACATTGTTTTATCTAGGCGGAGCTAAATTACTGAAGCTGTTGTACACAAGTGTAGCGTTACTGTTTTTGTATCTGCAGCATCTGCTATAAATATTATATTCATAATTTATCAATGCATTTGTTTAATTAAAACAAAAGCGATATCATATCTCCTGTTAAGTGTACTTATTTATTACTTGTATAATTTAAGTACATATATAAACTACACATAAATGGACATGTTCCCTTCGACATTGTCGGTTAAACAGCTCATGAGATAGCTGGTGTTCTTTCTTATAAACCATTTCGACTTTAAATAAACTTTTCTGTATGTTCCGATACCTTCGTATCGACTTAAAAGAATATTTATTTATTTATTGTTGTCACCTTTAACTCACAACTAAATTAAGGTTTTTATTATGTAAAAAATCAGATCTTGTTTTATGCAATATTGTATCAACGAATAATAACTTTTTTACGTCAATGATTCATAAAGTTTTTTAAAAAACTATTAACGCACAGTTATTATCCTTAGAACGGAAAGATGTTATTTAATGTTGCAGTTTATAAAACGTAAATAGCGATGTACATGTACAATCAAATTGCCCAAGGACTACGATTTACGCAAATACACATAAAAAAACATACGACGAACAATAACACAAACGATAAACCATACGATGAACGATAGAACAACAAACGATCCACCATACGATGCACGATATACTTTACGTTATACGGTACCATATAAGAACGATATACACACGATGTACGGACGTTGTACGAACGATATACGCACGATGTACGGACGTTGTACGAACGAAATACGCACGATGTACGGACGATAAAATCGTTAACATTCCAGGGACTGTAATTAACGGGTAACAGGGATGAACGATTGGCAGCAAATTTTGACAGACTTCAGAAAAGAATGGAGTATTGAATAGGATTTTAGTATTTAGTCTTTTATAGCGGCTACGAAGTGCCTACTTTTTTCTTGAAAACCAGCCTTTGTCGTGCAGCGAGATCGGCGCTTTCTACTATGGTCCGCGATGAGGCCCTCATATTATAACATGCAAACATGCCTCACCTTCCGCTGCCTGTGGACGCTCGGTGCATATTGAAACAAATGATCCAAATATGAGCACATTGTTTGTTAAATTTTTCAATATTTAACAGCTACTTACAAAACCCCTTTGCATAGCACATTAACATAAACATCACTGCTATACACTGATAAGTCATGGTTTTAGTAACTGTCGTAAATAAACTTTCAAGAAGAGAATTATGTCTGTTGAAGCCTAAACTCGAACCCTATATAAACGAACAAAAGCTGACGTAGCATGAATTCAAGTAAGGCACTTTTAATAAATGAGCCAACTGTCGCATAACGTTGGTACTAGAAATAAACAAATTTACATAATTCATCATTAACATCTCGGTTAAAAAAGTCCTCTTCATCTAACTTTTATAGAAAATATATGCCATGTCTTGTCTCATCTGTTCTGCATGAACTTATTTTAGGACGATAAAGGGAAATAACAGTGCAGGTATGGAAGACGTACGTGTAAAAAAGATTGAACCACAGTAGGTAACGTCTTTAGTAAGTACAACACATAATGCACGAAAAAGTCTTGTGTGTATGTATTTTTCTGATTTTTATGTCTGTGTCAATTACCCTATACTTTTTCAGTGCAATATATTTTCTGTCTTTCCATTTCCTTAATGAATTTTTCGTTTGTTTACTTTTTGTCGTCATTAATATAGAAAATTACTAGAATTTAAGTAACCATTCATAGAATTATTAAATGGTGTCTCAGTACAAAAACACCAAGTATTTAAGGCATGCGGCACGTTAGATGACGTTGCTCAACAACAAGCGATCAGTTTTCAAGACCGAGACAATTTAATATACAATTATCACTATAGGTCGGGCAAATAGGCAGAAATTTTGTCTGCGTCTAGAAAAGTATGGTGAGATTGGGAGAAGCGGACATTTACCTTTAGTAGCAGCTGCAATGCCCTTTGTTTTGGAATGGTCAAAAGGGTCCTATTAGGAAAGGTGAGTGACCTTACCAAATGGGTTACACACTAAGGCTGCGAGTATTCTTTCAGTACTATAAACTGACAGCCCAATCATCTCACAGAGATGGTATTCTCTATGCGCATTCAGAAGCTCCGAACAATGGAACTTTATTTATCCACAGAAACATGTCCAGTATCCCATAATTGTGATTAGGATACTTGACTGTGTACTGTATTAAATCATCCAATAGGCATTGTGACCCACGTATCCCACAGCATAAAACCAATTTAACCAATTACTGTAAAAGGTTACATCAAACAAAATTGAATATTGTTATATTTTGCAAATTTGACATTTTATGACCTGGCTTTTAACAAAAACATGTGTTGGTGTCGCTCATGATTCTGAGAACATGAATCTAGATGTATATTGACTTTACATGTAAAGTTGTACATGACTGACCCTAACTATGAGTTTATGTCCACGTATAAGTCCTTTATTTGGCCTTGTTTATTTTGTGAATGCTTGGTGATTAGTTGTCCTGTCTTTGAGTGCTGAATTTAATGGTAAGACTTGTGTTGGATTTATCTATCTGTTTATGTTTTTTAATAATTTGAATTACAGTTTGAACGATGTAATTCATACAGATATTGCAAATACTTTATAAGAAGTATATAATCAATATACATCTACACAAGTAGGACACGTGGATACACCTTTTGCATTTATACACTAATAGCTATAAATTATTTATATTTTTCTTTAATTAAATGCAATAACGCACAGAAAATTAAGAAAAAGGCCGCCCATATAAGACATAATCAATTTACGCGTATTTATTTTACAATATAAAACACCGAATCACCGAGTACTAATGTGTTTTGTTTAGAACCACCTGTTCCCCGCTGCAGATTTATGCCTATACATCTGTCCACTTAAGTATAATTGTAGGAACAAAGTTAGGTGTTAATGGTATAATTGCAAAAACAAAATGAAGGATTTTTAAAGGGCAATAGCACAATAAAAACTGTTTTAAAGTTAGAATCTAACATTATACACTGATGCCTTAACGAAGGTAATATCCATAATTATTAAATCAAGAAAGGGTTATTTTAAAAAATAAAAATAAAAATAAAAATAAGTTTTTCGAGATTTAATACTTTGGATATTACCTGAAGTCAATTAAAGGCCATAACTGTATTATTATACCGAACTAAACACAAACAAGAACAAGGGGCCTGTGTAGTCATAACTGAGTAACCCTTATAAATTTGGCGCGCTTTTGCACCTCGGATAAATAACTAGTCATTTTCCCTTTTCAAATTTTGCTCGTCGAACAAACAACTAGTTGTTTTGTATACGTGCAAATTCACAGACAGTTATTTTACAACGTGCAGTTTTGAGCTAGAAAACGAAGTTATTTCTCGTAACATCTAATTTATTTTAGTACTGGTTACCATAGTAAAGTATAATAATAATAATTGATACTAAAGGCCTAAGCAACTGAATTTTTTAAAACAATTATTATTTAGTGGATTGTTGTGTATCCCCAGATCTGCACCAGGAACAGAAAAAAGCAAATGTAGGTTAAGCAAGACATTTGACAAAACTACCAAGTGGGCAAGCAGAACAAGGGAATATTGATAACGGCTCACATAAAGACATATTAACGTTTATTAAAGAAAGCAGACGGAAATTATAACATGAATAATCGTTATTGCTATAGACTGATTGACTGACAATAGGAAACCTTTTATATATAAACATGCAATTACCATTATACTTATCTTTATCGAACAAATTTCACCTGAAGAAAGTCTAAAAGTGTTGTATTTTGAAACCGAGAGAGGCCCTTTATAACATTTTGAACGCAGTTTCTATGTTAAAGTCATGCGCTGGCAGCAATCTTGCAATCTTGTATTTCTGATCGGAATTTTGAGTTTAAATTGTAGTGGACCATTAAAAGAACTCTGTCGTTTTGGTAAAGAAGTATACTTTATAGAGGACAATTCAATAAACGATTGACCATGTTGAGTTGCAACTGGTTCAGTTGTTTCAGATAAAAGTATTTTAAATATATTTTCACCGAAGGTTTCTATATTAAACTAAATCTTGCCGTTAAAATTTTGTTTGGACTTCGACTCGAATAAAAAGAAATGCTTGTAGAAAACCGCGCGATAGATTAACGTCTAACTACCCAAAAGATTCTTCGTAGAACAGCTCATGTAAACCTAAACTAGCTTCGTTTCGAATTTGTAATTGGTTTCAGAAAATATTTAAATGAAAAAAAGAGGACGAAATGAATGACAAACTCAAAGTAATGACAACAGCTCACCTGACGAGAGTGGCTGTATAAAGTGCTTAGATTTGCCTAAATAAATCAGAAACAAGCTGATGCGCATAATATACTGACGAACATGAAAGGATTGTCATGTCAAAGATTCGCATTTCGATAAATATTTATGCATACATCTGTTACAAATTGGTTTCTTTGTTGTATCATTAGTCATATAGTACTTGCATCATTTAACGTCTACATGTCTGAATAATGTCCTGATACTGTAAAGTCATTATATTATATATGCCATCTAGAACGTATGCAAGCGTGTTCCGAGTATTCAGTGGAATTTTAAATTACCCGATTCTTACAACAGCCTGCATTGCTCACCTGACTGATATAGGAAATAAATATGACATTTCCATGATAATTTTGAATGAACGAATTTGTGCTTTTTTATATTTCTTTCACAAAATTCATGCAATGAATCCTCAAAAAGCATTATTCATCAGTAATATTAATTAACATGTACTGTATTCCAAAAGAAAAAAAATGTACAATATATTTTTTCACATTTGATTATCTCAGACTGATATAAATATATGTTTGAAAATATAAAGATATAATAGAACATAAAACAACAATCTCAAATAATGATAAAAATTATAAAAAGATGCAGCAAGAGCCATGCATAAAAAATCACATTTTGAAACTACATTAATTTTGTTTTTTGGAAGAGGAGATTTCATGTGCTTCATTCAAAGAAAAAAAGTTAAAATTTATGAAATTGTAAATTTATTTGAAAGAATCAAAATTGTTTTTTATTCGCTCGTCGAAGAACACCCATGACGGGCGGGGTCTACAGCGATTTCCGCTCTTACACTCAAACAGTTGTTGCCTGGTCTTCATGCAACTTGGGGAAAATGTTTATGGGCATATTTTGGCCAAATGCGATAATCAGACAAATCACTACTGCCGCCTCAGAGATGTGGCTCTTTATTTAAATAAATGGCAAAAATCGCCTTGTCCGCTTTCTAAATCAAACAGTTGTTGTCCGATATGCATGAGACTAGGGTGAACTGTTTAGTGGGATGTAAATTGTATAATTAAGTCAAGCTGTGTAAAATCATATTTCAACATAAAAAATGTATATTAGAACTATTGTTGTTCACAAATGAACCTCTGTTCTCTACGTATTCATTATATGATTTAAACACTAATTCAAGGAACCTGCAAATGTCCCGTAAAACGTTGGTTGGTTATCAAGTTAAGTGATTTTTGTTTACCGTCCTGCACGCAATATTTCAGCTATATTCAGAAAGTGAAAATTATTTTTTTTTAAATTATTAGTACGTCATACCTCCCTTTATAGTTAAACGTGATTTCAAACAATAATATGAGAATACTTACAGATAAAAAATAGTAGTGAAAACAATAAAAAGTATGAAGCATCACAATATATAGTGAAATTAAATTTTATTAAATAAATTAATTTCTTTTAAAAACTTTAAAATTTTGTCGCTTGCAACAGTTTTAAATAAATTATAAAACAAATTAGAAATGCGTTGCTCATTATTTAAAATATACCTATGTGTCTTCCTGTGTATGACCAAAACGACACCGTGTTAAAACATGGTCTCTGTGACCTCTAAAACTTTTAAAATTATTTGTTTGCAGTAGTGGCTGGATCTTATGAAGTTTATTATGAACTTGAAAATCCCAACCATTTTGCTACAAATTAGAAATATATTTAAAAATCAACTGTTTAAAATCAGTAAAAGAAATATTAGTTAATTACATCATTCTTTAGGGTATTTTTAGCCTCCTGATCCACGACTAGGTTTCCTCGGATTCCGACATGGCTGGGAATCCATAAGAAGATAACCTTTTTTCAAATCAACAAGAGATTTCTAAGTCTGAATAATTTTTAAAATGTAAGAATTTTTAATTTTGAAATTTTCAATAGCCAGTAGACAAGACAGGGAATCGGAGCAGATAATAAATTTGCATTCGTCTGACGGATCAACTATTTCATCGGAAGAAGAATAGTTTGCGCCTTTGCTGTAAATACAGATGGGGCAGACCGAAACGGCGAGTTTCGGTAAGCCCTCCGAAAACAGCGGCCGAGGTAACTTTATCAACGTCTTTTGACCCGTAGTATAAATAGTACTATAGTCAGGGTAACAAGATTTAATTTCTGCAAACGTTTTTCTATGATTAAAGGGTTTATGTCTGACTTTCTATGTTTTCTTAGATCATAAATAAATATCAGTTTGGGGTTTAACCACTGGGGATTATGTGGAATTTCGATTGCAGCAATTTCATCAAATTTATACGTGAATTTTAGAAATGAGATTTAATTTGCAGGCCAAAAGCTCCAATGCATAGTCGCAATCCTTGATGATGAACAGTATCATTTTGACATATGACTTGCGAGCAGAACCATAAATAAAGCAACCATAATCCAATCTAGATCGAACCAGCGATCTGTATAAACTGAGTAAAACATCGAATTGATCAGTACTTCAGTCGGTGCTGGATACGATTTTTAAAATATCAAATGCTTTAAGACATTTATTTTTTAACATTTTGATATGTGGTAGAAAGGTTAGCCTTGAATCAAATATAATTCAAAGAAAAAGAGTTTCTTTAACAAATTTAATAGGATTGTTATTTTATTTTAATTCAGGATCAGAGTGCATCTTTCGTTTATTACAAAAATGCATCCCAACGAAAAACCATTCTCCATTAGCCATTTCTCTATTATATTTAAACGTAACTGCAGTTGACGCTCGATATTATCATGTTTTGTCATTATTTTTTAAAACTTGAGCAAGGCTATTAATTTTAATACAGTGACAGAAAGGATGCTTCCCTGGGGAAGATAAAGTAGAAATTATCCTAACTTTGAATTTTCTGTCAGACGAAAAAGTTTGATGTAAAGGTAGGAAGTCAACCTTTCAACCCTATATCAAACAGATCTTTAAAATACCGTTTTTCATTTTTCATTTTTCATGTTGTGTCGTATGCTTTTTCTGAATCGAAAAAGATAGACACAACATTTTCGTGTTTAGCAAATGCATTTCCAATATATGTGTCGAAACGCAACAAATGATTAAACGTTTTACGCCATTGTCTGAATACACACAGGATATTTGAGATCAGGTTGTTCGATTCTAAAAACCAGATGTAATGTATGAGTGTGACCTCATTTGAATATCTGTTTTCCTCATCATCTATCGCTCTGGACATTAATTACTTTTTACACCTATATCCTGTATGTCTGAACCGTGTGAATGATTTTTAGAATAGATTTAGTCTCGCAAATGTAAACATGTTTTATTATACTTAGAGCCCAAAATGAATATTTCAATGGCGACGAGGATGGGATCACTTAATATTTGGAATCTTTGATTTAAACTATTGTGCCTGGATTAAATTCCGAAAGTCAGTCTATTCTCCGGATTATAATATAATTCGAAATGGCAGCAAAATTAAATTTGCCGTCACCTCCTCCTTTCAAGGTGTTAGGAGAGAACACTAACATCGCGAGATCCTGGGAACTGTACATTAAAAGATTTGAATATTATCTAACGGCAACCGGAGTTACTAAGGACGACCAGAAACGTGCAATGCTAATACATTTAGCGGGTGAAGAGGTGCAAGACATTTTCGAAAATTTAAGTGATGTAGGGATATCACACAAAGACGCAAAAGACGCGTTAACAGCGTATTTCACGCCAATCAAAAACAGTGCGTACGAGAGACATCTATTTCGAAAAATGAAGCAAGAAGAACACGAGACAGTGGACAATTTTATCATACGCCTTAAGAAATTATCCAGGTCTTGCGAGTTTCCTGAGAACACCGTTAACGAGATGATAAGAGACCAAGTAATTGAAAAGTGTAAGTCAAAGGAATTACGCAAAAGGTTATTGCGGGAAAAATACTTGACACTTCAGAAAGTTCAAGAAATTGCTAGAGCATCGGAACTTTCAGAGATGCAAGGATCGAAAATGGAACAGAAAGCAGAACAAGAAGAAACTGTAAATAGAGTTCAAAGCAAACAGAAACAATTTAATCCGCGTCTCAAACCGAAATTCGCTCCGAGGTCAGGACCGGGAGTAAAAACATGTTCTCGTTGTGGAAATAGAGGACACTCAGGACAGTAATGCAGGGAATCTAGAAATATTACTTGCCGCGTGTGCAATAAAGTTGGACATTTCGCGAAAATGTGCAGAACAAAACCCGTTCAAAATCACGTAGTCAGATCCATGGACTATCACGCAGAGGATGATGTAAGTGAAAATGAACATGTATTCCAGGTAAATACTAATAATTTATCGTCTCCTCATATAAACTTAGAAATTGAAGGCAAACCAGTTAAAATTTTGATTGATTCTGGTGCTATTCAAAGTGTATTGATAAACAAACATTCAATGATGTTAAATCGCCGAAAGTAGTTCTAAAAACATTGAATACTCAGATTTATTCTTATGCGTCTACAAAGCCACTCAGATTGTTAGGCTCCGCCTTTCTAAAATTGACAATCAGTGGATCCACCTACTTAATTGAGTTCCATGTTATTGACGGTAAATGCAAGCCACTCATTGGACAACCATGCGCCACAAAATTAGGTATTTTGAGAATCGATGTGAATGAACTTTCAGTTGACAATTGTGATGCTATTTTAACAGAATTTTCTGATCGTTTTGTGGGTCTGGGAAAGCTTAGACTTTCAACTGAAGTTGCATATAAATAAAGATGTCAAACCGATTGCACAACGAGCAAGGAAAATGCCATTCAAAATTAGAAAACAAGTACAGGCAAAATTAAATGAACTCAAGGCAGAAGATGTAATTGAACAAGTAGAAGGTCCTACCCCATGGGTATCTCCCCTTGTTGTTATACCAAAACAAAATAACGACATCCGAATTTGTGCAGACATGCGTAGGGCAAATACCGCAGTAGAGCGTGAACGCTTCCCATTGCCAAATATAGAAGAAACTTTAGAAGAAATGAATGGCGCTAAAGTATTTAGCAAAGTCGAATTGAAACAAGGTTTTCATCAGATTGAACTGGACCCAGAATCGCGAGAAATTACAACTTTTGTTACTAATAATGGTATTTATAGATACAAGAGGCTCATGTTTGGTATCTCATGCGCCCCAGAGATTTACCAAAGAATAATTCAGCAGGTTGTTCATGATATCCCAGGCTGTCGAAACATCTCAGATGATATAATCGTATTTGGGAAAAATCCGAAAACTCACGACAAAGCTCTTCGTGCATTACCAATACGAGAGAAAAACCTTACGCTTAACAAAGAAAAGTGTAAATTCAACAAAACAACATTATCATTTATGGGTCATACACTTACCGCAGATGGGCTTAAACCACAAGATTCAAACATCAAAGCCGTTCTAAAGACTGGAGAACCGAAAAACGCAAAAGAAGTTAAATCTTTCTTAGGACTCGTCTCGTACTGTTCAAAGTTTATTCCTAACTTCGCAACAGTATCAGAACCTCTTAGAAATCTTACTAGAAAGAATCAGGAGTTTTGTTGCGAACAACCACATCAAATTTCGTTCGACTCTTTTTAAAAAACGTATATTGACTAGCGCACAAGTAATGGCATACTATAACCCAGAATCAGAAACACGTCTCATAGTTAATGCTAGTCCATTCGGACTAGGGGCGATATTTGAACAGAAGCAACCAGATGGAGAATTTCGACCCGTTGCGTATGCAAGTAGAACTCTGAACGCAACCGAACGTAAATATTCACAAATTGAACGTGAATCATTGGCAATTTACTGGAGTATAATACGATTTCATGTCTATTTGTATGGGACTGATTTCACTGTCATTACTGATCACAAACCGTTGGAAACTATATTTACGGCAAAGCATGACCCCCCAGCTAGAATACAACGTTGGCTACTCAAATTGTTATCTTACAAATTTAAAGTGATTTACAGGCCAGGAAAACTGAATGCCGCTGATGTATTATCACGTTCCCCGCTGAGTTCAATAGAAACTGGTAAAGATGCAAGTGAAAAAGTAGAACATTTCATCAACTATTTAACAGAACATAATGTACCAAAAGCAATGACCTTGTCCGAAATCAAGGCCGAGTCTGCTAAAGATAAAACAATTAGAGAGATTATCACAGCTATAGAAAGTGATAAATGGCCTAATAATGAAGACTTGAAACTCTATAGAAAAGTGAGGAATGAATTATCAGAAAAAGACGACATGCTACTGAGAGGAACAAAATTAATTATTCCGAAATCATTACAGGCACGCGTACTGTCAATCGCACACGAATCGCAGTTAGGAATAGTAAAAACAAAACAACTGTTAAGAGAAAAAGTATGATGGGCAGGAATTGACCGAGACGTAGAAAGTCTTATTGCGACTTGTCATGCCTGTCAAATGGTCCAGAATCCGTCACGACCACCACCTTTACTACCGCAACAAAAATGGGAAAGATTAGGCATGGACTTATTAGGACCGTACCCAGGAGGTGAATACTTATTCGTGGTGATTGACTATTACTCTAGATACCCAGAGGTTGAAATCATAAAATCAACAACATCCTCCGTTAACATACAATAGTTATGTAAATATACGCCACACATGTACTCCCCGTTGAAGTTACTACGGACAACGGACCACAATTTGTATCGGAAGAATTCAAACTATTCTTATAGAATAACGGAATAAGACATAAACGAGCAACACCGTACTGGCCGCAGGCAAATGGACTTACCGAAAATTTCAATAAGACATTATCTAAATTCACGAAAACATCAAAGATCACGCGCACAAATGGGAGAAATGAACTTTACAAATTTTTGTTGGCTTATCGTTCAACTACACACTGTACTACTGGCATCGCACCCGGAGAATGTTTGTACGGACGAAAAATGCGAAACAAATTGCCGCATTATGAGCCAAGGCTAAAGGACAAGAAACTGCGCGACCGGGACAGGAAACAAAAGTTAAGAATAAAGAAAAACGCCGATAAACGGGCAGGAACATTCGCCAAATATCTTACAGGTCAAAAAGTTTTAATAATGAATCGAGACCAGCATAAGACTAGTCCAAAATGGTACGAGGGATTTGTTGTGCGTGACCAAAGAGGGACACAAGTTAGGTTAACGAGAAATAGACAAACGTACTACCGGAACACAACACATGTCAAGCCACATCTGTTTAGGAGTGAGGAATAAGAACTCTTTGTTAGGACTAAGTTTGAATGGATCGAGAGAATGTGAATAATAATTTTTAAAATTTGATGACATTAATTCTTGAGATCATTTTTCTAATGAACAGTAAATATCTAGTAGAACTTAAAAAATCATATGTAATAAATCCGTTAGTTAAAGTTAATTACTTTAAAGAAAGGAAGGGATGTAATGTATGAGTGTGACCTCATGTGAATATCTGTTTTCCTCATCGTCTATCGCTCTGGACATTAATTACTTTTGACACCTATATCCTGTATGTCTGAACCGTGTGAATGATTTTTGGAATAGATTTAGTCTCGCAAATGTAAACATGTTTTTATTATACTTAGAACCCAAAAGGAATATTTCACAGGACAAGGCGATCGTTGATGATCCTTTCCATGGTATTACAAAGACAGCTTGAGAAGGCTATCTGCCGATAGTTAGACACTTCAGAGTATCTTTTTCTTGTTTTGGAATAGGTACAACAGTGGCCATTTTCCAAATAGATATGGTAAGTCACCCGTTTCCGAAATGTTGTTAAGGGGATTCGAAGGCATAGGAGAGACGATTGTGGCAGATATTTGAGAAGTTGGTAATGGATGTCATCTGGACAGCATGCTGTAACTTAAGATTTATTCAAAGAAGGTTTTAGCTCTTTGAAAGAAAAAGTTTTTTTTTAATCTTCTAGATTTTTTGACTGGAAATTAAGTTTTGATTTTTTTTTTGCTGTAAATATTAATTTCTTTTAAAAACTGTTAAATAAAGTTGCAAACAAATTATAATATATATTAACAGAATTAAAACGTTCAAGAATGTGTGCCTCGTCAACACAGTCCATCAAAACATGCTTGATGGTATATGGACAGTGGAATCCAGAAAAACACAACTTCCTTTCCAAAAGTGAAAAAAACATTTAAACATTTCAAGTATTTTAAAAATAAATTGATTTTTTTGTTTTTGAATTTTCGATAGAAATAAGACATGACAAGAGTTTGAACAGATGATAAATTTAAGCTCATCTGACGTAGTGACAATTTCAGTACAAGAAGAATGGCCCGTGCTTCTCCACTGAATACGGAGGGTGCGGATGAAAGACGGCGAGTCTCAACACGCTCTCCGAAGGCAGAGGCTGAATCAACTTTGTCACCGTCCTTCGATCCTTCGGTATAAATTGCACTATGGTCAGGATAGTATATTTTTATCTCTGCGATAAACCTTTAACTTGGTTGCGTATTGCAAACCGAGCTTAACTCTTCTTTGATCTAAAGAAGGTTCGTTAGCTTCAACATATAAACTTTCGACAGGCGAGGTTCTAAAAGCTCCAAGTAATAGTCGCAATCCCTGATGATAACAAGTATCAAAGATTTTGACATATGACTTGCGAACAGAACCATAAATAAAGCAACCAATATCCAATTTGGATCCAAGCAGCGATCTGTAAAGATTAAGTAGAGCATCGCACCGAGCACCCTAGTCGGTGCTTGAGCCGACTCTTGAAAATATATAAAACCTTATTATTTATTTTTCAACGTTTTGATATGAGGTAGAAAAGTTAGCTTAATATCACATATAAGACCATAGAAATTAGTTTCTTTTACAATTTTAAATAGAGTTAGCATATAAGGTTAGTTTGGTGTCTGGATGCATTTTTCTTTTATTACAAAAATGCATGCCAACAGTTTTGGCAGTGGAGAATTTAACACCATTCTACATTGCCCATTTTTCTGTTCTGTTTAAACATAATTGCAGTTGACGTTCAATGTTATTCATATTTTTTCCTCGGTAACATATGAGGAAATCATCAACATATAAAACAGTCAATATTATCTTTTAAAACTTGAACAAGACTATTAATTTGAATACCGGTATCAACTAAAGCAACGGAAAAAATGCTTCCTTGGTGGACAACCATTTCTTGTTCGAAAGGTTGCGACAAAGTTGAATTTACTCCAACTTGAAATTCTCTATCAGATCAAAATAAAGGTAGGAGGTCTATCTCTCAACCCCATTTAAAGATCTTTTAAAATACCATATTTCCGTGTTGTGTCATATGCTTTCTCCAAATCGAAAAAGATGGACACAGCATGTTCGTTTATGGCAAATGCGTTTCAAATATATGTTTCGAAACGCACCAGATGATCAATAGTACTATGCCCTGTCTAAATCCACACTGGATATTTGAGATTAGATTTTTTGATTCTAAAAACCAGACAATGCGATCGCTGATCATCCTTTCAATGGTTTTGCAAAGACAACTAGTGAGTGATATGGGACTATAGTTAGACGCTTCAGAGTGGTCTTTCCCAGCTTTTGGAATAAGCACAACAGTGGCCATTTACCTAATAGAAGGTAAGTCACCCGTTTCCTAAATATTGTTTAGATTTAAAAGACATTGGAGAGAGGATAGTGGCAGATGTTTGAGAAGTTGATAATGAATTTCATCTGGGCACATGCTGTGTCGTGTGATTTATTTAAAGAAATTTTGAGTTCGTCCAAAAAATGGTTAATTGTAATCTTCTAGATATTAAGACAGGAAATCAAGTTTTGATTTTTTTAAATTTTGATGAGCTCAAATTGGGGATTTTAAATTTTCAGCGGAAGAGTGTTTTGCAAAAGTTTCGTTCAATTTGTTTGATATATCTGACTCTGATGTTAATAAGTCTTGTCCATCCTTTAAATGAGGGCATTTGCTTTACTATTTTTGCCTTTAATTTTTCGAATCATATTCCAAGTTTTGGTCATAGGGATGTGGTTGTTTAATTTTGAAACAAAGTAACGACAGGAAGTATGTCTTTTTTGTTTTGTTAACCTGCGTGTTTTCGCTCGGAAAATTACGAAATTATTGAGATTTTGTTGGGTTGGGTGTTCTTTAATAGCCTCATCACAGTTGTCATCGTACCATGGTTTGCTAGAATGTTTTGGATATGTTGAGGTTTTGGTAATAGTCTCATCAGCAATTGCAATTAAGATTTCATTAAATTTTAAAATGGGGTTAGAAATGCCTTCAAACTTTCCGAAAAGAGACGTTCTCTAGAGTTCTTCAAAGAGAGGCAAATTGGTCTTATTAAATTTATATCTTGAGGTTCGTTCCGCTTTACAAGAATTTAAAGACTGAATTATTATGGGAAAGTGATCACTGCCACAGAGATCGTCATGAACTTTCCATGAAAAGTCGGGTAGGAGAGAAGGATCTGTTATTGTAAGATCAATTGCTGAATAAGAGCCATTACCAGGATGTAAATATGTATTGGAACCATCGTTGAAAATTCTTCCTGTGACATCAAACCTTCAACTTTCTTGCCTTTGTCATTTAAAGTTGTACTCCCCAAAGAGGGTTGTGTCCCCAAGAAATACATATGGGACCGGTGTTTAAACTGGTTTAAATTTAAAGATGAATTAGGAGCAACATAGTTATTGTTTTATTTAAGGATATCCTAACAGCCTTAAGATCAGAGTTGAGATTCACTCAGCTATGAAAAATTAGATCTTTAACGAAGATAGTAGAGCCACCAGCAGCTCTTCTATTCTCGTCAACATATGTGGTGGTGTACATAGTATAATTTTTAAGGATATCTTATCATTTTCCTTTAAGTGTGTTTCTTGAAGGCAAAACGCCACCGGAAGAAAACCTCGCACAAGGTAACTTTAATTCAGTTTACTTTCAAACCTCTACAATTCTTTTGTATGATTGTGTCTATTATTTCAAGGGACAAATGGGGGTGATAATGATCCTACGTTGTGTTTCCCGTTGTCTTTCTCGACTGGGAGACCGACTGTGCGATCCCAAACGTGAGGGCAATGTATCCATTGCATCACCCCAAATGGTTTCGTCATAAATGTCGTTCAAACTACAAAATCTAGAATGGACCTGGACTGGGTCCCAGATAGATTTTGGAATACGATCGATATTTGGTTTTGGGAATTTTATTTCAGAGAATTTTTTTTTAAAATTATTAGTTGAATTTTTTTGGAGCTGCTTGAAGAAGTAATTAATGGTTGACTTTGATTTGATGTCGAAGAAGTAGAAGCTAGAGATGAGGAAAATTTCCGGAATTAAATGATGTTGTCAGTTGTTTCAACTGGAAGTCGTTCTGGGTCTATTTGACCAACTAGCCGGGTGATCATAGTTTGCGTTTCAGATGTTACATAAACTCGTTTGGTCACACTGGCGTATGATGTGGCAGAAGATGATGGGTTACTCGCCGAACTGTACAGACGACGAGCCTCTAGATAGCTGGTGTTTTTTCGGGTTTTTAATTTTTTGATGTTCTTTTTTTCTAAAGTGTTGACAGTCTTTTGAGGAGGACATGTGGGCTTCACCATAGATAGCACATTTTGGAGTTTTAGTGCAGGTAAGCCCTCATGCCATGGCTCTGCACATCTAAAACAAACGAGTGTTCATTAACACTGTTTTTTTCCGTGTTTAAATTTCTGACATTTAAAGATGCGCTCAGGGTTGGAAATGTATGCGCCGACTTTAATATTTTGGAGACCTATTTGGATTGATTAGGGGACAGTTAGAGTGTTGAAATATAGAAGGAAGGTGTTCAGTTTAACCTGAACACCTTGTCGGTTGGCAATAAATCTTTTAAATTTTGTACCCTGAGGTTGTAATTATGAGCAGATATCGTCGTCAGTAAGTTCGGCGAGATCATCGTCGCGATAATGAATGATTCATTGACCTGAGTTCAATGTCCTATGTGGGCAGACCGAAATTTCTAAATCTAAAATTTTTGTAAGGTTTAGGAAGTTCGAGGATTGTTTTTTTTTTTTGCATTCAATGAGAAGACCACCAGATTTCATCTTGGTGACGTTCTTAACATCTCCTGCACAACCTTTTATCAATTTTTCAATAACGAATGGAGAGACGTGAGTTATTGGTTTCCTATGATCTTTGCTGGATAATACAATGAATATTGACCAGACGTCTTCAGCAACCATCTCTTCAAGTGGTAAGTCAATCTTTCTTTTTTTGTTGGACCTGTTATACGAAATGTTTTAGAAGCCATGATGAGAAGAATGCAGTTCACCACCCTTGTCACCCAAACGCCACGGAGTGTCAACAGGGGCGATGCCTAGAATCTGCGGATCCCCAGCAGAAAGCATCGGATGTTCCAAGGGGGTTTACTAAAACAGACGAATTTCTTAGCAAACGCAAGCCTTACGCCAGAGTTAACTGGCAAAACAACAATTCGAAACTCTGTCTACTTGATTGAGACACCCCCTTTTTAACAGCATGTATGATGTTAGCATTATCAGTAATAAAATGTTATGATAATATCATTATAATTTTTAGATAAATTGTTAAAAATAATGACATTAAAGAATAAAAAAGATAAGACAATTTTAAACCGGTTATTCTAGGACTATTTGTTAATATGGCAGATTACAAGCCTGTTTCCTGAATCCCGTTTAAATAAGTTTTTATAAATAATAAAACTGAAAACCATTTCATCTGAAAGATTTTATTTGTAAGTAATGAATGTACTGTTGGTAAAGAAAAGAGAGATATGTTAGTTTTAATTCGTTTAAATATTACAATAATGAAATTAAATTCATCTGTTTTTTTGTTCTGCCTGAACAGATCTTTGTCATATGCTTTGTAATGGATGCCAAAAATATCTTCCTCTGTTTGGTTTTCTTATGCAAAAGTCTTGCTGTTGTTCTACACGAGAAGAAAAGTACTCATCTTTCTTGATTACTGTGTTCAGTATAATGATGACAACTGATGAAATAGAATTCCAGTTGTATTGTAATTCTAATATGATTTGCCTGTTTAGAAATACGTTTATTTGAATCTTCTAGATTACTTTTCGGTAGAAGTTTTCAACGGCATTAATCCCCAGTTAACTAGGATACACTAAAATATATTAAAAGAAATACTAGAAAAAGATTACAATGTAATTATTTAAAAAAAAGATTTTTTTGTAAACAAATATACATACACATACAAGGCCAAACAAATATAAAATACAAACATAAAGCAAAATTAATAAGTACCTCTTTACATAATTGACTATGAGGATGCAATTAAAAAACCATACGACTTATTTTTATGCAAAATGGGGCAGAGCTTAATGTATATGTTGGTCCTGACGTTTTTTCCAGGTTAAATAATTAAATTTAATTGCTGATGTATAAAAATATTCTTAGTGGCTTTTTGTTAAAGAAAAAAAAACATCTTTCATAACATATGTTGCAATTAAATAAGAACTGTTAAAATATGTTTTACCTTCTCTCAAGACAAATCAAGTGTAAAGCTATCATTGGTTTCAAATTTTATTCTAGAACAGGAGAAATAATCTGTTAGATTGAATGCTGTTTACGCCATTTTTAGCAATTTTCAGCTATTTCATGGCGTCCAGTTTTAATGGAGGAAGCCGGAGAAAACCCCCGACCTTCGGTAGGAAAACTGGCAATTATCAATTATCAACACTGAGATTGCGGGTTCGATTCTCACTGCGGGCAGGGTGTTCTCGACTCCAATTTTAATTGCCAAGGATTCCCAGTTTTCCTACCGCAGGTCGGGGGTTTTCTCCGGGTACTCCGGCTTCCTCCCCAATAAAAACTGGACGCCATGATATAGCTGAAAAATTGCTGAAAATGGCGTTAAACATCATTCAAACAAACAAACAAACTAAAAGGTCCCATTAATGGTAATGGAGCAAAATTTATTTCAGCGTGTGTGAATAAAACGTTCTTTTTACCTTAAATATAATAAAAATATACGATTCAAAACTTGTTCAATCTAAAATCCGTTCGTATTGACTGCTGAAGCACTTATTTTGGACTTGGTGTCACTTCGTCGAATAAAATTTTGTAGTTAATCTGCCATGACAGATCACGGGGTTGGTCTAAAACGGGAAGTGGAACAGCCGGAAGTATAAAAACACATAACCTTTTAACGGGTTGACAAAGAATAAAAAAAGGTATTTAAAAGATCTTTATGAAAATATATAGTTTAATGCAAATAAATATTAATAAAGTACCAAAAAGTTGACCGGAAGTGAAATTGAACAATAAAATCCCTTGCTGTGGAACTAATGTATTAAATTATTGTCAACAAAAACCGTGCCAAACTTTGTTGACTAAAATCAGAATTAAAGGCAGGTAGTTCAACCACGGGTGTTTTTTTCTACAATTATGTCATCGGTATTTAAAGAATTATCATTTTTGACACCTTATTCATTTGTTATTTCAGCATGTTCATCTGTTTGTTTAATAATCTTTGATGTTTCAGACGTGTCATCTTGCAAATTATTTTCTAAAGATAAGGGTTTTTCATTTTTTTAAAATATTCGATAACATCATCGGGTCAATCAATTTTTTTTGGTAGAATCATATCTGAAGGGGGAAAAAAGCCCTACGAAACTCTGATTTTAAATGATAATTTCCCAAACCTGAACGGCCTCTTAAAATTTCAACATTTTCAAAATTTTGTATGTAATAAAACCCCAAAACCAAAAGTTCTACCGGTAACTCTTTCCAATCAATTTCTCATTTTAAAACAGCATTCATGCTTTCTGAAAGAGTATTTGTTATACCTGAATAGGGGTCGAAGATGCCTCGATATTTATCTATGATCCATTTTCCTGAATGATTTTGAATTGCCGACTTAACAAATTTATTATAATGTTCAAGTACTATAGGAGACCAATCAGCAGTTAAATTTGATTCTATTTCCAAAAATTGTTCTTCACTTTCCGCCCTTAACATTTTATCTAAGTGTTTAAAAAAATTTGATGACAAACTGTAGTCAAATTTTGAATAATGCATCTTGTTTAAATATATGTTTTCACATATATGTAAGACTCTTAAACGAGTCCGGTTCCACTAACGTGTCCTATTCCACAGTTAAGTCCGATTTGATTGTGACGTCAGTTTTGAAAAGCTAGTCAATTCTCCACAAACATGTACGATCATAAATTCCACAAGCGTGTCCGATTTGATAGTGACGTCAACGTTAAAAAAAATCTGTTGATTCTACGGCGATATAAGCCAGAGCGCTTGACACATAGCCTACAAGGCTTTTTAAACCAAGTCTGAACCTATTTTTACTCTTAGACAGACACAGCCTATACATGACTTTTGACAGATTCTAAAGCGCTAGACAGAACGTTTGACACAGCCTATGGAGCTTAATAAACTAACAGCCTACGGCGTTAAACATTACGTTTGACACATCCTACGGCGCTAGACATTAAGTTTGATATAGCCTAAGGCACTAAACAGAACGTTTGACACAGTTTAAACTAACCCTCTACCCATCTTAACTCTAACACAAACGCAGCCTACGGCGCTGTACAGGATGTTTAACACAGCCTGCAATGATATACATGAGGTTTAACACAGCCTTCGGCGCTATACAGGACGTTTGACACAGCCTACGGCGCTGTACTGCTTGCATGACTGACTCCAGTCCTAGACAGGATGTTTAACACAGACTACGGCGCTAGACAGGGTGTTTGACACATGTTGTATACTACATTTACCCTTACCATTAATCCTGCTCTCACCCTAGCCCCAAACTTAATCATATCCTAACCCTATCCATACTCTTACCCTTACCCTAGCACTAACCATTCTCAAACCCTAATCCTACTCTAACTCTACCTAATCTAACCCTACCCTAACCCTAATCCTACTCTAACCCTAACACTACTCTAACCCTTACCTTACTCTAACCCTAGCCCTACTCTAACCATAACTCCAACCCTAATCCTACTTTAACCCTAACCCTATCCCTACTCTTACCCTAATACTTACCCTTCTCTAACCCTAACCCTACTCTAATCATAAACATAACAAAAACATTAACAAATTAAAAAATGCGACAATAATAAAATAGAATATTTACATTTAAAGGAGCTAAATAACATTACGACATCGCCTACAGAGCTAGATGGCACATTGAAATAACCATGAATGGAAATGAATATTGTTCATATGGTAACCTTAACTCTATGCTAACCTTAAACTGAACAAAAAGACAACCCCTACAATTATGTATAGCAAAGTAACACATAAAACGGTGCAAGATGCCACAATGACACAACCTAAGGCACATGATGACACATTGGCACAGTCTATTTGAACTGTCTACCTGTCAACCTGTAGACTGTCTACTTGTCAACCTGTCTACTGTCTACCTGTCGACTGTCTACTTCTCAACCTCCTGTATACTGTCTACCTGTTAACCTAAAATATGGTGAAGCTATATACTAGTATATAACTTATTTCAACCATAATATAAATACACGGGGACTATATGTACTGATGCCATACTTGACCCAAGTAAATAAATATGAAATTAATAACATATTTTAATGGTAAGGTAGTAACAGATTCCAGTTTACATCAAATTTTAATTTAGTGGAGAAGTCTTCTACGGAATAAAGTGTCCCGCATGTATCACTGTATGATAGTTTTACAATTCTACCTCTACTCCAATACCCAGTGCTATATACAGCGGTCCCTTTATTCATTGCGGGATTTGTTCTAAACAATACTATTTCATTCACATCTGGATTAAACAAATGTTGTCCCTTGAAGATATAAGGAAACTGCTCCATGGGGTAATTAGTCTGGACTTCAGTTTGCATCTCCCTATAAAATGCCACCAAACTATCGTCAAAGGATTATCGTCTCTTGCATACGTGTTCCTAAAATACAATTAACAACCGTTCGTTATTTTTTTACTACATGTACAATGCATTAAAAAAACTAGTTGCAATGAAAGTAAGACTACCTTATTAAAGGTAGAGCGAATTCAGAAACAGCAGAGAATAGAATGTTTTTTATTTACGAATGTGAAGAAAAAAAGTTAAATTAAATAGAATGTGAAACCCATTTTTGTACAATTTATTTTTGTGATATTCTAGTTCTCTTTGTGGGGCCTCGGTGGGAACAAAAAACAATTCTCTTTGTAAAAATACCGTTTTTTTAAGAATTAGAATTGTTTGTTTGTTTGAATGGTTTTTAACGCCACTTTCAGCAATTTTTCAGCTATATCAGGCGTCCAGTTTTTATTGGGGGAGGAAGCCGGAGTACCCGGAGAAAACCCCTGACCTGCGGTAGGAAAACTGGCAATCCTTGTCAATTAAGATTGGAGTTGAGTACACCCTGACCGCAGTTAGAATCGAACCCGCAATCTCAGTGTTGACAGACCACGTGATCAATAGTAGACGAACTACCTTAACCACTTGGCCACCGAGGCCCCATAATTAGAATTGTAAAATGTCATCTAATTACAGATTGTTTTAGGAACAAATATCTGTATACGGACACTGAACATCTTTACATGATACTTACATCACCAGATGGTTTTAAACAGTTTTCTGTATCGTCTGATGGATGTGCAGCACCAAATTTTCGCTTATACATTTCTTTATACATGTAGTATTTGCTGACCTGAAGTTACATTCTAATATTACGAAATCAATTTATGAAAACATTCTTTAAAAAACAAGTACATCTAAGTCTCTTTGTTTATCTGTATGATGTTTAGTGCCACTTTCAGCTATTTTGCAGCTATATCGTGGCTGGCAGTTTTTATTTGGGATGAATCCGGAGTACCCAGAGAAATCCTTTACCTTGGTTAGGAAAACTGGCAATCCTGGCAAGATATGAGTAGAGCACACCCTGCCCGAAATGAGACTAGAAGCCACAGAAGCCCCTTTCTACGCCTCTTTGTTCTAATATTGCAGACATATATTGTTTTATACATGTATATTTGAAAATTAAATTTCAAATGTAAACGCATTCTGTAAGTGAATTAATTGTCAAGTACTATTGAGCTTTTAAGTAAATAAATCTATGTACTAAATACAGAAAACTACTGTATAAGGAGAATCAATTAACAGCTCAGTCAGTTGTGACTATTTCATGGAATCGTAAGTGTACTTATTATTTTAGGGCTTTCAAATTGTATCGCTTGACATTAAAAAAAGCTATGAAAATTGGTAAACTATTTGCAAACACTATTGTACATGAACGAACCTCACTTCCAAGAAGATTTGGTTTGGCAGATAGAACAGGCATGTCCACTATTGTATTGGTGGACACTTGATCTTCTACAAAGTCCTCTTTACTAAACGTTACACCCCGCTGCGCTCAGTGTTTTGCCTGCATTTTTTTTGTTATTCCATATTGTACCTTTATAGTGTTAAAATCCAATTTAAAACATTTCTACACGATAACACGTCCATATTTTATATTATGCCTTTGTTGTTGACAAGTTCCAAATCGTCCTTGACATTTGCTACTGGAATTTAACATAGGAAGTCAGCCATTTGAGGTTTTCAGGGACCTCGCGTTGTTTTCAAAAAGATCGTCTGCTTTCGTAGCGTTCAGTGGTATTCGGACAAACCGCGAGGATTTTCCCGTCTTAACTGCAGACGATATTACCCGAAGGATTTCGAACAGACGACAATGGACTCGTCCAAATTTTCACTTCCGTTGTAATTTAGGCCAAACTTTACTATAGAAAATTGCTCTATCACAATGAAAAATCCGCCAATTTCAAAACGCTAAATAACTGTGGAAAATAAAGTGTTGAATTAAACTTACACATTCTTTGATCTACAAAAGGAGAGTAAGCTGGACCATACGCGGTAAGTAGTTTTCATTGTCACGCAAAAACAATAACAAAAATACGTCAACATTTAGTATAGAACAGACATGGCTTCATGAACAAAATACAAATTATAAGATAAACTCTGTATTTCCCTAAACATAATGTTTTACAATACGAATAAATAAATGAAATAAAAAAAAAAACATGCATTATAATCAGGAGTTAGGTTGACTACATATCATGAAGCTGCATTTTCGTCAATGTACACGTATTTCTATATAACATGTACTGAGCAAGTATAAGGACAATTAATAAACAATTACATATTAATTGCAAGTTTTTAATGGACCGATTGCATTTTTATTCCCTAGTTTAGTATCCAATTTGGCTATTTGCAAACTGGTGTAAGTTCCACTGAACTGGATTGGTATGTCTATTTAACGTATTCCCATTTCTTTTCTCTATTTCATGAAATTTAATATTTTCGAAACACTATATTACCTTCCTCGGTTAATTCTTCTGCATTTTCGATTTAATTTGGTTTTTCAGTTATATTTTCTGCAGTTTGATCATTATTATAGCACGTCATCATAATCATTTTCGACATCAATGTGGCAGTTATTAAGAAATTCTCTTTCCTCTTTTTGTTAAAGCAGCATTTGGGATCTAAAAATAGTTTAAAATTGTTAAAATATCACTGTAACGACTTTCTAGGATAGAGCAAATGGTTTCTATAGATATATCAAGTATAATTAAAAGAAAGTTTAACAAGAAATGCAAAATGCCGCTAAAAACGCAGCTGTCGAAAAATTATTCACATATGAATATCTACAATTTCGAAGTAAATAAATTGATATGCTTATTTACATTCTTTTTTTAATGTTTACCTTGTCATTAAGCGGATCAGCAAAGTTAGGCCTCTTCGAGAATAAATGGTAAGGAGTGTTGGGTGCCGTCGCCTTGTTCAGCCTATTATTATACTTGTAGTAAAATTCATCTAAATCATCCACCCAGTTTTTGTGCTCTGCAATCCTAATCCTAAAGTAATCTGTTAATGTTCTATTGAATCTTTTAACGCGACCCTGTGACTGCCGATGGTAAGGATGGCCGTGTATTTGTTTAGTTTCAAATTCCTTCACCACTCCCTCCAAGTCCTTGTTTTTAAACTCTTTCTCATTGTCAGATTGAAGTATTCTTGGGGCCCCAAAAATGTATATAAAATTTAAAACAATATTCGCAATTTCAGAGGATGTTTTACCATTTGTGGGCTTACCAAATGCACAACGGGAAAAGCAGTCGATCATGTTGCAAACATACGTGTATCCACGCGACATTTGCATCTTTTTTACATCAATTTGCCATCTGGAATAAGGGTATGTTGCTGATATAGGCTTACGCTGTAATTTAGTTTTGGGCAACGATACTACACTTTTACAGCTTTGACAATCAATGTACTGGTCATAGAGAACTTTAATACTTACTCTTACCACTGGATAAGCAGTGTGCCCTATGGTTTCGTATATGGCTTGAGACTTTCGATGGTCTGTGGTATGTTAATTTTATTAATTGTATTAGATCTTCCTTGCGTTAGCATTTACGATGAAGGGTAAGTCAATACTTCTATTGAAAACACTATCAGATTTCTAGTCATAAAAATATTCAGAGATGACTTTCTTTGTCCATCGCTAATTTGTTCCTACTTTCTGCGATAATTTCACGGCTACCTATTTCGGATTTTCAGTCTTTAGCTTTGTTATGTTAATAATTCTGTCAATGTTAACCCAAAACGTCTCCGGGTTTGCGTCTTTTTAGATGGGTTTTCTTCTTTTTAAAAAAGAAAAGAATTTTTACAAAATTTCTATTGTGACGTTAGTATATGCAAAGTTTCGCGGAATCTAAACGTTTGTGGAGGAAAAAATAAGACACGTTTGGGATTTTTGTTTATGACGTAATTATAGGTCTTCATTGTGGAATCAGGCATGTTTGTGGAACCTGACACGTTTCTGAGTACTGCATATATAGTAGTCCGAATTTTACTGCCGTTATAATCCGAAGTTTGTTTTGTGATTTGTCGGATTAACGGCAGAATTCAGTCCTATTGATCGTAATGTACCAAATAAAAAATTCTAACTTCGGTCTATTTATACAAAATTCAAACATAATATTCATCTTTACGTTATTAAAGCTTTAGACATTGCGAAACTAACCGGAAACGATTTTCATTGAAGAAATTTATTATTTCGTCTTTGAAGATGCACGTGAAAAATGCTATGTTGATCATTTTTCCGTATATGGATAATGTGACCTAATTTTATTATAAATGTGCTAATTTATAATTTATCCGTATAAAGAATCAAGCAATTACCTAAGATGCAACACGCCATTCAGTTTCGGGTTTCTCATTGTTTTTCATATAGTAAACGTAATTAAAAAGAGACAAGTGGGTTATTAAAAACGGCAATAA
Source organism: Limnoperna fortunei (assembly GCA_944474755.1). NCBI lineage: Eukaryota > Metazoa > Mollusca > Bivalvia > Mytilida > Modiolidae > Limnoperna > Limnoperna fortunei. Next base: position 46,150,541 of record OX104119.1, read on the forward strand.
CTATCATCACGTATCAATAATGATCGATTTTAAACACGAAGCCGAAAAATGGTGACACTGTCGAAAGATATCAAGATCGACCACGTCTGATTGTATATGAAACTTCTTTAATTTGGACATCAAAGTGCCGGGAGTGATTATCTCCCGCTCTGCTACATTACGAGTAATGGGGCTAAATTCGAACCCTCGTCAAATAAAAAAACGCGAGGGCACGATTATACGTTCTACATATATAGTAGTTTTAATAATATTTTCATATAAACCATTTAAAGGTATTGTAACAATCAAACCACTTATGGTGAACAACTATTTGAAATGATATTGTTATACTTTTATTTCAGATTCTGCTTACCGTCATATTAGGTGTCAGCAGCCATATTCTCAAAAAATCGTAGACGTAATTTTAAACGTAGCGTAAGTTTACGTGTGTTTTAATATTCTCAAAGATTCGTAGTTGTAAGTTACGTGTAAAATTGATCGTAAACTTACGTCTGCTCCTGAGCGCTCGTAAGTCCTAGCGTCCCTCATAATTTTGCAAAGAGAAATCGTATTTCAAGCCATTCACTACCTAGCATAATTGATTTTGTTGCACATGACATAGAACGACGAAAAAAACATTCAAAATTTGCAAATATTTTTAAAAATGTGTTACTCATGGGGAATAAGTCTTACAAAAATTTATAAATTTTAAAAGAAAAAAACAACAACCGAATTTATGAAAAAACGTTCCGGAAATTAAACGTTTCCTATATGATTTGCGATTTTTACATCATGCTGTGTTATTTATGTTAAAATGGGATTAGGTTATTTATTGCTTTATTATAACACGAAACTACTCGTTAATTTCTACACTGAAGAAACGTAACTTTAAAAAAGGTCTTGTTCCACTTTATGGTAAATTGACAGATTACTTTTTAAAACACATATTCAAAATTATGCAACACACCAACTAATATCATGACTTTATTTTATTTTATTTATTTATTTATTTATTTATTTATTATTTTTAATATCACTTTAGCCAAATATAAATCCGTATTTCCTTCCACCAGTCAACTGCTTTGTGAGATTATGCAATTTAAAAAACTGTAATCATTTAAGTACTTTGAGGTAATTATTTCCCTTTCAATACGTTTTATTTCCAAAGTGAAAGAAGTAACTGAGCATGCGTGATAACGCTACGTGCAAAACGTAAGATTTACGATTGCTATTTTACGTGCAAAACTGCGATTACTTTCGAGAATACGATCAATCGTAGACGTAAACGTAAAGTTACGACTATCTTATCTTTACACGTAAGTGTAAATCTACGATTTTTTGAGAATATGGCTGCAGGACACTAAATGGGACCAATCAAATTTAGAACATATAAGAAAATAGTACTTAAAAACAAAATAGTCCTGTTTATCTTAGTGTAAATTAAATCTAGTTACTGGAATTTAATGAATGAAAGTTTTTCTGAAAGGTGAATATATTGGAAAATTTTTGAGTCCTAACTTGCTCGGTTCTAACGGTGTTTAGTATGTTTTATGTTACATTCACTGATTTTCTGAAAGTGCTATTTTTAGGGTGGGGTTTACCCCGGAAGATTGTTTTCTCTTGAAATGTTTTAAAGAGCTCATGAAATTTGATTGATTGATTGATTAATGGTGTTTAACGCCCGAGCAGCAATATTTCAGCTATATTCAGGCGATGAACATGAAATGGATGATAAAATGAACATGAAATGATGATGAATGAAAATGGGATGGGACACAAGGAAAAATAGGGGTAACGGATTTTAGATTGCCACTGGCAAATGGGAGGATGGATAGAGTCGGGCAATTTAGCCTCCTGTAGCGGGATCGAAATCCCTACTCATAGCGAATACTACAGCAGCGTTCTTTAACGTGCGAGGAACGTGGCATTTTTCCCAACACGGTGCACTAATATGGTTTGCGGTCAGGTTTTCCGTATTATGGCCTGACAACCCCAGCTTGCCAGGGGTACCCCATTCAACCACCTGGGGCACACATCCCAGTCGGTCTTTAGGCAAACCGACCTGACACGCCGGTCAGGGTACTGGGCGCTATTTAGTCGCCTTTTACGACAAGCTAGCGCGACTGCGGTCTATTCTTTTAGCCACCCGGATCCCGCACGGGGCTCATGAAATTTGAGAGAACATAGGCCTGTCACGTACGATTCTGGATATATATGATGTCGGTCAAGTTAAACTTAAGATAAAAGAGCTGCGCTAATTAAAAAATAACAAATTTAGTAGAAAATCTTAAAGAATAAAGAGTATCAACATACACATGCTGGCAGAAAAAAGGATCTGGAAAGGCATATAAATAGTTTGTCTGGTACCTTATATTTATTTATATTGAAGTTAAAAAAAAAACCCTGTTAGGATAAGAACATAATAAGGTTGATGACACTTCCTCTGAAAATAATCTGTCATTGAATTTTCTTTGAATTCGCCATTTACTTTGTTTTTTATACGAGTGATCATAATTCCAAATAAAAATAAGGGTTCCAGAGCTTATTTTCGAAGGGTTGAGAAGTGAAATATTTTAAATTTTCTAATAGATTATACAGAGAACAGAATAAAAAGCATAAGATAAAAAAGTTTACAAAAATTCAGTCCGAGAAATTTTATTAACTTTTTATAATTTAATTTGCTTTGTAAGCTGAAATCTGATTGGTCAATTCAAATCGGGCAAACCATATTATAAGAAATAACTTGCGTGACCTATGACCTACCGGTATTCTAACGCCGTTAAATTCAAATAGTTCCACGACGTCATCGACGCTTTTACCGCAAAAATTTATAAGATTTATAGTTAAAATTAAATTATAAGGAATATTTCAAATTTCTGAACAGATTATACGATATAACATGGTTTGGGTCTGTTTAAAACATTCTTAAACCGCTTCGCGGTTTATTAGGCGTTAACAGAACCAAACCATATTATATCGTATAATCTGTTCAGAAATTTGAAGTATTCCTTAAATATAATTTCAGGGCTATAGTACTAAACAAATTTGATAAATGTTAAAAAAAATTCTATTGGTTATACCCCAAAAAAGAAGTTGCACCCCACCCCCAAATGGGAAATTTTACTGGAATAGCCCTCAAGCAATTAGTGTACATTTTATTGATGGAAAGAAAAATAATGGTCTCTTATTTAAATTTTTGTGTATTGGGAAATAACTTGTAAAAAAGTGCTGAAAAGGTATTTTTTGGTCAAAATTACCTGTCATTTTTACATTTGGGAATTAATATAACATTTATGGTAAAGCTAATAAAAATTTTCTTTTATTATTTCTTCTTGTATTACATTAAATTTTAAATATTCACCTTAAACTTATTCCTATACTATCATAAAAATGTAAAAATGGTTTAAATACAATATTATTAGTACACCAATTTAATTAGAGACAAACTAGTATACAATAACCTTTTATGCAAGGGAGATAATAGTTTTGTTTCCAGGCATACATGTAAATCAGGAGATTACATTTGTTATAATACAATTATTGAATTATTGTAGGATGTGCATCACTTATAGGAATGAATACTGGGAAGGTTTTAAGCAGGTCAAATAGGTGCAAAAAGGTGTGGAAGCTGAAATGGTAGTGGATATGATTAAAAACATGTATGATAAAGGTTATAATGTAGCAGAATTAGCAGGAGATGATGATTTCACAGGTTGGTCCAGAGCACAAAATAAACTAAGTAAACATAAAGAAAAGAACAGACAAAAACCATGTTAAAAACATCAAAGCAACTTTATGCTCTACGATCAAAGCACAACGGATTGTCAGTTACATGTAGTCATCAACTACATAATGAAATACCTGTTCATACATGTTGGAACAGAATCAAACAAACATTCAAGGACTTGAAAATGGTTTAAAGGCAGTAGTTGGCCATGGTGACTATACATGCTGTAATACAGCCTGGTGTGTATTTTTGGAAAATCCAACAGCAAAATACAGGCATTTGCCATATGGAAGACCACTATCATGCATAACAATCAAGCAAGAATTAGAAAATATCTTTATTAAAAAACTGACAATGCATGCAGAAAAACTTGCATTTTTATCATCATATCAGGGTAATGAAAACTTAAATCATACGCTGTCTACAAAAGCTCCGAAATACTAACATTATTCATCTTCCGCCAGTTTTAGCTACAGTTATAGTGCTACAATATGACAGAAAAACGAAGGACACAAATATGTTGCCGAGGTATGATGTACAGTGTATTATTTGTACTGGACATATATATTTATCTTATGAATGTCTTTGTAATATATTATGATTGATTGATTAATTAATTTATTTGCTTGCTTTACGTTCAGCGAGCAGTATTTCAACTATATTCCGGACGAGAACAAGTAAACAAATAATAAATCAATGAAAAAAAGGTCTGAAATGAAACACAGGTAAAATACAGTATGTGTCACTTGTTTATCTGTCTATACTTTAATTTGCTTTGTAAGCTGGAATATGATTGGGCAATTCAAATGCAGAAACCAATATTATACCATATAACTTGCGCTAGTCACGAGCACTATTCCTGCTCCTTTAAAATTCAAATAGTTTTATGACGTATTGCTGTTTTTAACGTTAAAATTTTCAAGATTTATAGTTTAAATTAAATTATAAGGAATATTTCAAATTTTCTAACAGGCTATACGAAAAAAAGGTTTGGGTCTGTTTACACCATTCATACAACCCTTCACAGTTTATTAGTCGTAAACAGACCCAAACCATATTATATCGTATAACCTGTTCAGAAATTTAATTTAAAGAATTCCTTAAATGCATCAACTTGAATAGCATTACAATCATTTTTAGTTTAATAATAATGCTGTAAGAAATATTTGTGATAGTAAAACTAAAAACTGAGGCTGGCAATAATTCCAATGCCAGGAAAAAAGGAACATGTAAATTGTTCACAATACAGTTCTCCAATATTATTTGATCAGGAAAACGCATTGTTGTAAACCATTGAAATTACTGTTGCAAAATTGGGCTATAATCTAATCAGAATTCTAATGCAATTCTTGATGTGACATCAATTCTGATTGGATAACGTGAATAATTTCATGCCATCAGATTTTAACGCAAGCGCAGACGTTATTTCCGGCAAATAAAAAATTCCAATTTTAATCAGATAATTTAGTTTTTTATTGCCGTAGCATTAGAATGGAGATAACTGTATTGTATTTGAATATTTGCCGGCATCAATTGGTGATTTGATGGTGGAAATATCCGTTTACTGGCTCCGCTTGCGTCGCCAATAAACTCAATTTCCTACCATCAAATCACCAATTGATGCCGGCAAATCTTCAAATACAATACAGTTATCTCCTAAGTGTTGTTATATTTTGTATTGATGCAGCGTATTGTATTCCTATACATATACCACCAATGATATTGTTTCAGGTGTATAAATCACTCAATCGTTCTCCAGGAAATATAAGTATTAGAAGAGCCACTTTTTGGATAAATTTAGGGATAAGTACTCAAAATTAAATAAACTGTGAAATAGTAAAAAAGACGAATAGAACTGAAGGTTAAGAGAAATACGGCTAATGGAAGAAGTACTTGAAGGAACATCATATGAAAGCAATATAGGTAAGACATATTTAATTTTTCTTGTTCTTAAAAAGTTGTTGATGTAAGCAGCACTGTATTTTATAATACATTAATATGTATCTGACAACATAATTTCAATAATTTAGGATGGCATTTATATATTTATTATATGTGAATCTTAGAACAACACTACCAAATGACATGCTAGGGAGGAGATAATATAACCAATGAATCTTGATTGATTGATTGATTGATTGTTGTTTAACGTCCAGCTAGCAATATTTCAGCTATATTCAGGACGTGAAAAGTATCATAATTTCATTATTAGAACATCCAATCCTTAGGATTAAAACATGACCTCATACAATAATATGAGAGTATATACAGATAAAAAAGATAATAAAAACAATAAAATGTATGAAGCATAACAAATTCTCAGACATATTAAATTTTACAATACAAATTAATTTCTTTTAAAAACTTTAAAATTGTGTCGCCTGCGACAGTTTTAAATAAATTAAAATATGAATCTACACTATAGAAACGTCCCCGGATGTGTGCCACATCCACACAGTCCATTAAAACATGCTTAATGGTGTATGGGGTGTTGCATGGCACACATTCGGGTCGTGGCTCGTTATTTAAAATATAACTATGTGTCGTCCTGGTATGACCAAGACGACACCTGGTTAAAACCACTTGGTCTCTACGACTTTTATATGATTTAAAATTACTTTGATGCAGATGTGGTTGGATCTCGTGAAGTTTATTGTGAACTTCCAGATCCCAACCACTCTGCCATGTATTAAAAATATATTTTAGAATAAATGATTTAAAATCAGTGAAAGGTATTTTACAATTAATTATGTCATTATTTAAGGCATTCTTAGCTTCCCTGTCGACGACTGTGTTTCCATGGATTCCCACATGACTTGGAATCCAGAAGAACACAACCTCTTTACCTAAAGTTTTCAGCGATTTATAAATTTGAATTATTTTTAAAATAAATGGATTTTTAATTTTAGAATTTTCAATTGCCTGAAGACATGACAAAGAATCGGAGCAGATAATAAATTTATTCTCATCTGACGAAGCAATAATTTTTAGTGCAAGAAGGATAGCTTGCGCTTCTGCACTAAATACAGAAGAAGCGGAAGGAAGACGGCGAGTTTCAACACGTTCTCCAAAGACAGCGGCCGATGCAACTTTATCGCCGTCCTTCGATCCAACTGTTTAAATTGCAGAATGGTCAGTATAGTTAGATTTTATTTCGGCAAAGTGTTGTTGAATAATTAAAGGGTTTGTGTCAGACTTTTTATGGTTTCTAAGGTCAAAAATAAATACCGGTTTGGGGTTTAACCATGGTGGGTTATGAGGAATTTCAATAGCAGCAATTTCATCTAAATTTATACCAGAATTTTTCAAATGAGGTTTTATTCTGATGCCAAAAGGTTGAATTTTGTTTGCATGCTTTTCAAAAATGTTTTGATAAAGAGGTTTGAAAACACAGTCGTGGGCGGGGTTGCCAGGATAAGCCTTCAATTTGGTTGCATATTGCAAAGCGAGCTTTATCCTTCTTTGATACAAAGAAGGCTCGTTTGCTTCTACATATAAACTATTTACAGGTGTGGTTCTAAAAGATCCAAGACATAGTCGCAATCCCTGATGGTGTATAGTATCAAGGATTTTGACATATGACTTGCGAGCAGAACCATAAATAAAGCAACCGTAATCGAATTTAGATCGAACCAGCGATCTGTAAAGATTCAGTAAAACATCGCAATCAGCACCCCAGTCGGTACTGGATACGACTTTTAAAATATCTAATGCTTTAAGGCATTTATTTTTTAACATTTTGATATGGGGTAGAAAGGTTAGCCTTGAATCAAATATGAGACCAAGAAAAGTAGTTCTTTTACAATTTTGATAGGATTATTATGTAATTTTAATTCGGGGTCAGGATGCATCTTTCGTTTATTACAAAAATGCATCCCAACGGTTTTTGCAGTGGAGAATTTAAAACCATTCTCCATTGCCCATTTCTCTATTCTATTTAAACATAACTGCAGTTGACGTTCAATATTATTCATGTTTTTTCCTCGGTAACATATGAGGAAGTCGTCAACATAAAGAGAACCATCAATATTATCGTTTAAAACTTGAGCAAGGCTATTAATTTTGATACTAAATAAAGTGACAGAAAGGATGCTTCCCTGAGGAACACCCATTTCCTGTTCAAAAGAGTCCGATAAAGTAGAATTGACCCTAACTTTAAATTCTCTGTCAGATAAAAAGTTTGAAATAAAGGTAGGAAGTCTACCTTTCAACCCCATATCAAAAAGATCTTTTAAAATACCATATTTCCATGTTGTGTCATACGCTTTTTCTAAATCGAAAAAGATAGACACAACATGCTCATTTTTTGCAAAGGCGTTTCGAATATACGTTTCGAAACGTTCAAGATGATCTAGGGTACTTCGCCCTTGTCTGAAACCACATTGAATATTAGAAAGTAGATTGTTGGATTCTAAAAACCAGACAAGGTTTCATTGATCATCCTTTCCATGGTTTTACAAAGACAGCTTGTGAGGGCTATAGGCCGATAGTTTGACGATTCCGAGTGATCTTTCCTGGTTTTGGAATAGGCACAACAGAGGCCATTTTCCAAATAGATGGCAAGTCACCCGTTTCCCAAATGTTGTTAAGAAAATTCAAAAGGCATTGGAGAGAAGATTGTGGCAGATGTTTGAGAAGTTGATAATGGATGTCATCTGGACCACATGCTGTATCGTGAGATTTGTTCAAAGAGGTTTTTAGCCCAAAGAAAAAGGTTTGTTGTAATCTTCTAGATTTTTTGACTGGAAATTAAGTTTTGATTTTTCTTTTTGAGTTTTGATACGCTGAAAATCGGGATGATAATTTTCAGCGGACGAGTGTTTTGCAAATGTTTCGGCCAATTTGTTAGATATATCCGACTCTAATGTTAACAAGTCTTGTCCATCCTTTAAATGATGGACATTTGCTTTACTGTTTTTACCTTTAATTTTACGAATCATGTTCCAAATTTTATTCATGGGGGTATGGTTATTTAGTTTAGAAAAAAAGTTAGGCCAAGAGGTGCGTCGTCTTTGTTTCGTTACCCTGCGAGCTTTCGCTCGAAAAATTCGGAAATGGTTAAGATTATTTTGAGTTGGGTGTTTATTAAAGCGTCGTTCGGCTTTTTTCCGGTCTTTAATAGCGTCCACACAGCTGTCATCGAACCATGGTTTACTAGGATGTTTTGGATTTGTCGAGGTCTTAGGAATTGTTTCATCTTGGAGGCAAAATGCAACAGGAAGAAAGGCTTGAACTAATAATGTAATTTCAAGAAAATTAATCTTAAGACCTCGACAATTCCATTGTATTATTGTACCCATTATGGTCTGCGAATAGGGGAATAGTTGACAGTTTTTTTGGGGCTATTCCGCCGGTTTCTGCTAGGGGATCTACTTTTAGATCTAGTATCTGGGGGTAGTGTATCCATGGGATCGCCCCAGATAGTAGTGTCTAGATTATCTAGACTTCCAAACCTGTTGTGGATCTTAATGGGATCCCGAAGCAGTTTTGAAGTTCGATCGCCTTTTTTATTTGAGTTTGCATTTGAAGTAGAGTTAACATTTGAATTTTTTGGGGTGCTTGAAGAAGAAGTTGATGGTTTATTTTGATTTGATGCCGAAGAAGTAGAAGTTTGAGATGAGGAAGATTTCCGGGATGAAATGATTTTGTCAGTTGTTTCAACTGGAAGTCGTTCTGGGTCTTTTTTACCAATAGGCCAGGTGATCATAGTTTGCGTTTCAGATGTTACATAAACGCGTTTGGTCACGCTGGCGTATGATGTGGCAGAAGATGATGGATTGCTCGCCGAACTGTACAGACGACGAGCCTCAGGGTAGGTGATGTTTTTTTTTCGGTTTTTAATTTTTGGATTTCCTTTTCTTTTTTAAAGTGCTGACAGTCTTTTGAGGAGGACATGTGGGCTTCACCACAGTTAGCACATTTTGGAGTTTTAGTGCAGGTAAAGCCCTCATGCCCTGGCTCTGCACACCAAAAACATACGAGTGTTCCTTTACACTGTCCTTTTCCGTGTCCGAATTTCTGACATTTGAAGCAGCGCACAGGGTTGGGAATATATGCGCTGACTTTAATATTTTGGAGACCTATTTTGATTGATTGGAGGACAGTTGGAGAGTTAAAATTTAGAAGGAAGGTGTTCAGTTTAACCTGAACTCCTTGTCTGTTGGCAATAAATCGTTTAACTTTTGTAATACCCTGAGATTGTAATTCTGTGCAGATCTCGTCGTCAGTAAGTTCGGCGAGATCATCGTCGCGATAATGAATGATTCCTTGACTTGAGTTTAATGTTCTATGTGGGGAGGCCGAAATTTCTAAATCTATAATTTTTGTAAGTTTTAGCAAGTTCAAGGATTGTTGTTTTTTGTTGCATTCAATAAGAAGACCACCAGATTTCATCTTGGTGACGTTCTTAACATCTCCTGCTCAACCTTTTATAACTTTTTCAATAATAAATGGAGAGACTTTAGTTATTGGTTTACTGGGATCTTTGCTGGATAATACAATGAATCTTGACCAGAAATCTTCATCAACAATCTCTTCAAGCGGTAAGTCATTTTTTCTTTTTTTTGGACATGTTACATTTAATGTTTTAGAAGCCATGATGAAAAGAATGCGGTTCACCACCCTTGTCACCCACCCGCCACGGAGTGCCAACAGGGGCGATGCTTGGTCTCTGCGGATAACCAGTAGAAAGCATCAGGTGTTCCAAGGGTGGTATACTCAAACAGACGAATTTCTTTGCGAACGCAAGCCTCGTGCCAGAGCTAACTGGCGAAACAACCGTTCGAAACTCTGTCTACTTGATTGACCCATTAGCCACCGCCTTCTTAACAGCCTGTTATTAAACAACTTTGGTAGTATGATTCATAAGATATAATCAAGTGATAAGAATGAGGACAAGCTTGTTAAGGGCTCAGCGTGACCAGCCGATTGACCGAACCGGGTCCATCCGGCCTCCCGTCTAGTTGAAGTTAGGGCCAAAGTGGTGTATTGAAAATCGAAACCCGCTGACCCGCACTAATGGATGCAGCAGAGAGTGATCTCTCAACCACCAGGATCCCTTCCTCCACCATCACGGGTTGCAACACACGGCAAACATGTCGCCTCTATAAAGCTGAGGAAGCTTTGCCCTTCAGCCACCGCCTTCTTTGCAAATCCTGTAAGGGAGCCGTCTATTAAATGGAAATACATTTCGTGGAACAGTTGAAAGGAAAATAATGTAATAGAGTAGCTTAAATGATATGGATTCACAAAGGGCAAGACGTGACATGCCGATTCATCGAAGTCAGGGCTAACTCGATTTCCCGTCTAGAAAAAGTAAGGGTTTAGTAGGTTATCGGGACCGTTTACCCGGCCTACTGAAATCCCGTCCTGTAATCAACACGGGTCGCAACACACGACAAGTGTTGCCTCTGTTAGCAGACTCTTACTGCAGGCTGAAGAAGCCGTGGGCCTATTCTCCTGTGCCCCGGGTCCCACACGGGGTCCAATGAATCTTGAAAAAATATTTTCTTTGCAGCATAAAGGCTATTGAAGTGAAGAAATGTTTAAGTATAAGATGCAATACAGATCAGACTAAAAGTTTTTTGTTAAATAGTTAATGCGAAAAGCAATAAAAACCATTTGGCAGGGAAGATAGTTTACGTTTATATTAAGGAAATATGTGTGTTTGTTTGAATGATGTTTAACGCCTTCTTCAGCAATGTTTCAGCTATATCATGGCGTGGCGTCCAGTTTTATTGGAGAGTAAGCCAGAGTATCCAGAGAAAAACCCAGACCATCGGTAGGAAAACTGGTAATCCTAAGACCTTGTCATTTAAGAGTACACTCTGCCCGTTGTGAGACTGGAACCAGCAACCTCAGTGTTGACAGTCCACGTGATCAATAGTAGACAAACGACCTTACCCACATGAGAGTATGTGTAATCTTGATTAAACTGTTGTTTGTAGGTTTATCAGGCAATCAAAACAATACAGATAGAGAAGAAATTCCAAACTGGAAAGAAATTGAGGAAGGTCATCCAACTTATGTTGTTTTTGACATTGAAACCACTGGACTATGTATGAAAGTTATTAATATCATATAAATTCTATTCATGCAAAATTTTTTTTATATTATATGCTTTGATTGGATAAAAACATGTAAATAAATTATCCTGATTCATCAGCATGAAAATAATTTATCTGATAGGCAAATACAAAGACTGCTCACCTTAAATATATAATTATCACATACAAACCAAGTCTAACATCATACGGTTAGCTGCTGTTAGTAAAGAAACCACATTTTCTGCCTTTGAAGGCATCACGCCTTCAAAGACAATTTCCAGACAAGAATCGGATATTACAAAGATAAAATTTGAAGATGGACTATTGTACCATGACAACTTACCTGTTATTTGTTCCACTCCTTTTGATGCTTTCGCTAGATTTATTTTATTTTTGTCAAAATTTAACTCCAAGCCTATACTTATTGGACATAACATAAAATCTTTTGATTGTTATTTATTTTTTAATCAGTTGAAAAGCTTACAACTTTGGGATGAATTTTGTCTTGAGGTCCATTCTTTTCTAAATTCTAAAATAATGTTTAGAAAATTATATCCTGGTCGTCAGAGCTACAAGCAATGCGATCTAGTTTTTGATTTATTAGGCGAGTACTATGATGCTCACAATGCAATACATGATTGTTAATCTCTTTTGAAGCTTGTAAAACGGGGAGATAAATACAAATTTCAAAACATTTGCATTTCTCAATATGTATCTCAAATATTGTACTTATGAAATAACCTTTCACTACTGGTTGACAAAAAATATGTCCAAGATTTAGCAAAAATGGCTGCTGCAACAGGTTTATGTTTTAAACATTTATATTGTTAAGAGAAATGGGATTGATGGTTTAAAGTTACATTTTTCTCAACGGAATAAAAAAGGAGACATACGTGTTACTTCTAATAGTCAGATTTTTCAAAGAGTGAACTATGAGCATTTATCTTCAATTAAATACATACAAACATGTTATAAAACATCTGTCTTAAAACTGTAATGAAGGAGGAAAGAGATAAATTATTGTATATAACATTTTTATTTTAGGTTTGCATGTATAATTTTGTTGCATTATTTTATCCTGAGCGATTCTTATGTGACAATTATTTAGGATATTTACAGTACTTATAGCCAACACCATGTCTGCCAACAAATGGCTGTTCTTCAAATTTAACACACAATATATTCCATGGATAATTATAGCGTGTAACTATATATAGGATTAATATGTCATATGCATCTGCTTTCTGTTGGGACTTATTTGTTTTGGAACAGATCTTCTAGTTAAACCCTTTTAAAAACATGTTACTCATACACAAATCATTTTTACCACGGTTAAGGTTAAAAGCAATTAAAGTATGTCATAATAGAATCAATAATAAATTGTCTTTTTAAGTACTTAATTGTTCAAGCAAATTAAATTACTATGAATATTTTATGTAATTCATGCCAACTTTTTGAAAGAATAATTTAAGACCCCCATTTAACTTTGATTGCTGAATTAATTTTTGTTCATGTTATGCCTGTATTAGCTGAATTCTAACGAGGCGGTTATTGGTGAAATCATTATTTACTTGGTTAGTTGGGTTATATTTTTGTACAAGTAAAAGTTTACATAATTTTGTGGTATATACCTTGAAGGTCAAGGTAACCAGACACATTTTTGTCCTGACTTTTCTGTATAATCTCGATTGGAATGACTGTTTCGTGTCTGTTTCTTATTCTTTGTTTCCAACAAGTTTTTTTTTATGACATGTCATAAAGACATTTTAACAGATGTATTAGACACTAAGATTTTTCTTCTCCGTCATAATCTTTTGTGCACATAAACTATGATTCCACAATAGAACAGGTTGGCCGAGTGGTTAAGGTAGTTCGTCTACTATTTATCACGTGGTCTGTCAAGACTGAGATTGCCGGTTCGATTCTCACTGCAGGCAGGGTGTACCCGTCTCCAATCTTAATTGACAAGGATTGCCAGTTTTCCTACCACAGGTCGAGATTTCTCTCCGGATACTCCGACTTCCTCCCCAATAAAAACTGGACGCCACGATATAGCTGAAAAATTAGTAAAAGTGGCATTAAAACACCATTCAAACAAACAAAACAATCAAACATGGACAGTGGATGGATTGCAACACTTTGTTTACTATTGCGTGAAGAATTTTTTTACCTCCTATAAGACTTTTCTCCTGTTTTTATTGCAACTAGAATTTGTACCATATTAATTTATAAACTAGATGTGCAAGAGACTTGAGGTTTTCACCTTTGGTTATTATTGGCCTTGACCTTGAAAAGGGTTAAAAGACTAACATCATATTCTAATTTTTTGATATTATATTTATGATGAGCAGATCCTTTATTTAACCATTAGAATTACATTATGAAAGTTAAACCAGGACCAAAGTGACCCTTTGTAAAAATCAATTCTCTTAGATCAATCTTATTTATTGTAAATAGTCATATCTTAACTACAACAGCTATTGACATAGGATTTTAGTGTTTTAATTGTTGAACTTTATAATGGTCGAGGTCACAATGTTACACGTAAAGGTTAAGTGATACTTTTTTCATTCTTCTTGTGTATGCAGTGGAAGTCTGATTTCAATAAATGAAAACCTATTTGATCTTGGGCAGAGTAACAAATTATAATCATATAATACATTTTGTACTAACATTGTATGTGTAATGTCCATTTAAGGTTTAAATTGTAGATTAAATTCAAGATCACTTATTAAAAAACAGAATTTTAATATTTGTCAGTTTACTGCATATATAAAAGGTACTCAATATAGCAGGTTGTCACCTTTTCTCCAACCTGGCACATTTTATTTAGCATTTATTATATAACATCAAAATTATTAAAAATCAGAATAACTTTTTGAAAATTATTACCCTCCCTCACATTAAACATTTTTGTTGTTTTGTGCCTCAACTGGACATTTTTCTTTCATGAATGTATTTCAATTACCTTGATCTTTATCAGCAATTTGTTATGGTCAATATCCTAGTTTAAAATCATTATCTTGATGAGTTGTAACAGAGTGTCTAGCCGATTGACAAAATTATTTATGACCGCTGCTGTGTTTTGGTTTCCCCATCTTTTGACATACCATTAAATTTTATGTGCATGTTTGTTTACTAGAGTTAATATAATGTCACAGTGTGTCTAGAAATGATTGATCGATTGATTATTTGTTGTTTAACGTCCAGCAAGCAATATTTCAGCTATATTCAGGACGTGAAAATTACAATTTTTAAGTTGTTAGTATTTCAAATTAGTAGTACGTCATGCCTCCCCTTTATATTAAAACACACAACACAACAATATGAGAATATATATACAGATAAAAATGGTAGTTAAAACAATAAAAAGTATCAATCTTCAAATTAATAGTGAAATTAAATTTTGCTATATAAATTAATTTCTTTCAAGAACTTTAAAATTGTGTCGCCTGCGACAGTTTTAAATAAGTTAAAAAACGTATCTACAGAATAGAAACGTTCCCGAATGTGGGCCACGTCCACACAGTCCATCAAGACATGCCTGATGGTGAATGGACTGTTGCATGGCACACATTCGGGTCGTGGTTCATTATTTAAAATATAACTATGTGTCGCCCTGGTATGACCAAGACGACACCGTGTTAAAACAACTTGGTCTCTGCGACCTCTAAAACTTTTAAAATTACTTGTGTGCAGTAGTGGCTGGATCTCATGAAGTGTATTATGAACTTGGAGATCCCAACCACTCTGCCACAAACTAGAAATATATTTAAAAATTATTGGTTTAAAATCAGTAAAAGGAATATCACAGTTTATAATATTATTCTTAAGGGCATTCTTTGCCTCCTGATCCACGACT
Source organism: Limnoperna fortunei (assembly GCA_944474755.1). NCBI lineage: Eukaryota > Metazoa > Mollusca > Bivalvia > Mytilida > Modiolidae > Limnoperna > Limnoperna fortunei. Next base: position 46,166,154 of record OX104119.1, read on the forward strand.
GTGTTCCCGTGGATTCCAACGTGACTTGGGATCCAGAAAAACACAACCTCTTTTCCCACAGCTATTACAGATTTGTAAATTTCAATTATTTTTAAAATATAATGGTTTTTAATTTTGAAATTTTGAATAGCAAGTAGACACGAGAGGGAATCTGAGCAGATAATAAATTTGCACTCGTCTGACGAAGCAACTATTTTCATGGCAAGAAGAATAGCTTGCGCCTCAGCAGTAAATACGGATGAGGCAGACGGGAGACGACGAGTCTCAACACGCTCTCCGAAGACAGCGACCGAGGCAACTTTATCGTCATCTTTTGACCCGTCTGTATAAATAGTACTGTAGTCAGAGTAACATAATTTAATTTCTGCAAAAAGTGGTTGTATTATTAACGGGTTTGTTTCTGACTTTTTATGTTTTTGTAAATCAAAAATAAATACCGGTTTGGGGTTTAGCCAAATGGGATTTCGTGGAATCCCGATTGCAGCAATCTCATCTAAATTTATACCGGAATTTTCTAAATGAGATTTAATTCGGAGGCCAAAAGGTTGAATTTTGTTTGGATGTTTTTCGAAAATGTTTTGGTAAAGAGGATTGAAAACACAGTCGTGGGCAGGGTTGCCAGGATATGCCTTTAATTTGGTTGCATATTGCAAAGCGAGTTTTATTCTTCTTTGATACAAAGAAGGCTCGCCTGCTTCTACATATAAGCTGTCTATAGGTGTGGTTCGGAAGGCTCCAAGGCATAGTCGCAATCCTTGATGATGAATCGTATCAAGGATTTTGACATATGACTTGCGAGCAGAACCATAAATGAAACAACCATAATCCAATTTAGATCGAACCAGCGATCTATATAGATTAAGTAAAACGTCGCACTCAGCACACCAGTCGGTACTGGCTACAACTTTTAAAATATCTAATGCCTTTAGGCATTTATTTTTTAACATTTTGATATGGGGAAGAAAGGTGAGCTTCGAATCGAATATTAAACCAAGAAAAGTAGTTTCTTTCACAATTTTTATAGGATTATTATATAATGTAAGTTCGGGATCTGGATGCATTTTTCTTTTGTTACAAAAATGCATGCCAACAGTTTTGGAAGTGGAGAATTTAAAACCATTCTCCATTGCCCATTTTTCTATTCTATTTAAACATAACTGTAGTTGACGTTCAATATTATTCATGTTTTTTCCTCGATAACATATAAGAAAATCGTCAACATATAGAGAACCATCAATATTATCTTTCAAGACTTGAGCAAGACTATTAATTTTAATACTGAATAAAGTAACAGAGAGGATGCTACCTTGAGGAACACCCATTTCTTGTTCAAAAGGGTCAGACATAGTTGAATTTACATGAACTTTAAATTCTCTATCAGACAAAAAATTAGAAATGAAGGTAGGAAGTCTACCTTTCAACCCCATATCAAAAAGATCTTTTAAAATGCCATACTTCCAAGTTGTGTCGTAAGCTTTTTCTAGATCGAAAAAGATCGACACAACATGTTCATTTTTGGCAAGTGCGTTTCTTATGTATGTTTCGAAACGCACCAGATGATCTAGGGTACTTCGCCCTTGTCTAAATCCACATTGGATATTGGACAGAAGGTTGTTTGATTCTAAAATCCAGACAAGGCGATCATTGATCATCCTTTCCATGGTTTTACAAAGACAGCTTGTGAGGGCTATAGGCCGGTAGTTGGACGCTTCAGAGTGATCTTTTCCTGGTTTCGGAATAGGCACAACAGTGGCCGTTTTCCAAATAGATGGTAAGTCACCCGTTTCCCAAATGTTGTTAAGAAGATTCAGAAGACATTGGAGAGAAGATTGTGGCAGATGTTTGAGAAGTTGATAATGGATGTCATCTGGACCAGATGCTGTATCGTGAGATTTGTTCAATGAAGTTTTTAGCTCTTCCAAAGAAAAAGGTTTATTATAATCTTCTAAATTTTTTGATTGAAAATTAAGTTTTGATTTTTCTTTTTGAATTTTGATCCGCTGAAAATTTGGATGATAATTTTCAGCAGAGGAGTGTGTTGCAAATGTTTCGGCCAATTTATTTGATATGTCTGACTCTGATGTTAACAAGTCTTGTCCATCCTTCAAATGATGGACATTTGCTTTACTGTTTTTACCTTTAATTTTACGAATCATGTTCCAAATTTTATTCATAGGGGTATGGTTATTTAATTTAGAAACAAAGTTACGCCAAGAGGTGCGTCGTCTTTGTTTCGTTACCCTGCGAGCTTTCGCTCGAAAAATTCGGAACTGGTTAAGATTATTTTGAGTTGGGTGTTTATTAAAGCGTCGTTCGGCCCTTTTCCGGTCCTTAATAGCGTCCCTACAGCTGTCATCGAACCATGGTTTACTAGGATGTTTTGGATTTGTCGAGGTCTTATGAATAGTGTCGTCAGCAATTGAAATTAGTGTTTCATTAAATTTTAAAATTGGATCAGAAATAGTTTCAAAAGTATCCGAGTTAAGTCGCTCTATACAGAGTTGTTCAAATAGAGGCCAATTGGCCTTGCCAAATTTATACCGAGCGACTCGTTCTGTGTTTGACGAGTGTAAAGATTGCAAGATAATGGGAAAGTGATCACTGCCACAGAGATCGTCATGGACTTTCCATGAGAAATCGGGCAACAGAGAAGGATCTGCTATTGTTAGATCAATAGCCGAGTATGATCCATTCCCAGGATGTAAATATGTATTAGTTCCATCATTAAAAATGCACAGATCTTCCTGATTCATTAAGCTTTCAATAATTTTACCTTTATCGCTTATTGTGTTACTGCCCCATAACGGGTTGTGTCCGTTGAAGTCCCCAAGTAATATATAAGGGGCCGGAAGCTGATCAGTAAGATGTTTCAACTGATTTAAATTTAATGAAGAATTTGGAGGGATATACACAGAGCATAAAGTAATTGTTTTGTCTAAAGATATTCTAACAGCAACCGCCTGAAGATCAGTGTTGAGATCCACAGGGCTATGTAGAACTTGATCTTTTACAAAAATGGTAGAGCCGCCAGCAGCTCTATCATTCTCGTCTACATATGTGCTGTATATAGAGTAGTTTTTTACAGATATGTTATCACTTCGTTTTAGGTGGGATTCTTGGAGGCAAAATGCAACAGGAAGAAAGGCTTGAACTAATAAAGTAATTTCAAGAAAATTAATCTTAAGACCTCGACAATTCCATTGTATTATTGTACCATTATGGTCTGCGAATAGGGGAATAGTTGACAGTTTTTTTGGGGCTATTCCGCCGGTTTCTGCTGGGGGATCTACTTTTAGATCCAGTATCTGGGGGTAGGGTATCCATGGGATCACCCCAGATGGTAGTGTCTAGATGATCTAGACTACCAAACCTGAATTGTGGACCTTAATGGGATCCCGAAGCAGTTTTGGAGTACGATCTCCTATTTGATTTGAATTTTTATTAGAATTTGAATTGGAAATAGTATTTTTTGAATTTTTTTTGGGGCTGCTTGAAGAATTAGTTGATAATGATTGAGATGGTGCCGAAGATGAAGCAGTTTGAGAGGATGAAGATTTCCGGGAAGATTGAATTATTTTGTCTGTTGTTTGAACTGCTAATTTGAAAGGTTCTTTTTTGTCAATAGGCCAGGTGATAATTGTCTGCGTTTCAACTGTAGTGAAAACGCGTTTGGCCACACTAGCGTATGACGTTGATGCAGGAGACGAGAGATTGTTTGTTGAATTGAAGAGGCGACGTGCCTCAGGGTATGTGATATTTTTTTCAGCTTTTAATTTTTGGATTTCTTTTTCTTTTTTGAAGTGAGCACAATCCTTGGATGAGGACATGTGGGCTTCACCACAATTGGCACACTTCGGATTATTTGTGCAGGTAAAGCCCTCATGTCCTACCTCTGCACATTTAAAGCATACCAAGGAGCCTCTGCATTGTCCTTTTCCATGGCCAAATTTCTGACATTTAAAGCAGCGCACAGGGTTTGGAATGTATGCGCTGACTTTAATATTGTAAAGTCCAATTTTGATTGACTTAGGGACAGATGGAGTATTGAAATTTAAAAGAAAGGTATTAAGTTTAATTTGTTGATTTTGTCTTTTTGCAATAAATCTTTTTACTTTTGTAACACCCTGAGGTTTCAGTTTAAGACAAATTTCTTCATCTGTCAGTTCAGAGAGATCATCGTCTCTGTAATGAATAATACCCTGACAGGAATTTAATGTTCTGTGAGGCGTTGATGTAATTTCCAAATCTAAAATTTTATGTAATTGTAATAAATTTACGGATTGCTGTTTTTTAGAAACTTCAATGAGTAAAGAGCCAGATTTCATTTTAGTGACGTTTTTAACGTCTCCTGCACAACTCTTGATGGTTTTTTCTATGACAAATGGAGAAACTTTGCATAAAGGTTTGTTAGGATCCTTGCTAGTTAATACAATGAATCTTGTCCAGTGTTCATCATCAACTATGTCTTCAAGCGGAATGTCATTTTTTCTTTTTTTGGAACTTGTTTGTACTAAAGGTGTATCGGAAGCCATGTTGAAGAAATGCAGTTCACCACCCTTGTCACCCACCCGCCACGGAGTGCCAACAGGGACGATGCTTGGTCTCTGCGGATCACCAGCAGAAAGCATCAGGTGTTCCAAGGGTGGTATACTCAAATAGATGAATTTCTTCACGAACGCAAGCTTCGTGCCAGAATTAACTGGCGAAACAACCGTTCGAAACTCTATCTACTCGATTGACCCATGAGCCACCGCCTTCTTAACAGCTTGTAACTGGACAACTTTGGAACTAAAACTTACAAGATGTAATCAAGTGGTAAGAATAACGACGACAAGCTTGTTAAGGGCTCGGCGTGACCAGCCGATTGACCGAACCGGGTCCATTCGGTCTCCCGTCTAGTTGAAGTCAGGGCCAAAGTGGTGTATTGAAAATCGAAACCCGCTGACCCGCACTAATGGATGCAGCAGAGAGTGATCTCTCAACCACCAGGATCCCTTCCTCCACCATCACGGGTTGCAACACACGGCAAACATGTCGCCTCTATAAAGCTGAGGAAGCTTTGCCCTTCAGCCACCGCCTTCTTTGCAAATCCTGTAAGGAAGCTGTCTATTAAATGGTACATACATTTCATGGAACAGTTTGAAGGAAAATAATGTAATAGAGTAGCTTAAATGATAAGGATTCACAAAGGGCAAGACGTGACATGCCGATTCATCGAAGTCAGGGCTAACTCGATTTCCCGTCTAGAAAAAGTAAGGGTTCAGTAAGTTATCGGGACCGTTTTCCCGGCCTACTGAAATCCCGTCCTGTAATCGACACGGGTCGCAACACACGGCAAGTGTTGCCTCTGTTAGCAGACTCTTACTGCAGGCTGAGGAAGCCGTGGGCCTATTCTCCTGTGCCCCGGGGCCCACACGGGGTTGTCTAGAAATGTGATGAAAGGTGATGACGGGGCCCCGCTGTATGACCGAGTGAGAAAGTTAGTAAGTAAGGACAGAATGAGTATGAACGTTATGTTGGATGGATGTGATTTTATTCGACGACTCTGTAATTAATTGCATTTTGTAAATATGGAACTTGTATCATAATAAATAAATATATATATAAGAACTATATGTCGATGTAACCAGTGCCGAGATAGACCTTCGTCACATTTTATGGTGGCAGCGGTGGGATGGTGAAATTGGAGGATATAAGATCGTCATGAAATTAACTATTAAGCTTAAAGTGTGTATTGACTAAACATCCGAGATGCCCAGAAAAAGCCCTAAGCCATACAGAGGAATGGACATTGATGACGTCGTTCAACCACGTCAACCAACGTCATATAAAGATATTGTAAAACTAAATTTATTCTTCGGAAATTTAGATGAAGATATAGACAGCTGGCTTAAAAACTTCGACAGAATAGCTATTGCGAATGAATGGAACATAGAAAAGAAAAGAACAACGTTACCAGCATTTCTAAGAGACAGGGCGGCTGAATTTTATGAATCACTCGACGAGGATATACAGGACAATTATGGTGATTTGTGTAAAGCGCTAAGAAACCGATTTATACCAAAAGAACTACAATCTTTGTATTATAGTAACCTATTTCAAGCGTGTCAAAGAGATAGACAAACAGTTGAAGATTTTGCGTCTGAAATTAACAAACTGGCAATAAGGGCGTATTCGGACATGAAAAGAGAGCAAAAGGACGTTCTAATCAAAGAACATTTCATTCAAGGGTTGAAACAAGACATTAAAAGATTTGTGATGTTGTCAAATCCATGTACGTTTGAGGAGGCATTTAGATCAGCCAAACGAGAGGAATGTAACAACAATTTAGCGAAAAGGAAGTCGGAATCAACATGCGCTTTAAGCAAAAATACACTGGAAAATAATGTGAAGGAACTTTCTGAACAAGTTCGAGCTCTAGCGATCAAAGTTGACAATGTTTCGCACAGAGGAAATTTCCAGAATCGTGTGCCATTCCGAGGAAGAGGCCGAGTTAATTTTAATCGAGGACGAAGCTACGGAAGTACCAATAGAAACTTGCGGACTACTGATGGTAAACCGATATGTAATTTTTATATGAAAGTCGGACATATCGAAAGATTGATTGATTGATTGATTGTTTGTTGTTTAACGTCCAGCAAGCAATATTTCAGCTATATTCAGGACGTGAAAGTAATAGTTTGATTATTTAAACATTTTTAACAATTGTTCATCTCTCCCTTAGTTCTAAAACATTATCTCATACAATAATATGAGCATATATAGAGATAAAAGGTAAGTAAAACAATAAAAATATAGATCACAAATTGCCGGAAAAATTAAATTTTACTGTACAAATTAATTTCCTTTAACAATTTTAAAATTGTGTCGCCTGCGACCGTTGTAAACAAACTACTGTAAGTATTTACAGTATAAAAACGTTCCCGAATGTGCGCCACGTCAATGCAGTCCATCAAGACATGCTTGATAGTGTATGGACTGTTGCATGGCACACACTCGGGGCGCGGCTCATTATTTAAAATATAACTATGTGTCGTCCTGGTATGGCCAAGACGACACCGTGTTAAAACAACTTGATCTCTGCGACCTTTATAACTTTTAAAACTATTTGTGTGCAGTAGTGGCTGGATCTCGTGAAGTTTATTATAAACTTGAAGATCCCAACCACTCTGCCACAAACCGGAAATATATTTAAAAATTATTGGTTTAAAATTAGTAAAAGGAATATCACAGTTTATTACATTATTCTTCAGGGCATTCTTTGCCTCCTGATCCACGACTGTGTTCCCATGGATTCCCAAAGTTATGAGAGATTTGTAAATTTCAATAATTTTTAAGATATAATGGTTTTTAATTTTGAAATTTTGAATAGCAAGAAGACACGAGAGAGAATCGGAGCAGATAATAAATTTGCACTCGTCTGACGAAGCAACTATTTTCATGGCAAGAAGAATAGCTTGCGCCTCAGCAGTAAATACGGATGAGGCAGACGGGAGACGACGAGTTTCAACACGCTCTCCGAAGACAGCGGCTGAGGCAACTTTATCGTCGTCTTTTGACCCGTCTGTATAAATAGTACTATAGTCAGGGTAACAAGATTTTATTTCTGCAAAATGCTGTTGTATTATAAGAGGGTTTGTGTCTGACTTTTTATGTTTTCGTAAATCATAAATAAATACCGGTTTGGGGTTTAGCCAAGGGGGATTATGTGGAATTTCAATTGCAGCAATTTTATCTAAATTTATACCGGAATTTTCCAAATGAGATTTAATTCGGAGACCAAAAGGTTGAATTTTGTTTGGATGTTTTTCGAAAATGTTTTGATATAGAGGTTTGAAAACACAGTCGTGTGCGGGGTTGCCAGGATATGCCTTTAATTTGGTTGCATATTGCAAAGCGAGCTTTATTCTTCTTTGATACAAAGAAGGCTCGCCTGCTTCAATATATAAACTCTCAACAGGTGTGGTTCTGAAAGCTCCAAGGCATAGTCGCAATCCTTGATGGTGTATAGTATCAAGGATTTTGACATATGACTTGCGAGCAGAACCATAAATAAAGCAACCGTAATCCAATTTAGATCGAACCAGCGATCTATATAGATTAAGTAAAACATCGCACTCAGCACCCCAGTCGGTGCTGGAAACGACTTTTAAAATATCTAATGCTTTAATGCATTTATTTTTTAACATTTTGATATGGGGTAGAAAGGTTAGCCTTGAATCAAAAATGAGACCAAGAAAAGTAGTTTCCTTTACAATTTTGATAGGATTATTATGTAATTTTAATTCGGGATCAGGATGCATCTTTCTCTTATTACAAAAATGCATCCCCACGGTTTTTGCAGTGGAGAATTTAAAACCATTCTCCATTGCCCATTTCTCTTTTCTATTTAAACACAACTGCAGTTGACGTTCAATATTATTCATGTTTTTTCCTCTGTAACATATGAGGAAGTCGTCAACATATAGAGAACCATCAATATTATCTTTTAAAACTTGAGCAAGGCTATTAATTTTGATACTAAATAAAGTGACAGAAAGGATGCTTCCCCGAGGAACACCCATTTCCTGTTCAAAAGGGTCAGATAAAGTAGAATTGACCCTAACTTTAAATTCTCTGTCAGATAAAAAGTTTGAAATAAAGGTAGGAAGTCTACCTTTCAACCCCATATCAAAAAGATCTTTTAAAATACCATATTTCCATGTTGTGTCATACGCTTTTTCTAAATCGAAAAAGATAGACACAACATGCTCATTTTTTGCAAAGGCGTTTCGAATATACGTTTCGAAACGTACAAGATGATCTAGGGTACTTCGCCCTTGTCTGAAACCACATTGAATATTAGAAAGTAGATTGTTGGATGCTAAAAACCAGACAAGGCGATCGTTGATCATCCTTTCCATGGTTTTACAAAGACAGCTTGTGAGGGCTATAGGCCGATAGTTTGACGCTTCAGAGTGATCTTTTCCTGGTTTTGGAATAGGCACAACAGTGGCCATTTTCCAAATAGATGGTAAGTCACCCGTTTCCCAAATGTTGTTAAGAAGATTCAAAAGGCATTGGAGAGAAGATTGTGGCAGATGTTTGAGAAGTTGATAATGGATGTCATCTGGACCACATGCTGTATCGTGAGATTTGCTCAAAGAGGTTTTTAGCTCTTCCAAAGAAAACGGTGTATTGTAATCTTCTAGATTTTTTGACTGGAAATTAAGTTTTGATTTTTCTTTTTGAGTTTTGATACGCTGAAAATCCGGATGATAATTTTTAGCGGACGAGTGTTTTGCAAATGTTTCGGCCAATTTTTTAGATATTTCCGACTCTGATGTTAACAAGTCTTGTCCATCCTTTAAATGATGGACATTTGCTCTACTGTTTTTACCTTTAATTTTACGAATCATGTTCCAAATTTTATTCATGGGGGTATGGTTATTCAGTTTAGAAACAAAGTTGCGCCAAGAGGTGCGTCGTCTTTGTTTCGTTACCCTGCGAGCTTTCGCTCGAAAAATTCGGAACTGGTTAAGATTATTTTGAGTTGGGTGTTTATTAAAGCGTCGTTCGGCTTTTTTCCGGTCTTTAATAGCGTCCTCACAGCTGTCATCGAACCATGGTTTACTAGGATGTTTTGGATTTGTTGAGGTCTTAGGAATGGTTTCATCAGCAATTGAAATAAGTGTTTCATTGAATTTTTAAATTGGATCAGAAATAGTTTCAAAAGAGTTAAGTCGCTCTATACAGAGTTGTTCAAACAGAGGCCAATTGGCTTTGTTAAATTTATACCGAGCGGCTCGTTCTGTGCTGGAAGAGTGCAAAGATTCCAAAATAATGGGAAAGTGATCACTGCCACAGAGATCGTCATGGACTTTCCATGAGAAATCGGGCAACAGAGAAGGATCTGCTATTGTAAGATCAATAGCCGAATATGATTCATTCCCAGGATGTAAATATGTATTGGTTCCATCATTAAAAATACACAGATCTTCCTGATTCATTAAGCCTTCAATAACTTTACCTTTATCGTTTATTGTGTTACTGCCCCATAAAGGGTTGTGTCCGTTGAAGTCCCCAAGTAATATATAAGGGGCCGGAAGCTGATCAGTAAGATGTTTCAACTGATTTAAATTTAATGAAGAATTCGGAGGGATATACACAGAGCATAAAGTAATCGTTTTGTCTAAAGATATCCTAACAGCAACCGCCTGAAGATCAGTGTTGAGATCTACAGGGCTATGTAAAACTTGATCTTTTACAAGAATGGTAGACCCGCCAGCAGCTCTACCATTTTCGTCTACATATGTGCTGTATATAGAGTAGTTTTTTAAAGATATGTTATCACTTCGTTTTAGGTGGGATTCTTGGAGGCAAAATGCAACAGGAAGAAAGGCTTGAACTAATAATGTGATTTCAAGAAAATTAATCTTAAGACCTCGACAATTCCACTGAATGATTCTGTCCATTATTTTGGAGGACGAATGGGGGAGATACTAATTTTTCGTTGTGTTCTCCCTTGTCCGTCTCGACTGGGAGACCGACTGTGCGATCCCGTAGTATCCATTGGATCGCCCCAAATTGTCTCGTTATATATGTCCTCCAAACTGCCGAACCTATTATGGACCTGCATAGGGTCTCTCATAGATTTCGGAGTTCGGTCGCTTTTCTTGGTTTCCTTAGGTTTTGGATTATTTGATGTAGGTTTTTTGGTAGAATTTGCTGTTAAATTTTTTTTGGGGCTGCTTGAAGAAGAAGTTGACGTTTTAGATTGGGTGGATTTCAAAGACGAAGAAGTTTGGGATGTTGAAGATTTTCGGGATGGTGTAATAATTTTGTCACTGGTTTCAACTGGCAGTCTTTCAGGGTCATTTTTATCAATAGGCCAGGTGATCATTGTTTGCGTTCCAGATGTAGTATAAACGCGTTTGGTCACACTGGCATATGACACTGAAGGAGATGATGCATTCGCCGAACTGAACAGTCGACGAGCCTCAGGGTAGCTGATGTTTATTTCAGTTTTCAACTTTTGGATGTCCTTTTCTTTTTTAAAGTGTACACAGTCTTTCGACGAGGACATGTGGGCTTCACCGCAATTGGCACATTTTGGTGTATTAGTGCAGGCAAAGCCCTCATGCCCGACTGCTGCACATTTAAAACATATCAGCGTTCCTCTACACTGTCCCTTGCCATGTCCAAACTTTTGACATTTAAAGCAGCGCACAGGGTTTGGAACGTATGCGCTGACTTTAACACCACAGAGACCTATTCTGATTGATTGGGGGACAGTGGGAGTATTGAAGTTTAGCAGAAATGTGTTCAATTTGACCGGAACACCGTCTCTCTTTGAAATAAATCTTTTAACTTTCGTTACACCCTGAGGCTGCAACTCTGAACATATTTCTTCATCGGTCAGTTCAGCGAGGTCATCATCTCTATAATGAATGATTCCCTGACTTGAGTTTAAAGTTCTGTGGGGAGAGGCCGAAATTTCCAATTCAATAATTTTATTTAATTTAAGTAAATTTAAGGATTGATGTTTTTTAGAGCATTCAACAAGAAGACAGCCGGATTTCATTTTGGTGACGTTTTTTACGTCTACTGCACAGCCCTTGATCGATTTTTCTATAACAAAAGGAGAAACTTTGGAAAGTGGTTTATTTTGGTCTTTACTTGATAAGACAATAAATCTTGGCCAGTTATCTTCGTCAACAACTTCTTCAAGAGGACATTCATTTTTTCTTTTTTTGGAACCTGTTATACTTGTTGTTTTGGAAGCCATGTTGAAAGAATGCGGTTCACCACCCTTGTCACCCACCCGCCACGGAGTGCCAACAGGGGCGATGCTTGATGTCTGCGGATCACCAGCAGAAAGCATCAGGTGTTCCAAGGGTGGTATACTCAAATAGATGAATTTCTTCACGAACGCAAGCTTCGTGCCAGACTTAACTGGCGAAACAACCGTTCGAAACTCGATCTACTCGATTGACCCATGAGCCACCGCCTTCTTAACAGCTTGTTACTGAACAATTTTAGAACTGAAATTCACAAGATATAATTAAGTTATAAGACAAATGACGACAAGCTTGTTAAGGGCTCGGCATGACCAGCCGATTGACCGAACCGGGTCCATCCGGTCTCCCGTCTAGTTGAAGTCAGGGCCAAAGTGGTGTATTGAAAATCAAACCCGCTGACCCGCACTAATGGATGCAGCAGAGAGTGATCTCTCAACCACCAGGATCCCATCCTCCACCGACACGGGTTGCAACACACGGCAAACATGTCGCCTCTATAAAGCTGAGGAAGCTTTGCCCTTCAGCCACCGCCTTCTTCGTAAATCCTTAAAGGAAGCTGTCTATCAACTGGTTAATACATTTCATGGAATAGTTTGAAAAGAAATAAATGTAATAGAAAAGCTAAAATGAGAAGGATTCACAAAGGGCAAGACGTGACATGCCGATTCATCGAAGTCAGGGCTAACTCGATTTCCCGTCTAGAAAAAGTAAGGGTTCAGTAGGTTATCGGGACCGTTTACCCGGCCTACTGACATCCCGTCCTGTAATCGACACGGGTCGCAACACACGGCAAGTGTTGCCTCTGTTAGCAGACTCTTACTGCAGGCTGAGGAAGCCGTGGGCCTATTCTCCTGTGCCCCGGGTCCCACACGGTGTCATATCGAAAAAAGCTGTAACGAGAAGATGAAGAGGTCGGGAAACTAGTAGCTGCTTCCTTGAAGGGAGGGAAGGCAGCAGTAATTGTGAAACCTCCTGAGATTGGTATTGGAAATTCTTCTTTCTCAAAGTCTTTGCCTATTGAGCCGAATATAAATGAAAATTCTTGTCCCGCCAAGAATGTTTCGTTTGGAATTATACCGGAAAATATAATTTCGTGTGCGTTAAATCCTTAATTTTGTGTCGCCAAAATTGTGGGATTTATAAATGGAAAAGGTGCTTCTTTATTAGTTGATTCGGGATCTACTGTGAGTATTGTCAATGATAGCTTTATTGATGTAGAGAAAGTGTCGAAAATCAGTAATGTGCAAATTACGTCAGCTTCGGGTGACAAAATTAATATAATTGGGAAAGCTTACGTTTATTTCGAAATAGGAAGCACATGTAAATTTTCTTATGATGTGTATGTAGCTGCTAATTTTTCATACCAGTGTATTTTAGGATTAGATATTTTACGTCATAATTCGTGTAGCATAGATTTGGGAGACAATTGCGTCTTCTTTAATGACGAATGTATTGAATTCGATATTGATGATAGAAATGTATGTGAAAACAATTGTTCGCAATTAGAAGAATTGGATGGAATTCAATTAAATGTTAATTCCACTACTGAAAGTAACTCGTTCAATATAAATGTGAATTTATCTGTGATGAAAAACGATCCGTACAGACAGTGCATGTAAATAGGCTAAAACGTTTTGTCGACCCAGAAGGAAGAGCTGAGCATGTTGACGATAATGATAACAATATGGAGGAAACCGTAGAAAATGGTGATATTGTTGAAATACTAGACATGATGAGATCGCGAAAAGAATCCAAAAGACTTGAAAAACATTACTTAGTGCGGTACGAAAGTGGTGAAACCCAGTGGGTGAAAGAAAGTGAAATTTCAAATTATAAACTTATAAATGAGTTTCATAAAGGTGTAAAGAAAAGCTAATTTGATATGTTGACTTTTAATATTCTTAGGAACTTAGTATAGACATTAAATTTTGTTTTTTATTTATGTACAGTTTAATGTAAATTAGTTTTTATAGTGTATTTTATTTTAGCTAGTGTCGGGACGACACTATTGTTATTAGGGGAGGTATGTCATGAGTGCAAAATTTATAATTATTTCAATTACCTTGATCTTTATCAGCAATTTGTTATGGTCAATTCCCTTGTTTAAAATCATTATCTTGATGAGTTGTAACAGAGTGTCTAGCCGATTGACAAAAATATTTATGACCGCAGCTGTGTTTTGGTTTCCCCATCCTTTGACATACCGTTAAATTTTATGTGCATGTTTGTTTACTAGAGTTAATATAATGTCACAGTGTGTCTAGAAATGTGATGAAAGGTGATGACGGGGCCCCGCTGTATGAAAGAGTGAGAAAGTTAGTAAGTAAGGACATTATGAGTATGAACGTTATGTTGGATGGATGTGATTTTATTCGATGACTCTGTAATTAATTGCATTATGTAAATATGGAACTTGTATCATAATAAGAACTATATGTCGTTGTAACCAGTGCCGAGATAGACCTTCGTCACATAATCAATTTCAATTTCATCAATTTTTTAACTACATCATGGTATCTAGTTTCAATGGGGGAGGAAGCCAGAGTACCCAGTGAAAACCTGACCCTTCGTTAGGAACACTGTCAATCCTTATCAATTAAACTTGCAGTCCAGAACTCCCTGCCTGCAGTAAGGCCCGAACACGCAATATATGTGTAGACATGCATGTGATAAAGAGTGGATGACTAACTTCCTTAACTACTTGGCAACTGAGGCCCCATTTATTAGTGTGTAAATAAATTTGATGATTGATATCACAAATCTTTTAATAATACTTATTTTTACTTATTGATATAACGAAAACTACTGTTTTGGTATGCAGCCGCAATGGTGGAAATTGAAAGAGTTGGGTCATCTTTCATTTCAGAGCATAAAATCATTGTCATGGACTATTCTTTATTATGGACAGGTATACTTCACTATAACATATAAGCTTAGAAATCATATTCCAGTAACAAGTGGCAATAATATATTTCAATACAAAATAAAAAGCTCAAGATATAGAACCCATGCCATGTCAACATATGAAAACAATATAGAAATGACCGCGATTCTGACATTCGTGTACATATACTCTTGCCCGAGCAGTAGTTCACTACAAATGTAAGTTCATGATCTGAAATTACTTTCTGGCTACTCATGTGATCCCATTCCAATTCCAAGTTTCAGGTAACATACGAAAACGTTTAATAAAATATAATAAAGATGGCCGCCGTTCGGCCTTCTTGAATTTTTCTTTAAAAATATTCCGTGTGCATTAGCGCTTTATAACGCACTAATTCACCCCAAAATATTAACCCATCATCTCAAACCGTCAATTGGTAACATTAGACAGATATTGACAATAGAGTTATCTCCCCTTTTAACTGTTTTATTTTGAGCAAATTCATATATTTACTGCATTTAAATGCATGGATACACCCATTTTTATTGTTTTAAAATAAAGAACCTACATTTTTCAATTAAATGACAAAGTTTTTAAAAAGTTATCATCCTGATTTTTTAAATGTAATTATACTGCTGGATTATCAATGTTTTCCTGTATTATATTTGTTAAATAGCGTGACAAAATGGCTAAAATATGTCATTTTGTTTTAAAGATTGTTAAAATCAAGTCTGATGACAAAGTTTTTATTCCATTTTTGTTTAGTCCAAAGAAGAAAATTTGTGAAAAATTCATCAGCTGCATCTTTTAATGGTGATCTAACTTAAGTACACTGGAATTTTCAGATTTCTCTAACTAGATAGTCTCTTTAACTAGATAGTTAAGTTATGGTCTTTTAAGTCCTCAACAATCTCGCACTTTTTAAAATTCATAATTTAACTATCTCGAATGCACAAATCTGCTAATACACTTGTGCCAATGTTAGATCCTATATATTACGTTCGTTTAAGACATAATGGATATTCCTAATTTGACACAAAACATTGTAATAAACATTTATATAATAAATATATTTGTGTAAAAAATATGTAAAAAAACATTGATTTTGTCGGTCATATTGACTTGCAAGTAAAAAGTGAATGTTGCTATCTTGATTTCAGAATACACAGTTTTTTTAGTTTGTGTTCTATTGAATAATATAAGAGAGTGTACTGTAACACTGAAAGGAGTGAATAATGACTTTTGAAATATTTCAGATTTTTGGTCGATTCAATCATCTTTTGGACTTTGCTCGGGAATTGGAGCCATAATTACAACCATTGATAGGATAAGGAAAAGTTATGATGAGAAAGTAATCAAGTGGAAGACGGAAATCGCAGACTATCTTCTCCTACTTTCTGACACTTCAACATAAATAACCATCCCATATGTTGAAGATGATGACAGTGATAGGACAATTCCAATGTCCATTGGATCCCCGAAACTCCCGATTTATCAACTGATATTGATGAGCCGCAAGATTAAGATATATCAGCTTCTTCAAATTGAAGTCTTCATCAAGGTATTTCATGTACATTCAGTTACATGGGCTCCAGTGATAAAGGTTCATGCAGATAGTATTGGGAGGTCATGCTGATGCTGCATACCAAATTTTCAAGAGAATGTGATTAGTAGTTGCAGAGAAAACTGTTAAGAAATGTTTTCCCCGCCCAACATTCAACATTTTGATACCCGGATTTTCACTCCGTGAAATCCGGCCAAAAATTCAACACAATGATAGTTCCCCATTACTTCAATCTTCCTTATCAAATTATCCAAATAAATATTTCAATTTGCTTCACTACCATATTTTTTATCAATATAAATCATAACTTAATCAACTGATATAGCATTTCTGTGCTTCAAAATGGACCTTTACCAAACATATTAAGTGTTGAACTGGAGGAGTCGTTTGAAAGAATCATATAATATGGATGCTATAGGAGTCTATCAGGTAAAGATAACTAGACTCTTGGTAACTTCAATCATCCATCTTGTTTTAGTTGACGTAAAATAAACAAGAAAATGCAAATGAAACCTTATTTTTCAACTTTTGAGGCAGCAGGTTTTATATATGATGTCACCCTTGACACAATACCCGGATTGCAAGGTCCATAATAGCTTCCATTTTACTGGTATACTTGTACATACTTTCTGTTCAATGAAATAGTGGAAACCTGTTCCTTTGTCTCCAATCCCTGCCTGGAAATATTTGTTTAAATATTTTTTTATCACAACATATCAACTAAAAGTTTTTTTTATTCAATTTTCATGAAACATGTTGGTAAAAATCTTGCTTCCAATGTTTTGGCCTGAGGTTTTACTCTTGTTGACCTTTGCCATACGTGCATTCTAACATCTGTAATTTTCTGGAGTGGATGAACTCGCGATGGGTCAATTGCATTGGTAATAGGCACTTCAGAGTCATAAGCATTACAAGTCTCCATTGAGGAAAGGTCAGAGGAATCTTAATATTTGGCAAGTAGCCTCACCTTATAGCACAATATGGATTAAAGGCTTTTAAATCTACTCATCTACAAGTACTTCTTGTTAACCAAATATTTTAAGACACAAATCTCCCACGGAAGACTGCAATTCTTCTCATTATGAAGGCAAAAGCAAGAAGGTTGAATTCTAAGAATGAACTAGTTCTCTTTATATTGAGTAATACACTCCCATTTATCAGTCAATTATCTTTATATAGAAAAATGAATTCCTTGAAATTGAACAGCATAAAATATGTCAATAAACATAATTATGTTTCTATAAATATTTTGTTTACTTTCAGTTGGTGAAATTACTTACAAAGTTATACACCTGTTTACGCCTATATCACGACCAATGACTTTTAAAATGATAACAGTTTTCAAATCTGTCTATGCACTAGCTGGTTCACATAGACCGGCCAGACACATGGGGATGTATTAAAAGTTCATTAAGTACTTAAAAGTAGCAGGTGATTGTTGCATTTATACATGTAATAGATATATCACAAGTATTTCTACAAGTATAAAAAAATAACAATGATATGTGGAAAAAATATACAGATTAAATGCCCTCCTTGATGCATTTTTGACAGAGCCTACCATTTTTCCTGACCATTTGTTATATATAATAATGAATAAAGTAAATGTATGTAACACAACATCCATAAAACAACAGCAATATGGGAAAACGATGAAATGGAAAACGACTCAAAACATTCAACATTGTCTTCCAGTCACTGCTCAATGTAACTTATGACAAAAAATATAATGCAAAAAATGATTCAAAAATCAATTTCAATGTTACATGTACAATACCCCGACAAAAGCAGCTCCTCCTAAATGGCGTATTGGATTTTTAAACCCCCGCAAACAAAGATTGTGGGGTATTTAGAAATCACCATGTCTATCTGTTTGCCTGTCTGTCCTTCTATTTACATACCTTGTAAGCGCAACTTCTCCTAAAAACTGCTTGATGGATGTAAATGAAACTTTACATGATTTCATATTTGGTACACAGCTTAAAAACAATGAGTTGTACTGTGTGTCCATTTTCCAGGTCAGGCAGTCATCAACTTTCGGTAATATAAATAATTAGGTGGGATATGATTAGCACAACCTAATGTAACCCTTTAGTAAATGTACAAATAGCCCACTGACCTTTTAAGCATATATAAAGTTGTTTTTTCTTGTATATTTAGCAGGAAGAAGAGGAGAGGTTACTCTGCACAGTTATTTGCATTTATTACCAGCGCCGAGGAAGAGCCAGTTTTGGTTTTTTCCATACAACCACAAGTTTGCTTCGTTTTACGAGAATCTTTTCTGCCAACCTCAACTACTTCAATAAATAGATTGTTCTTCACAGAACCAAATGGTCAAAATGAATTATCAAGTGACAATGTTTTATTCAATCTCTTTGATTACGCATTATGGTCAAAATGAATTACCAAGTGACCATGTATTATTCTATCTCTGATTACGCATTCAGCAACACATTTTATAGGTTGTCTTAAACAGTAAATTTTACTGCTTTAAAAGCTATAATAAAACATTTACAGAATTAATTTTGCCTACAGTACATTTTATTAATGAAGTCAAAAGCAAAAAATACCAAAGTTGCAATGGAAACACAGATTTAAAAGGTACTAAATGAAGCGCTTAGAAAGACTTGAAAGTAATACGAAAATTACCATAAGGCATTTAGTATTTATTTTTATAACTTAAGATTTTAATATGGCAATCGCATTCAGAAATACATAATTACCATATTCTGATGAGTTCCAATTTGATGGACAGTTCTGATGCAAAGTCTCAATTTTATCAGCGCTTACCACAGCAGAAGGCATTAGTTCTACCCCTTGTGTATCTACATTTTCTTCGTCTGGGTTGACATCATTCATTTCTTCTAATTCATCACTCTTCGGGAGAATGTGTGATTGATCAATTATTTCATTCATCACACCTGTGGTGAACATTTGCATGGGTGTTCTGCGTACTGTTCTGATGCGATGATTTGTCTAAGCCAGCTGCCATATTCCTAGCTTTTCATTTACCTTGTGTATACATGGTGCAAAGCAAATATATGTAAATCATCAAGGGGGTTTAGTATCCCAATGTCTTCCCAAGATAAAACAAATTGTTATAGTACGATAACACACCGGCAAACACATCTTGCCAGAGGCGCTCTATTCGCTTATTATGAACACTTTTACATATGATCATACTATGTCTCCCTGAACCTCTGTTTTGTATCATATAATCAGCAATTAAAATATTTTCTCTACCCATGTCTGAACGGACTCTAGAAACAAAGTATTTGTTTATTATTGTCAACACACTGCGAAAGAGTAATATGCCGACTAAAACCATCAATTCGTCGCAAATCCACCATATTTCATGTTATGAGTTTGTGGTTTGTGACGACATGCCACAAAGAATTGGTGGACTCAACACTGTATGTTCTTCTATGCAATCGACCTTTTTTCTGTCCAATATGCCACTTTTGTCTACATGGTTCATACTGCCTCGATGTCTGGATCTTTGAACCTTTAATTGAAAAATAAAAAGACCAGTAACGATAAGCAAGACTTTTTCAATCAACTTCGGCAATTTGTGCACAGGGGTAAATTGAATTAGTATAATTATACCTTACCCAACAAAGTTGCACATGAAAAATAATTTGACTGATCTGTCCGTCTGTCATTATTTGCTTGTCTGACAGTGCAACTTTGATATCCTTTGAATTTATTTTTTTGGATTGGTTATTTGTCCCCGGCGCAACGCGACGGAGGCACCTAGTAATGGTCTTCGTCCATCGACCCGGCGGTACGTCCGTCACACTTTAGTGGACACAACTCTGTGACCGCTAAACGGATTTTGCTGAAATTTTGTAGGATTGTTCGTCATTATAGTTGATCATATGGCCACTCAATTTTGATTGGACAAATTTTATAGGTGTCATGGGACTTGATTGATTGCATTTACGGTCACAAGAACCCTTTGTGGGCGCAACTTCTCTGAGACAGCTGAATGGATTGTTTGTCGTGATATGTAGTTGATCATATATCAATGCCGTTTTGATTCACACAATTTTATAGCAGTTATGGGACTTGATTGACTTGTGCATTTTTGGTCACAACAGGAAAATTTTGGGGGTGCAACTTTTTCGAGACAGCTGAATGGATTTTGCTGAAATGTTGTATGCTATTTTGTCTTGATATGTAGTTGATCATATCGTAACGCCATTTTGATTCACTAAATTTTATAGGAGTCATGGGACTTGATTGACTGTGCATTTTAGATCGTGGAAGCATCACCTCCGCTAAAACTGCTTAGCATTTTGTAGAATAGTGTATTGTTCCCATCTGCAGTACTGGTATCTCGCTTTTGGGGTTTTAATTTTAAGGCGGCGAGGGACTTAGCCATGTGTAACATGTCCTTGTTTTAATACTGAAACTACTCAATAGATTTCTATGGAAGTTTGTTTTAAGTTAGTATATAATATGAAGCTGTGTACATATTATCAGGAAATTTCTTTTTTCATAAAACATTTAACAGTTTGTCTGACAGTCCAACTCCTCTCTAGTTTGTAATTTTTGTGGGAGTTAATGAACTAACAAATAAGTTTGTTTTCTATAATAAAATTTGACAGCGAAACTGCTCTGAAATTACTTAACCGATTTTCATGAATCTTAATTAGTTATTGTAAGTACTCCATATGTTGTGCATAATATCAGGAAATTTAGCGCAACTTATCTGATTTTAATGAAAGTTTGTAGAATAGGTGGAATTGTGGGGTATGGGAGTGTACTCACAAAGTCATGTATTATGTCCAACACTATACTTTTAATAAATTAAAAGAATTTGATTGGATTTTACGACCATTTGAACTACGCCCTTATAACCTTAAGAAACTATCGACAGGCCAGTTAAAACAGGAATACAACAACAACAAAAAATTATAGACTTTGCAGTTGCACAGACTCCACGTCATCTTATACCTGCGACCAACTGGACACTATTTTAGAGCCTTTGAACTGAACATTTGAGCAAACAACTAGCTTTCTCTGTGCAATAGTTAAGTCTCCCCTATTTTGGTGGTAAGACATATTGTTGTTGTCGTGTCTGTCCGTCAGAAATTTTGTCAGCGCAACTTCTCTGAAACTACTGAACGGAATTCATTGAAACTTGGTATGTAGTACACCATATGCAGTTATGCATATTACTAGGAAATTTTGATTTTCAATTTTTTTGTGGAAGTTATGACCCTTTACACTTTGCAATTTCCTCATTAATAATGGTTTCCGCTCAACTCTTCAACTACTCAACCAAATTTTATAAAACTTAGAACTTTTGGGGAAGCGGGGGGGGGGGGGGGGTGGGGGGAGAGAGACATCGTTTTTGCAGGCAAAAACAAATTTAATTTTAATTTTCTTCTGTAAGCAAATACACAATTTTGACCTTTCAGGGGCAACAACCCTTTAAGGGGTCTTTTGGTAAAGTCAGCCAAATGGTAGAATTTCTTGAGATGAACTTCAAGAAAGGAACAGCTTTTTTCTATCTGTATTATCGGTTGTTTTCATTCTTAATGGCAAAACCATGAAACGGGATTTTTGTGTCGCTTGCTGTGCGGAGCGAAACATGGGTGTTACTTTACCGGCGGCGGTGTTAACTTTCAATGTAAAGGTTTATGAGCACCTCCATATCTCAAGAACTACAAGTCATAGGTTGACAAAACTTGAATATGTCCCAGTAGTAGCTTAGCAAATTTGCATCCCCATCCTTTGACCTTGACCTTGATTTTCCGGTTGAGTGACTTTAACTCAATACGTATAACATTGTTAAAGTTTTATGAGCACCATATTTTAAGAACTATATGTCCTAGGTTGACGAAACTTTCTATGTATATGCCCCAGGAGCAGCTTAGCACAGTTGAATCCCCATCTATGACCTTGACCATGGATTTTCCGGTTGAGCAACTTTGACAATTTTCAATTCACAAAATAGCAAAGTTAAGGTTTTATGAGCACCTCCATATCTCAAAATACAAGTCCTAGGTTGATGAAACTTGGTATAAATATGTCCCAGTAGTAGTTTAGCACAGTTGCATTCCGACCTTTTGACCTTGACCTTGGAATTAATGTTTGATTGATTGATGTTTAACGTCCAGCAAGCAATATTTCAGCTATATTCAGGATGTGAACAATTTTATCAATTTATAAGGTTTAGCAATTAGAAAGAAAACAGACAATCATGTCGAAATATAGTAAAACTGTAATCTACAAAAGTATTCATTAGGCCGAAGCTTTCAGATGACTGCTTATAAGAGTTAAGGCACCGAATTTTCATGATCTATAAAGAATAAAGAAAAACCTTTGCTTGCTTAAATGTGTGGCTGTATCTGCTCTACAAAAGCCTTCAAAGGTTCTATGGGAGCCTATTGTGACACATCAAGAAAAATATACATGGATATGGAGTATAAACTTATGTTAAACATATTTACATATCCATTTGATTTTCAATGGTTGTTCTCTACAATTAATTAACAATATAGTTTATAGAACACATAACTTATTTTGTACAATATTAAAGGAATGCCGATTGATTGATTGATTAATGGTATTTAACGCCCGAGCAGCAATATTTCAGCTATATTCAGGCGATGAACATGAAATGGATGATAAAATGAACATGAAATGATGATGAAAATGGGATGGGACACAAGGAAAAATAGGGGTAACGGATTTTAGATTGCCACTGGCAAATGGGAGGATGGATAGGGTCGGGCAATTTAGCCTCCTGTAGCGGGATCGAAATCCCTACTCATAGCGAATACTACAACAGCGTTCTTTAACGTGCGAAGAACGTGGCATTTTTCCCAACACGGTGCACTAATATGGTTTGCGGTTAGGTTTTCCGTATTATGGCCTGACAACCCCAGCTTGCCAGGGGTACCCCATTCAACCACCTGGGGCACACATCCCAGTCGGTCTTTAGGCAAACCGACCTGACACGCCGGTCAGGGTACTGGGCGCTATTTAGTCGCCTTTTACGACAAGCTAGCGCGACTGCGGTCTATTCTTTTAGGAATGCCGACATTTTCCCTGAAATGTTCTACCTTAATTTCAAATTTTTGGCTCTTCGAACCCGAGGGCTATTTAAATGTTATTTATGCAATCTGTGCTTCGAAAAAGGTTATGGCCCTTTAAAGGTGAAAAATAGCGTTTAAGTTTTTTGGACAAAAATAACTTTAAACTATAAAACTGTCTTTTACTCAGTACTTTAAGTTGCTGTTTCCCCCCTTAATTCTTATGATTACCTACATTATATCTCGTTTTATTAACATCTGCTTGAGCATGCTTTCACCACAAGAAGGAACTTCAGATACTAATTCGGAAACAATAGCATCAAAATCCTCATTAGAATTATGTCAGAAAATGAAGTTTACTTAAACTGTACATTTTCATATTTCTATATATAGTGCTTTCCGACACGCTAAACATTTCACTTATTTCTCTAACAGTTTAATTAATTTTTAGTATGGATTCGAGGGTTTCCTTTGGTATAAAAACTTGTTGGAGTTCTTTGTCATCACAATATTGCTAAAATGAACACACGAGGTTCTGAATTCCACCATCTTGCTTAATCCTGCATAGAAAGCATACATATAACATCGGGTGTGATTTTCTCCTTTTGAATGTTGTTAAGATTTTTTAGTCCCAAACGCTGTAATATATTTTCATTTGTTTCTGGTTGTCATTCTTTGGTGTCTTTTGAAAAAAAACACCCACCAAAAATATCCGTTTACATCGACCATCATATAATAACAAAGCACAGCATATAATGATATACATGTTGTATATTATGATAAATCTACTGAATAAAATGAATGGTATGTAGCTACTGAACACAATGAAATTTCTACTGAACATAATGAAATGTCTACTGAATTTTCTGCGCATGCTCGGGAAGAAAGATCGTCCTACTGTGGTTCCGGAAAGAAAGTAAAATTTTGTTGGTTTAACAAAAACCTGTGATTTTAAACTTGATAAATTATTACTAATATTTTCTTATAATCATATTTAATTCATTTTTTGTGAAAAAAAAGTTCAAAATTTTAAGTTATCACTCTTTTCTCAACATCCAAGATTACCGCCGATCTGATCAACATTTCCGGAAGTAAACAAACTAAACAAAAGCATCCTCAAAACCCTTTCAAAACAAAAAAGGCCAATCGGAGATAGCTCATGTTCCATCGAATCAGCCCAAGAGACGGATTAACATGTAAGTCTGTCTAAGTACTAATAATTTCTGCTGTCTTCTGCCTTTATTAGATTCCTTCATTGTAAATAGTTTTATCTTAAAGTTACTAAAACAAACAAATATAATTCACTCACAACTTGTTAATGTTTCCAATTCACTATCAATTTTAATGTTTTCAATACGCCGTTTTCAAGATAGGTAGTTAGATGTATCTTATCGCTCGATTAATGATATCACGTGATTTTATTAAGGGCACTTTCCTCAACGCACCCGGCACAACACAGCACAGGTTTCGTTTTGCATCTTTCTTACGCCGTCCAATTTCGTAACAAATGTTGCCGTTTTAAACTAAAAGTGCCCTAAATTGTTTATGACATCACGTGATCAGCATTACAATTTCCACCTCCTTTAACGAGAGCGATTATATCTTAAAAACGACGTATTCACCAAATATTTAAATAGCATACGGAGAGAACTGAGAGTATCTTCACGTTGAAGCAGGAGAAGTATTAGAACATAATGAAATATCTACTGAACGTAATAAAATATCTACTGAACATAATGGTGTATCTACTGAACATAAGAGTGCCGTCTATGAACTACGTTCACGACTGTATCGTTTACGATTATACCGGAAGACAATTACCATACCGGAAACGACGGACACGTTTTTGCTTTTATATGTTCCCAGAAAAAAAATAAAAATGAAGACACGAGTCTATGAAGATATCGAGAACCTTTACAGTGAATTAGAAAGATGCAATGATTGCTGCAGCGGTGACTATCGTATCACTGCCTGTTATGTCCAGTATAAACCAAGACAGAAATAAAAACTTAGACAACATTTGCAAGTTCGTTCAAGCACATGATAGTATTATTTTCATTATTGCGCTTACTAAAAACTGCACACACAGACTATTTTAAAAAATTATAACGACACAGGCCCCTGTTGACTATAAAAACAAGTGTGGACTGTGAGCACGCTCACAAGTCCAATTATCTTCCCTGAATAATATCCGACAGCGACAAAAATTCTTCATGCACATCTACATATGATGTACTTCCTTCATGTAGTTTCATCAAAATCTGTGAAGCGGTTTAGGAGGAGTTGCGCTAACCAGGTCTCCCAATGAATACTTTATGTAATAAAAAGTCTATGTCAAATGATCTCCCCTGAATAATATCCGACAGCGACAAAAATTCCGCATGCACATCTACATATGATGTTCTTCCTTCATGTAAAGTTTCATCAAAATCTGTGAAGCGGTTTAGGAGGAGTTGCGCTAACGAGGTCTCCCACTGAATACTATATTTAATAAAAAGTCTAAGTCAAATTATCTTCCCTGAATAATATCCGACAGCGACGAAAATTCCTCATGCACATTTACATATGATGTACTTCCTTCATGTAAAGTGTCATCAAAATCTGTGAAGCGGTTTAGGAGGAGTTGCCCTAACGAGGTCTCCCAGTGAATACTATATTTAATAAAAAGTCAAATTATCTCCAATGAATAATATTCGACAACGACGAACATTTTTCATGCACATCTACATATGATGTACTTCCTTCATGTAAAGTTTCATCAAAATCTGAGAAGCGGATTAGGAGGAGTTGCGCTTACAAGGTCTACCACTGAATACTATATTTAATAAAAAGTCTAAGTCCAATTATCTCCCCTGAATTATATCCGACAGGGACGAACATTCTTCATGCACATCTACATATAATGTACTTCCTTCATGTAAAGTTTCATTAAAATCTGTGAAGCGGTTTAGGAGGAGAAGCGCTTACAAGGGATGTGGACAGACAGGGTAATTCCTACATACCCCCCAAAACAAGTTTGCGGGGTATAATAATCTTTTGTTTCCTCTTGACTTGTTGATTTAACAAGTGTGGACTGTGAGCACGCTCACAAAGCGATACCTCCCGCTTCGCTTTCAAGTCCAATTATCTCCCCTTAATGATAATCGAGGTCAATAAAAATCCTTCATGCACATCTATATATAATGTTCTTCCTTTATGCTAAGTTTCATTAAATTTCATCAAGCGGTTTAGGAGGAGTTGCGCTTACAAGGGATGTGGACAGACGGACAGACAGAGTGATTCCTATATACCCCCCAAACAAGTTTGCAGGGGGTATAAAAATCTGGGCAGCATGTAAAGTAATTTTTATAGCCAGCGAGGGCCTGTTATGGCAGTGTTTCCATAATATCTTAATTACAAGAGTTTATAAGCTCCTTTGATGTGGTATCTGGAATATAGGTCTTAAACTGAACTAAGACTGGAAGAAGCAAAGGTGTACCAATGGGATATTCAAATATCAAAAGTCCAATAAAGGCAGTATCTCTCCGTCCCGCATGCGGAGCCTCTAGAGGCTAGCCATTCCCTCATTTAATTAATGTATAATATTATCGATTTCTGCTTATTACAGGTAAAATTAATGTAAATTGTACTCTAGAAACCTATTTGTTTGAAAACTGAAGGTATTGTACAGATTCGAAAAGAATTTGAGGAACATCCATTGAAGCAGAAGTTAAGTTTTCAATGAATTAAGATCCAACCAGAAAATATTCAAACTATGTGATATACGTTAATTCATGATTAAGAAATACACTTTTATTTTCTTAACATTTCAA
The DNA here is from genome assembly GCA_944474755.1 of Limnoperna fortunei. NCBI lineage: Eukaryota > Metazoa > Mollusca > Bivalvia > Mytilida > Modiolidae > Limnoperna > Limnoperna fortunei. The sequence goes on from OX104119.1 coordinate 46,193,240, forward strand.
ATTTCTATAATACAATTACATTGCTACAATTTTAACGTTCTTCATCTTTAGATTTTCGGTATCGCATTTAGACCATATAGCGTTATAAAGTTCATATTTTCAAAACACAAAAACGGATGCTAAAAAAGAACAGATAATTAGATCAATCTTAGACGATCTAAATGTTTCTATATCTAATATACAGGTGAATTACAATCCCCATCTCGGTATTATACAGGTCTGGTATTTTCCACTCTCTTTGCCATATATTGCAAAATTTCGAAACAAATCTGTACAACAACCTCAACGTCCAAACGAACACGATTAACAGAAAAACACAACATACAAACACGCAATGCAGCCCAATTGCAATGGGCAATGTGAACTCGAAGTGGAAACGAGAGTGAACTCAGGTGCTCCGAAAGAGTTGGCAGCTCCTGCTTGTTATGACACACCCGTCACGTGCTAGTCGAATCCGTTTAAGGATAACAGTATATACACAATTGAGTCCTCATGTGTCATGATAAACCAGCAAGCCTGCATATGATTAAAAAGATTAGTGCCCAAGTAATTATATTTGTAGCAAGACAGATGTTTAGGGTAGAGTCAATTATTATAGTAATTGTACTTTGATCTTTTGATATTTTACCATGTTTACTGATATCACAAAATTGCATTGATTTTTTCTACAAAGAAAGGCCCGTAAATTAATAAACCACTCTGAAAATGCTTCTAAACGTAACCCTATCACTCATTGTAAATCAGAACAATAGAATCCTTGATGTTTTGTGTTCATTGGACTGTCATTTTCAACCATGAAAACATCAAATATTAAGAAAATAGTCCAAGCTATTTGTATAATATTACTAGTAAAACTAATCAAATTTTTTAATAGCTGGATTACTATAGGCATTCCCAATGTTAGTATAATTAATGATTGTTAATTAGGGTAAACTATTGTTAATTATTTGTTTTATGACCACATAATATAGATAGATTAGTATAATTTTGAGACAGGGCATCAGTATTTCTTTGTAATAGGTCGACAAAGGTGTAGGGGCTCCAAGGGCCATAATTGGCCACAAAATGTAAGAAAATAAAACTAAAAATTAGTCAGCAATCATTCTTGGTAGTTTGTGACTTTAATGATATATGAAATAATTTGGTCGTATTATTTTCATTAAAATATAGTCTTGTTATGGTATTATGACGTCATGATAATGTTACAAACATGGGTTAATTCATAAGAAAATGACAAAAATACTGTTTTGGGCAGAGGTTTTTATGAAAATTAACCAGCTCAACATACCCTAACAAAAACATCTTTTGATATGTTATGCATTACTCTATGATACATGTTCAATCGAAATATGTTTGTGGTTAACGCGTGTGGAGGTACTCAAATCCAGCGACAAAGTAACGAAACAAGATGTCAAATTCAAACTCTTCGTTACACATTATTAATTTTTGTAACACTGAATGCAGTGTTGTTCCGCTTTCTTTAGACAATTATTCGTAAATTTAAAGTATTTGTATTCGAATTAATACACGCGGACGTCATATGATAAGTCAGGAACCTATAAATAATAAATAATACTAGTCCCAGGATGTCTATATTTGTACATGTGGTGTAGATTTCCATAATAACGGTATAGGTTTTAATTAAAGAAACCGTAGATTTTTGCAATGAATAAGCACCCGTATCATACCTTAGCGGAACCAAAAAAATTCAATATAATATCTAGTAAAACAGAAATGGTTTGAATATTTATTACACTAGGGCTCTTGAACTGTTGTCGCGTTACTCAATATATACTGTTTTGCACACGGCCATTTAGAACAGTTTAAATGCAGAGGATCATTCAGTCAAGATGAATATCTCATGAAGTTTCATATTAATACAGGTATGTTATATATATTTTTATATACATTTGGCGAATGGAAAACGTGCATAAACAACTAAAATATGTTCAAGGCAAAAAGCTCTAAATTAAAACATAATATAGACCGATCAATATGACAATGATCTAGCCTGACGGATAGCGGCTACTTTTCAACATCAAGTTCTCCAGCCTGAAATTAACATGTTGATTACGTGATAGATCCATCTTTCAATTATACAATTTATTTATTTCTAAAAAAATATATACAATTCAGTTTTTTTTATAAAAATATACACTGTATTGTATAATAATCTGATCGTCAAATCTGAAAAACCGTAATATTTAGGACGCAGACGATTTCGTTACGCTTCCGATACTCTTTCCGTTTTAGAAAATTAAAAGCGTACAACTAAAAACATTTATAAAAGAAAATAAATGAAACAAAAAAATAGACCCGTAATATTAATTAATATTATTGTATGACTCTGTAATAATATTAAAATAAAGTTTATAAACCACTCTTGAAAGAATAAGGTATATGGCTCTACAATAGCCGTAATCACTAGCGCGCTGGCTTCAAGCGAACATCCACAGATCGAATATTGGAATAAGCATAATTTTTTTGGTCGCCAAATGATATTTTTGTTACAATATTTAATTATATTTAGTCATGTTATAATCATATTAACAGCAAAATTAAATAAATTTGAATAAAAATATCAAGGAAACCAACCGAACAACAAAGCCGAAAGGGGACGATTAAAAATCTAGACAAACATATTACACTAAACGTGCATCGTTCGACGTTACCGGTATATACGAATTGTTCTACATTGGTTCAAAGAGACGATAGTTTAAGGTAGATAATTTTTTCAGATCTCTACATTATTACCGCTAAGTAGTTGGATCGTGTCTGTACAAAAATGTTACACTCAATTCTCTTGCTCAACGTCATCTGTTATATATGGATATTCGTGATTAGTCAGTCGATGAAACTGGTCAACGTGATCTAACGTAAAACAATCCAGTTAAAATTAACTTGTGTTTAATGCCACTTTCAGATATTTTTCAGCTATATAATAGTGTCCAGTTTTATTGGGGAAGAATCCGGAGTACCCGGAGAAAACCCCCGACCTTCGTTACGAAAACTGGCAATCCTTTTCAATTAAGATTGGAGTCGAGTTCACCCTGACCGCAGCGAGACTCTAACCCGAAACCTCAGTGTTGAAAGACCACGTGATCAATAGTAAGACATTCACCAGGGTACCTCTGGAGTTATTCATGCTGAACACCTATAATTAAGTATATAGGCCAGGGTACCTGTGGAATTATTCATTCATAACACCTGTAATACAGTGCATTTAAAAAGGTACCTGTGGTATTTTTCATGCACAACACATATAATACAGTACATTCACCAGGGTACCTGTGGTATTTTCCATGCACGGCACCTATTATACAGTACATTCACCAGGGTACCTGTGGTATTTTTCCTGTAACACCTATAATACAGTTTAGTTTAAACATTATATTTGTTTAAATTTGCAAATAGGATAAGACACAAGTTAGACAAACCTATGAAGTCTTCTCCAAATATACAATATGTTGCAAAAGAACATTTATGGAGCATGCATAGAATTTAATACAAATTATATTATATGAGTAAGATAAGATCTGTACAATACATGAGATAAATGGAATGTACCAGGAAAAAAAATAAGTATAGCAAAAATATACGAATAATTAGAGAATAACGGGGTGTGATGAATTGTAGGCTTCAAGAACCCTGTGTACAAGGCATTGATCAACGTGGAATATTTCTGACCCTTTGATATACTTGAATACATGTTTAAAAAATTGTTTTTGTTCTACTTGGTGGACAATAACGGGTTACCACACGTTAAAGATCTAGATTTATTGTACAATAATTCGGCAGCCAGAAATGGTTCTCAAATAATCTGTCTCTAATGATGGTATATTTAGAATATGAAAGAAATAATGATACGAATCTTCACGGTTAGATCCACAACGACAGGATGGATCAGAAATAATATTAACTCTGTAAAGATCATAGTTTAAAACTGAAGCTAAGCATCTTAGCTGGGTTAGGACAATATTGAATTTACGCTGTCCATATTCATAATGCTTCTGAACTTTGTATACATGGGTTCATGTTTTTAGTTCGGATTTGAATTTAAAGATAGAATCGACATTACGAATCCAAACGGTTCCACTGTCGAACAGTTGATGGTATGACTGATTCGTTAGTCAGGGAAAGTCTACAATAGTGTTAATACCGTTACGCAAGGGATACACCGAAGTGCTTTGTACAGTTGGTGGTATTAGATTACACAGATATGCTGGTACAGAGTTATGTTGTATATTATGAAACATTTGTAGCTTTCTACGTTTCCTACGCTCGGCTCCCACCCAGTTTCAGTATAAATATTAGTTGTACAAGTAAAACCTGGTAGGCCTGTGAAAATTCGAGCTGCCTCACCAACGTTATCCCAAACTTAAAGGCATACTCGAAAAGTGGTCTTATAAAGACTAAATACAGTTTCTTTAGACTTTCACGATTAGGTTGGTATTTAAGCTTTCTTGGTACAATTAGGTGCATTGAAACAATACATATAATATTTTCAATATGTATGTTCCACTTAGCATCACTGCTAAAAGTGACTCCTAGATGTCTATGAAAAGTAGTAAGTGGAATACCTATATTATTTAATGAAAACCCCATTTTTGGCTGCGATATATTTGCAAATAACACAATTTATGTTTTTTTTCAGGGTTAAACGACATAAACCATTTTCTTGACCAATCGTTCAGCTCTCGAAGATCGTGATTGTATCTGTGATACGTCCCGACTAGATAGCTGAACGACGTGTCGTCAGCAAAAAGTCTGCAGAAAGAGACTAGATTTTCGGCTATATCATTAATATAAATCATAAATAATAACTGATATAGTACCGATCCCTGAGGAACACCAGCAGTCACATTTCCATGCCCCGAAGATGATCGCTTTATAACTACTCTTTGCTGCCTATTATTAAAATAGTTTTTAAACCATTCTAATTAATTTCCATTTACACCATACGATTTAAATTTATGTAATAACCTTTTATGCCAAACTCTGTCCGAATGCTCTAGAAAAATCACAGAAAACAAAGCAATTTGTTTCTTTTTTCTCGAGTGAGTTTAGAATACAATTGTATATTTCTAACAACTGATCAACTGTGGAACAGTTATGAAGAAAACCTGACTGGTATATATATATTAGATTATTTCGTTGCATATAGTTAAAAACATATTTATAAATAACACGTTCCATTATCTTCCCTACGCAGCAAAGAGAGATATTGGCCTATAATTAGATTGTATTTAACTGTGGCCATTTTTGAATACTGCAATACATTTACAGTCTTCCAACTAGATGGATATTTGCATTGGTGCAGAGATTTATTAAAAACCAATTGAATTGGAATTGCCTGAAAAAATAGCGACTTATTATGTCTGGCCCTGATGCTTTATTAGGTTCTAAGATGTTTATAATATCTACAATTTCTTCTTTACTGATAGCAATATTGTTTAAATTTATATTTGTCTTAAGTTCAAAATCCGAGAGAACAACATTTTCATCATTCACTGAGGAAATTTGGCTAAAATACATATTCAATAGCTTACATTTCTCGTCGTCCCCATAGATAGACTATATACATCTCCCAAACTATGATCTTGAATTATATTATGAAGTGGAGGTATATAAGAACAGCCTTTATTTGATTTTATTAGCATTTTCTTAATTTTCGTAGCATTATCAAATTTTATATTATCAAGGTTCTTTTCCAAATTTTCTTTTGCAGCTTTTTTTAAATTATTTACTTTATTCCTTAGTTTCTTATACTTTATAAGATCCGCTGCTCTTTAAGATTTAACTGATGTTTTTCTAAATCGATGTCTTCTACGGATTTCTCTCCCAAGTTCATTGTTAAACCATGGCTTTATTTCTTATGGTAACCTTTTTAGTTGGAATGCTTTCACTTGCGGTTTCAAGAAACTTATTGGTAAATAATCTACACATTTCATCGACGTCCTCATCAGAAAAGTCCTATCCAATATATCTAGGACAATCTATAAATAGTATTGTTTCATCATGATCACTTACGTCAGGAGGTACTTTGAAAACGTCGGAAAATAAATGCTGGATTGAGTCACTTATAATAATTGGGTCAAGTAATGTATTACTGTGGTCTGTCACCCGAGTGGGCTTATCGATTACATTCGTTAAATTGAATAAGTTCATTGTTTCAATTAATTTATTATTGTGAGCATTAAATAAATCAGAATTAAAATCACCCGTTATCACAATGTTTTCAATTATCTCGTAGCCGAATCCTATTGCATGATTAAGTCGTGTCCAGTAGTCATTGTCCGTCCATTCGGGTCGATAAGTACAACAAAGTAAAAATATTTTACCTTTATTTCTACCCAAAGCGATTCGTCGGTTTGGTTTTCAAGTACACCTTTCCGAGTAATTGAAAAATCATCCTTGACATAGATAGTTTAGCCACCACATTTGATGCAATCCTTACGAATTATAGTTTTCAGATAGTTTATATAATACAGTACATTCATTAGGGTACATGTACCTGTGGTATTTTTTATGCATTACACCTATAATACAGTACATTCACCAGGGTACCTGTGTTATAATTCATGTATTACACCTGTTGTACATTAAATTCACCATTAAACCGCTTGTATTGCTTTATGACATCTGAAAAAGAATTAAATAATATATTTTATGCATGAATACAATGGACACATGTAACACTGGATTAGGAATTCCTATGGAAATTTTTTTTTTCAACTTTATTTTGAACTTTAATTTTAGGTTCTTATTCTGTTATATGCCATCTTCAACACGATGAAGTAACTGGAAGACATTACCACTGTTCTACGTGTCAGCGGTTAATAAAGAACAAAAAGAAAATGTTAAATCATGCACGATCATGCAAAGGATCTTTAAGCTCTTTGGAATCCACTGATGCTTTAGCCAATAACATTGCAGTAGACCATGGTTATCTTCAGAGTACCAGTATGTCGTTTGAAAGTCAAAAACAACAATTAAAAGACAATAAAGATAATGGCCAAGTCAAAAAGGTGAAATCCAGGATGAGCGGCGACATCCAACACCACCACTGTCATGATAAGCCCGAGATGTTTTCTGTGTTGCTATATGTAGAGGAGGTCCAGCTTATACTGTTTACGTGATAAAACGAACAACAGAAGCAGAAAGTTTTTGGAGAGAGAACATTGCATTTTAGAGCATTCACTTAAAGTCAGTACAAAGTGCAACACCTGGAAACAACATAGATTTAAAATTTGAAACATTACAGCATATGACAGCAAATAACTTCATCACAAAATCAAGATACGAAGAACTTGCTTCATGGAGGAATTCAGCTACATCTTCTTCACTTGTAGTTGAAATTCCTAATAATGCTTGTTTTGCCCAAAGATTTAAATACTTATCTGGAGGACAACGATATTGGTCAAGAACTGGAAGAACATTGATACTAGTAGGAATTCAGTATCTTGAATGTTTTGTAAAAACAGCAGGTACTGTCTTCATAAAGCAATTAGTTAATGGTATATGTTTCAGGAATATAAAAGTTCATGTTGATGAATCATCAGATGAGGACATGCATACAGAGGAACCAACAGAAATAACAGTTTGTCTGCAGAAAAAATGAAAAAAGCAAATATTGAGATTGATTTTAAATATCTATGTAAAAAAAAATTCGATTCAATATACCAGCTTTTCAAAAACTTCGAATTAAACAATACATCATAATTCAGTATAGCAATGTCTAAACTATTAAAACATTTCAACATTTCAAACAAACTATAAACATAAACAGATTTCCTAATACATTCTTTAAAAGATAAGATCCTATTTGTAACGAACACATTAGTAGCACTGCAACTGTATCATAACCCGTGATAATTCTAAAAGCGTTAATTATACATAACTTGCATTTTTTTCAATGAAGAAACAAGGTGAATAGACCACAATGAAACACAATAACAGTTGTAAAATTTTCGTTTCAACATGTTAACATTTCTGCGTATACTTTGGTATTACCTTTTAATGTCACAATCATCATACAAATCATATGCCCTAAATATTTAAACAAATTCTAAAAGATTTCCACTCAAATAAAAACGTTGGTGCAGCATAAATCTTCATAGTTTTAGTTTTAAAAATCTTACACAGACCTTTTTGGCATTAAAAATAATATCATGTTCAATATCATATTCGTCACATATTGAACCAGCAACAGATCGATGGACTTATCTCACAAATATTATTAGCATAGCTGAAGTTATTCATATGAGTACCATTAAGCTGACAAACATTGGCACCAGCTAACTTACAATTTATCTGTTTCCTAATTTTTCTAGGGATTACACGTAATCCCTAATTACAAACATTCCCTGTAACATATATATGATCATATATGTCTAGAATTATAATAAGTCAAAGATCATTGTTATATAAACTTCTAGGAGGTCATTTCGGGTCATTACATATTTTTCGTCATTATGTCTATTGTTTTATGACTATGTTATTATTTGTCAGTATTACTTAAGTTCGATCAGTATTGTCATTTTCTAGTCTAAGAATACTTATTTTTGTATTTTCAGTTTTTTTATCCTTTTTGAGGAAGATGTTAAAAAAAGAATCAAAAGCACATTTTTCCTTATTCATAACATAACAGTGATGAATGAATGTTGCATGTATCTAAAATAATAGTTGCTTACATTAAAATTGTTTTGCCTAGACATTTTATGCCTCCCGCGACGACATGTCGGGGAGGGGGCATTAAGTTTTACTCATGTCCGTCCGTCAAGCTTTTCCCAGGAACTGTACATTAGAATGATTGTGAAAATAGCAGGATAGTTAAGTATTACAACCTGTATGTCCTTAGCGATTTTGGAGCCGTCGGACTATCACTTTCTGTTTGGACAGGGCCGATTTGAAAGTTTCTTTGAAGCTTTTCTCAGGAACCGTACTTGGGAATGATTTGAAATTTGCCAGGATTGTTCATTATGACGAGCTGTACAAGTCCTAAGCGACTTGGACCACCACTATCTGTTTACCTCAAGGGGCATCTTTGTCCCTCGGACCGTGACATTCCTTTTTTTTTCTTTATTTTTAACATTTACATATTTATTAATACAAAAGTTTAAACTCGAGGTCTACATAATACACGATTAATTAAATTCATTAACAATCGAAATATTTCATGAAAAATATGAAAAAACGAACTTAATCTATATACTCAATCAGAATAAGACTCGTACAATATATCGCGTTCAAATGCTATAAATATGTTTACATCGATTCCATTAATGAATAGATGAATTTATCATGAAACGCCCATATCGTGTTCTATTAGTGCCTTAGTGCTTTGAAAAGTCAAGTCGCCTGTTTTTCAGATGGGTTATCTCACCCTTTGGTATTTTAGGAAATGTGCCACGGAAATTTCATTCTCCTCCCACGCTATAGCCTGACTGGTAGGATGTGTTTTGCATCGGCACATTAAGTTTCAAATGTAAAACCACGTGCCGGGGGAAAAATTGCATTTCCATCTTTTGGTTTTATCGTCTGCTAATATCATGTTTAATCATAGTTATTAATAACAAGCGCATTAATTTTTTTACCATCAAAATTAATAAAATAAAATTGCGCTATTTACTCGAATCCGCTACAAAACCACGTGGTCGTAGGAAAAAATTGCATTTTCATAGTTTTCACGTAGCAGGATTGATTGATTAGATGTCTGCTTTACGTCCAGCGAGCAGTATTTCAGCTATATTCAGGACGGGAACAAGTTAACAAACAATAAATCAACGGAAAATGGGGGTGGGATGGGTCACAGGGAATACAATTTTGTCTGCCACTGGAAAAGTATGGAGTTTTGGGTAGGGGCGGGAAATTTAGCCTTTTGTAGCGGCTACAATGAGCCTACTCTTATCGAAATCTACAAAAGGGGTCTTTATCGTGCAAGGAGCGTGGCACTCTCAAAACACGTTACCCACTACGGTCAGCGGTCAGGCTTTCTGTATTCTGACCTGACAACCCCCCCCCCCCCCAAAGAGAGTGTCTCTCCTATCCGCCACCCGGGGACGCGCTGGGCTGCTCTGTGGGTCGAGCACTGGGAACACTGGGAGGATGGTCCCAGCGTAGCAGGATCGAAGGATATATAGCTAAACAAACTTATTTTCCGCAACGACTAAATTATTTAGTAAATAGTAAATAACGTTAGTTTATTTAAAAATACTGACACAATTTTGTATTTTTTTATATTTTTAATTATATTGAGCACTGCCATGCCCACAACCTCAAGACGAAGCAAGCGGAAATCAACGAGTGCTTACGCTACCCCAACAGATGCGCTAGATGTTCCGGAAACTACAGACCCCCTTTTTCCGTAGCCGGACAAAGTAGTAGTAAGAGACTGTATACAGCAAAAAAAATCGACACCAGTGTCGGTTACCACGAGAAGTGCACATGATGAAATGATGCCCACGCGAATGCGACGTAGTGCCAGCCCAACAAAGCAACAGGTATAACAATTTGTACTCCAAACACGCAACATACATGCACATTTCCTCAACCTGTTCACGTTCAAAATGCGCAAGGTAACAATAACATTGCCAGGAATGCTAATGTCAGATTCACTAACGGAGAATATGTTGATTTAGATAATCTCTTCGACTCAAATTACCCATCGCTTAAAGAGGAAAAAACCATCGTAATGTTAGATGGGGTCTTAACAACCAAAGCAAAAATCGAAACAAGTGGTAAACACTATTGAGAAATGGACAGATTCTTTTCTAGTCTTTACTAGCATATATGTTAGTGCTCACCCAGAAAAAAATACAAGGTCTTTTAAAATATATGCACTCAGTACGTTTGGGTGCATCAAGCGTGCGTGGTCTAGGTTTGAAAGAATATGACCAACATTTCAGGTTAAATATGGCATTTGACCCAAGCAAATCGTGGGACACTGTTGATAGCGAGTTGTGTTTAATATACATGACTAGTCATGGTAGCAATACATTAAATGTTCTGGCAGCATCGAAAAGTACTGGGCAAACTAGTAACTTCAATAAATGCTATAATTTCAATTATAAAGGATCATGCGACCGTAATCCATGTATTTACCAACACTTGTGTATTAAATGCTCAATGCCGGATCATCCTTTTTTATCATGTCCCCTGAATAGAAATCAGCCCCAGCTTGTGGGTCACCTCTTCCGTCCTAGAATACCTTGCCTATATTTTTCCATTTCACTCCAAAGACCCACAAGGTATGGCCAACCAAGAACTGGTCAAAGCTTTCAAGCACCCATATCTCTTGAAATTAGGAAATTCTCCAATCAAAATTGAACCATTAATTAAAGAACTTGAGACACATCCACTAAAGAATGTTGCAGAGGAATAAAAGGAGGGGTTTTTGCATGGTTTTCGTTTAAAATATACTGGTCCTAGAGAGCATAGGGAAAGTCCAATCTCAAATCTGCATATGAACACAAAACGGAATTAATAAAGTTAAAAAAGAAATAGAATTCGGTCGCATAGCGGGTCCTGCAGGTATCACCAGGCTTATTGCACACTTGTCTTACCCCAATCTTTTGGAATTAATGATTATATTGATCCTGAATTTTGCTGTTCGTTACACATCTTTCGACAGGGTTGTGGATATGATTAGTTCTTTAGGAAAACATGCTCAATTGGCAATTGTAGATATAAAAACTGCCTTTCGTATTTTAAGCTGACCTGCTTGGCTTAAAAATATTATACAGACAAAAATTTACCAATGGGCTGCTCAATATTTTGTAACTTGTTCAATTTATTGCTTTTCTATCGTTAAAAAATGTCATTTAATACAGCCAAATCATACATTTCAGCGATAAGTTATAAATGCAAAATTTTTGAATCTTTGTGATACTACTCAGCAGTTTATTGTAAAGAAATGCCTCGAGGGCATGAGAAGGGCGAAGTCCATGGCTAATACTAGGCTGCCAATAACGGAAAATATATTATTACAAATTTTTTCAAAATTGCCAGGTATATTCTTTAACATGTATGAAAATAAATTGTTTAAAGCAGCTTTTGCAGTTGCATTTTGGGGGGCTATTTAGAGTTGGCGAAATCACACTTGCGAAGGGCAAACATGTAAGCCAGATAATTTCTTAACATGATTTAAACTTTAAAGGCGATACCGCGGTTATTTTGGTGAGTTTTCAAAAACGGACAAGACTTGGAAAGGTGACAAAGTTATATTAAGAAAAACCAAAGGTTTGATTTGCCCTGTTACAAGCTTGCATGAATAGTTGGAATCTAGGCAAAAAATCTCTGGTCCATCATTTTGTCATTTTAATGGGAGTCCAATTACTAGATATCAATTCTCGGCATTGCTAAATAAGTGCTTGTCAAGAGCTGGTTTAAACTTTCAAAGGTTTACATCTCACTCCTTCCGCATAGGTGGAGCTAGTTACATGGCAAGAGAAGGCCGCTCCAATGAAGAAATAATGGCTTAGGGGCGTTGGAAATCCTTTTCATACAAGGGATATATACGTTAATGTAATGTCTTTGTAGGTCCTCCATCAGATTTTTGGATCATTCATTGTTAAAAAGGAGATTCTTCACTCCAGAAGCAGAAAGGGAAGTCCTTACCTTGGAATTGGCAATAACGAAGTTGAAATTCCTTGGCAAGGCTATAGTGGGTTAAAACTTGCTCAAGTGACAGATAAGTTGTTAACTTTATCTAAACTATGTAACGACCCAAAATGATAGTGATACATTGTGGGGGCAATGATATTGGGCAATTACAATTGCATGCAGCAAGAAATCTAGTAAAACGCATTTTGGATATTTTAAGAAAACATTTTTTTCCACAACAAGTGTTGTATGGTCACAATACTTCCCAGAAATAACTGTCGGTTTCAAGCAACCTGGAAGCAATGAATCGGGCCAGGGAGAGGTTATGCAGCAACCGAGACTATCAGGCAAGTAGCTATTATATTAAATACCCAAATATAAAAGTAATTAATGAGATCTTGTGGGCCAGTGGCCAAGTTTACCTCTCAGATTCGGGCAATGAAATATTCCTGGAAACTAGAAAGGGGGCTGTAGTAACATTTTTTTTAGTGTTTTACCTTTAATTTATTAGTGTACGTTTACATGTTTTGTAGGTTGCGTATACAAGGTTGGGCTCGGCTGAATACGACAAAGATGACGCTTCCCCCACCATGTGGCAAAGGTCAAAATCATTGAAAACAAGCTTAAGACCTTTTGGCCATTCCGCGTCACATTGAATCTTGACAACTGGTCACCCAGGGTCAAGTGCAATTTTGACGTTAACTTGTTGATTCACTGGATTTAATGTGAAATGGTGCAATTGTAGATAAATTCATTATTTTATCACCATTGCGGTATAAATTTGCTTAAATGAACGTTTTGATGCTAATATTGAAAATCCATTTGCAGGAGTTATATGACTTATAGATACTGTATATATATGTGTGCGTACGTTGATGAAAATTCCGTGGGCAGTATGTTTAATTGGATTAAAACTCCATGTGCAGGAGTTATGCGCCTTTTATTTGCTTTGCTGGGGCTGCAGCGTGCAAGAATTTGAAACTCCATTTGCAGGAGATATGTGACTTATAATTACTGTTTATATATATGTGGGTACTTTGATGGAAATTCCATGGGCAGTGCGTTTTACTGGATTAAAACTCCATGTGCAGGTGTTATTTAATTTGCGTAAACGAACGTTTTGATGCTAATATTGAAACTTCATTTGCAGGAGATGTGTGCCTTATTTGCTTTAATGAACGTTTTGATGCTCATATAGAAACTCCAGTTGCAGGAGTTGTGACTTAAAATTACTGTATATATATGTGTGCGTACTTGGATGAAAATTCCATGAGCAGTGTGTTTTATTGGATTAGAACTCCATGTGCAGGAGTTATGTGTCTTTTATTTGCTTTGCTGGGGCTGCAGCGTACAAGAATTTGTTGGCAGTTTAAATTATGGATTTCATTAACAGGCCAACAGTTATAAAGACTTATAAACTTAAAATTTTTGTTATTTACATTAATTAAGTTGTCAGACAGCAAAGTGGAAGGGATGTATTATACATGTATGTACCTACAGTATCAAGTCGTAAAATCTAGTCCGTCTGATCCTTGATGTACACAATCTGAAAACAATTATTGCATAGCTGTCCAGGCAGGTTATTTGTCCATTTGTTGTTTGTTGTTGTAGTTTTCTCTGTTAATAGGCCTTTATCAGTGTTATTTATAGAACAAGTACAGTTTTCGGTATACCCGTGAGCAGGTACTGTGATAAATGTGGTTGATAGGTGCTGTTGAAACATAATGGTGTGTCTACTGAACATAATGACATATCTAATAAAGATAATGAAATATCTACTAAACATAATGTAAAATCCACTCAAAATGAAGAAAGAACTGAATATAAAGCTAAGACTACTGAAAATATTACGTTTTCCGCTACAGAAGACAGCTATGGCGTTCCATAACGTTGCAACGTAAATTTTTATTTTGTCTAAAATTATATACCAATATTTTATTTTCCAAATTAGGCCCCTATTAGGGCAATTACATATAACAGTTATGATTGAGAAATATGTTAACAGTACAGTACATTATTACTTATACAAATACATGTATCACGAAAACAATTTAAAAGTAAAGTAAACATTAAGTATTGTTATTGTAGATTACAGAACCAGCACTCGCAAACCCCACAGTTTATGTATATAATAATACGTAATAATTTTGTTTTTCAGCCGAGGGCACCAAGGGACGGTGCTTAAGGTATGTGGATAGTACATATATCTCACATCCTCCTCATGCCCAATGCTGAAAAAACAATTGGGGAATATGAACTCAAGAAGCCATACAAGTCAATTAATGTTTTTCGAAATAAATTTTGCTGTTGCTGAAAGCACCGGATGTTCTTCTGAGTTCATGAGCCAAATCAGTTTGTTAATTGAGTTTAGATTATTAAAGTCTGAACAATGTTGGCTAATCATTTGCAAGAGGATATTTCTATCTTCATTTAACTTAGCACAGTCAAACAAAAAATGAGATTCGTCCTCCACCTCGCCAGAAGAGCAACGAAGGCAGACTCTGTCTTCTGGGAGAGTACCATGGTATCTGCCAGTTTCAATATTTAAATGATGACATGATATGCGGAATTTTGTGAGATTCCTCCTTTGCTCAGAATTATTTATAATTGAAAGATATTTCGCTCGTCCATAATTGGATTTCATTTTTATACAAGTTCTAATTTTCCATCCTTTTGTTCTTCAAGTTTTTTATACCATAGTTCCACAAATTTTGATTTTAATATAGCTTTAGCTTTATTTTTGAAAGTCTGTAGTGATGTGCTTGTTGAAAAAAGATTTCTTATTTCAGGCATGTTTACTAAAAGTTTGCATAGCACCATACCAAGATGATTTCTTGGAGAAGAAGAGGTTTTTAGATGTTTCAAATGCATCTTGGAGAATTGGAAATGAAGTCTTTAAATTATTCAAATGATGAAAATAGTTAATCATAGCTTTAATAATATAATATTGTAATGGAAATCTCCCAAATTCTGACAATGCGCCAAAATTTGAGGATTTACTATTAACTCCAAGAATAGATTTACAGAATTTAATATGAAGTGATTTACATTTTAAGTTTTGGTATGTTTTATCATTTCTAAACTTTGCTGTGTTTGTATTAAAACTTCCCCAAATTTCACATCCATTTAACAATATTGGTTTAATAGTATGATCAAAAACATGAATACTAATATGAATGGATGAATTTAATGATAATAAATCTTTATGTAATTTATAATAAGCTTTTAATGATTTTTTATAAAGTTATGATTGAGCAAAGGAGAATGTCCCAGATGCACTAAACTGCAAGCCAAGATATTTGTAATGTTGAACACATTCTACAACATTATTATCATAAACAAGTTTTTCATTAATGTACTTTCCTGCTTTATTGAAAACCAGAACCTTTGTTTTGTTGGGATTCACAGTCAAACACCAATAATTGCAATATTGTTTTAATTTATTTAATCGAAATTGTAATCCTGTTGCTGAGGTTGACAATAAAACTAGATCATCAGCATAAAGTAAGCATGGGATTGTTATTCAATACAATAGGATCAATGGAGTTTTTCATATATTCAAGTAGGTCATTGATAAAGAGTTTCAACAAATTGGGACTCAAGTTGTCACCTTGTTTTACACCGAGTTTAATTGAAACAAAATCTGTTGCACAAGAACTGGTCAATTTTACACAAGATTTGCTCAACTCGTACATACTTTTAATAACTTTATAAAATAGTGAACCAGTCCAAATGGAAAGAAGCTTTATTTTAATACCAGTATGGATGACAGTGTCAAAAGCCTTCTGGAAATCAACAAAGCAGACATATACCTTTTCATTTGAAGAATGACAATATTTATCAATAATACATTTAATAATGAACAAATGATCAGTTGTTCTGGCTTTTTTGTGAACCCTATCTGACAGCTATCAATTATACAATTCTTAGTTAAAAAGCATCTAGTCGTGCATCTAAAACACTATTAAAAGCTTTCCCAATAGCACTCGTGACAGTTATACATTGTACCTCTATAATCGTTAGGGTCTGTGACATCATTTCATTTATGAATGACTGTAATGTATCCATCAGCCCATGACTGAGGATATTTTCCTGTTGACAGACATGTATTAAATAATTTTCTGAAACTAGGTAAAAGAGATTGCCCATATTTTAACACATTGTTTGAAATGTTATCTAGACCTGGAGTTTTATTCAATTTAAGTTTTGCCAAGACCTTTGAGATTTCGTTATCAGTGATTGGAATATCAAGTTCATTAAAAATTTTGTTTTCTCTAAATTTTCTAATTTTTGTGTTAAAATCCTTAATCTGTCATTGAATTTTTCATTACTTATATTTAGATTCTTAAAGTGAGACTGCCAAGTGTCCGCATTAATTGCAGAGGACTTGTCATCTTTTTGGTCCTCTTTCAGATCATTCAAGAGATTCCAATATAATTTTGGATTGTCTTCATGAAGTGATTCTAATTGTTTTAATATAGATTCTTTATAAAGTCGACATTTTTGTTTTCGTGCTTTATTGTATTCTTTCTGCATTTTATAAAAATGATTTCTAATAGCTGAATCTTTTGGAAATCTAGAAAGTTTCTGTTCATAATTTATCAGATTTAATCTCATCTTTTTAAGATCTGCATTAAGCCACTTTTTATTAGATTTTGTAGAATTTTCACTTTTTCTTATTTTTTTCTTTAGGATTTAGAGACTGCTAGATTTATAATGTTTGTAAGCTCCATACTTGCTTCATTAATTGATTCTTGTGAATCTATAATGGTTTTTTGGGTAAAAATCCTGCAATAATTTTTTTAATGTCATCAGAACCTAAAGCATCAATAAAAAGAATAGATGAATCATCATTCCATATATAATTGGGGGCTAATAAGTGTGTAGCAGTTTTTGATGCTACATTGTCTTGTTTACATTTAGCTACAATTTCCAATTTAAGTTTACAATGTGTGTCAGATAGGGTTGGTATAAAATCTTCAACTTTGAAGTACAATACTTGATCCAGGATACCCTCCGATATAAAAACATAATCAACAGTACTTGATCCGTTAGGTGTATGACATGAATAACTGCCAAACATATCACCAAGTACACGACCATTGAGTATTCTTAGTTGGTTACTGATACATAAGTCTAATAACTTTTTACCTCTAGAATCTAAAATTTTGTCCTGGCTTTATATTTGTAATAAAGGTTTATCAATTAAAAAATCAGAGTGCACAGGTACAAAATCACTACTGTCATCTAAAACGAAGTCTTGCTCAGTAGATATTCTAGCATTTAAGTCTCCACAGAGTAATATATTACCTAGTTTTTGGTATTTAACAATATCTTTTTCAATGTTATCAAAAATGTCATAATCAATGTACTGGGTGTACGTCGAGCAGCTAGGTGGATAATATATTAAACAAATATATAGATCTTCTTTAAATCCGAAGAAATTTGTCCAGTTTTAGCCATTGGTATTCAGAAGAAGTATTTTGTAAAATTTTTACATGCTGTTTAATATTGTCCTTTACAAGTATTGCTAAACACCCAAAGTATCTTTTGTTGTGTTTGGATTATTTCCTACATATTGCATGACAATAAAAAGGGCCAATTCTGTTTGCGTTTAGATTGGGACCTGCATGAGTTTCTGTTAGTAAGACAATATCATATTTTCTAATATTCTTTAGAAATATGGGATCAGTTGTTTTGTCATTATGTTTAGAAGTCAGCCCTCCTACATTCCAGAAACACATTTTAATGGAAAAAAGCAGGCTTGTAATTTTTGGCATTGCCTATTATAATTTTACCAAAAATGACAAAAAGAAAAAAAATGATAATAGTAAATAAAATAGTTTTGGCAATATTCTTTGCCCTGTTTTTGTGAGTTAAAGAGATTGTGTAAAACAAAAATGAAATTATTTTTTCTTCTACTTTTCAAGTTTCTTTCTTGAAGCTACCAATAGTACAAAATTCTACTATAGAATACTAATTAAGCTTTAAGGTTAATTACCTTATAGTGTACCTGTATATTATAAATTGACAATATTGAGTACCAATAAAAATGACAATAATGTGTACCTGTGAAATATCAAAATTAATGTATACTTAAAATGCAAAAATGTGCATGTACATGTATACTAGAAAAATGACAATGGTGTACACAAGTTGAACGAATTGGTGTTAATACAATAATCTCAATTAATATAGAAGCATCACACAAAGCCACACCCTCTTTCTCTACCACGGAATCTCTGTCTGGATCTACTTCGGTTTCTAGTAGTGGGTAGTGGTATGCCCATAGAAGTGTGAATAGCTCTCTTTATGTTGCTGGCAAGAACGGATATGCGTTTGTCGTTCAGGTGTATCTGATCTTCTCTTAAAAGGTTCTCATTGGGATTGCCATTTACAAGCAAGTTGAAATGTTCTGCAAAGTATACATTATCGACTCCATTGAATTTGTGCTTTATAAGAGCATTAATGATCTGAGCATTTGTAGAATTGGTCATTGTGTCCCTTCTTGGAGTTGTGAGTGAAATAATGCATTTTGTATGTGGCCATTTGTTTGTTGCAGCATGCAAAATATCAAGAAGCTTGTCATGTTTTACTACATAATAGGAACGTCTAATGTTTTTTTTTTAACAATTTTTGTCGTTCTCGGTTCTATTGTAAAGTGCATCGTGAACGAAACGAAAGACAGTGTAAAAAGTAAATTTTGTAAATAAGATTACTTTTTAAACGTCAGGATTTGACACAAGATATTTTTCCTGTATTTCCTGTATTTTCCTGTTTTTTTTTTCGGGTCTGGAATTAGCAAAGTTGCTTCTATTGACCCCCTCCCATCTTAAATTTGATGGATATTTCTCCACCCGTATAAAAGCTAATTGTCTATAACTCTAATTGAGAAATAATTCAAACGTTGAGTAAAGCTTTTTGAAAAGTCATATCTATGGTATTAATGCTCTTTACCATTCAAGATGTGGGATGGGTCACAGGGAATACAATTTTGACTGCCTCTGGAAAAGTATGGAGTTTTGGGTAGGGTCGGAAAATTTAGCATTTTGTAGCGGCTACAATGAGCCTACTCTTTTCGAAATCTACAAGAGGTGTAATGCCTAAATCCTAGATATCTTAATAGGTTTCAATATATGCGTATTAATGAAATACAATGCAGTTTGTTTTGAGTCAATTTATTAAATGTCAAGGGTTTTATGCTAATTTTCATCGTCGGAAACCCACGTCCAGTCGCGTTCTAGCTTTGCTGCCACTTACCGAACGTGAGCACACTTGTACATATTTTCTCCTTTTTAATGTCCCATGGGACCATACTGGGAGGGTTCGAAGCAGTTAATGCCATGAACAACTCATTTCAGGACTAATTTTGTTTCTCAACTAAATTTTCGATATGTTTATATCTATTTAAGTTTTTGTCATTCCAAAATAATAACTGGGACCATACTGGGAGGGTTCCCAGTGCTCGACCCACAGAGCAGCCCAGCGCGTCCCCGGGTGGCGGATAGGGAAGACCCTCTCGTTGAAGGGTTGTCGGGTCATAATACGGAAAGCCTGACCGCGGACCGTAGCGGGTAACGTGTTTGGAGAGTGCCACGCTCCTTGCACGATAAAGACCCCTTTGTAGATTTTGAAAAAGAGTAGGCTCATTGTAGCCGCTACAAAAGGCTAAATTTTCAGCCCCTACCCTAAACTCCATATTTTCCAGTGGCAGTCAAAATAGTATTCCCTGTGACCCATCCCACCCCCATTTTCCGTTGATTTATTGTTTGTTAATTTGTTCCTGTCCTGAATATAGCTGAAATACTGCTCGCTGGACGTAAAGCAGACATCCAATCAATCAATTTAATGTCCCTTCTTGATTGGTCGCTTGTACTTCCGGCAAGCCTCGACTCCAATCAAGAAACACATAGATATGTAGTTTCGGTTAATAAATGTACCGTTTACACCATGAAGAACATTATCGATAAATTTTCCATTGACGGAGTTGAAACCTTTCCAAAAAGAAACCACACAAGCCTTAGTATCAGGAAAAGATGTTTATCTTTTTGTTAAAACGGGTGGAGGAAAAGGTCCGTGCTGTCAAGTATTCTCTCTTTTGTGGATAGAGAAACATGGGACCGACTGAAAAGTTCTTGTCGTATCACCGTTGGTGTCGATTATAAAAGAACAGAGCGATTACCTCGGTTTTACTGTCACTTGTTATGAGATGTAAAGTGATGAAAATGGAATATTAGAGGGGAACTATAAGTTCATTTTTTCGTCACCGGAATCTATGGTGTGTGTTTCAAAGTGGAGGACATGTTAACGTCCTATGCCTATAACAACTTGGGAGTTACTTGGAAGGAGCAAATACTGTGCTGCAGTGGTAGGTTTCAGTTATTTTGATACAAAATGTCAAGTTATATATTGGAATGATCCAAGTGCTCTGGTGAGTTTAGCATTAAAGGCGTTCTCTTTATATACAATTTATTCATTGTCAGGATAAGAGTTCTTCTCGAGGTACATATAAACAGCAACTAGATGGGATTTACATGTATATCTCTCGATAGTATAAAGATTCACACCATGCCAATTATATTTTGTAAATCAAGTGAACAACATTAAGAAAGAGTTTAAAAAAAAAGATTGTCCCACCTAAATGCATTTAGCTCGTAATATGGATACATTCTTTCCCCAAACCTAGAGGTTGAATTCAGTTGTATGTGGCAGCAATCTAACTTACGATTTGCGATGTAATATTTTATTTTGAGCAATGGTAATGGGTGAGAACATACCATACACGTACACCTTTATTATCACCCCCCCCCCCCAGTATGACTCGATCAACAGTAGGTGACAGGTGACTGACTATCTTAACCTCTAGACCACCGAGGTCCTTGTTTTTTATTTAAATGGTGCCAAGTTTGTATTAAAGAGGAGTACCTCGTATTCTGTTAGATATTGTTTTCCATCTTTTGCCTAGGATAAAATAATTTTGATTTAAAGGAAAAGGCTGACCCAGATTAAAATCTGGTGGTATAGCAATTAAACCAATATGGAGATCGGAGGGTCTAAGCAGTGTGTTATCATGATAATTATAGAACCAGCATGCTAGTATGTAAACATAAACACATGTGGTATTTACCTTCTATTGTTGAAATGGATGATTAATCGAGACATATCATTCGTTTTCATAAGAACTAATTTTTTATACCCCCGCTCGACAGAGTCGGGGGTATATAGTGGTCCTCGTGTCCGTTCGTCCGTCCACATTTGGTTTCCGGATGATAATTCAAAAAGTTTACATCCAATTTGAATGAAACTTTGGGATATTGTTATATATCAAGTTGGTAAGAAGCCTATCAATTTTGGGGGAAATCCGTCAAATTTCAAGGTCACAGTCCACGAAAAACGTTAGAAATTTTTACAAAAAAGTTGTTTCCGGACGATAACTCAAAAAGTTTATATCCGATTTGAATGAAACTTTGGGATATTGTCATATATCAGTTTGGTAAGAAGCCTATCGATTTTGGGGGAAATCCGTCATATTTCAAGGTCACAGTCCACGAAAAACGTTAGAAATTTTCACAAAAAAGTTGTTTCCGGACAATAACTCAAAAAGTTTGCATGTGATTTGAATGAAACTGTAAAATATTGTTATATATTTTGTTGGTAAGAAGCCTATTGATTTTGGTGGAAATCCATCAAATTTCAAGGTCACAGTCCACGAAAAACGTTAGAAATTTTCACAAAAGCGGGGATATCAGTTGCTGTGACTTTGGAGCATGTGGATTCTTTGATTTCCATATCGAGGTATATTCCCTGTCAACATTTTCATTCCAGTGCAGTACAGCCAGATTTGAACGGAACTTGTACTGATCATCACTAAATGAAATCCTTTTGTCTTGGAAAATATTCATAACATTGTTGAATGATTCAACATAAAATGTGTCCTTGGCTAAAACATAATCTGTCGGTGACTGGTATATTGTGAAGCGATGAATTACATTTTCCAACATCTTCAGTGCTTTTTTGCTTGTTATGACAATCCTGGATGGTTCATAATTTTCATCAGTCTTACATTTTGATGTCATATCACATTTTGAATGATTATTATTATAAAATCTTAACATCTAGACCACCGAGGTCCCTGTTTTTTGTTTAAATGGTACCAAGTTTGTATTAAAGAGGAGTACCTCGTATTCTGTTAGTTATTGTTTTCCATCTTTTGCCTGGGATAAAATAATTTTGATTTAGAGGAAAAGGCTAACTTAGATTAAAATCCGGTGGTATAGCAATTAAATCAATATGGAGATGGGAGGGTCTTATCAGTGTTCTGATATTTATAGAACCAGCATACTATTATGTAAACATAAACACATGTGGTATTTACCTTCTATTATTGAAATGGGTGATTAATCCAGGCATATCATATGTTTTCAAAAGATCTTATTTTTTTAAAGCGGCCATGCGGACCCTTTTGTTTTTCTTTTCAAAATTCTCTTTAGAAGTCGAGTCGCATCCTCGCTATAAACCCAGGGGCCGGCAGACAGTTTTTTGGGTGAGGCATCCTGGCTGTGGCTGGATGATGCTGAAGTTAATAATTCTTTCAATAACTCTTAATTATATGACAGAAAACAGTAATTTAACAAAAACAGTCATTCCGGTTGAAATAAAAGCTTTATTTAGCACTAAATGATAAAAATACTGTCGCACTTGATAAAATTTGATAAGAAAGAATTATTGTAATTATAAAAATTAGTAATGTAACGATTCCAAATATGTGTTCTATAATTGTATGTTTGTTCTTTGTACACTTTCTTTCCTCTCTGTGACTTTGGAGCATGTGGATTCTTTGATTTCCATATCGAGGTATATTCCCTGTCAACATTTTCGTTCCAGTGCAGTACAACCAGGTTTGAACGAAACTTGTAGTGATCATCACTAAATGAAATCCGTTTGTCTTGGAATATATTCATAACATTGTTGATTGGTTCAACATAAAATGTGTCCTTGGCTAAAACATAATCTGTCGATGACTGGTATATTGTGAAGCGATGAATTACATTTTTCAACATCTTCAGTGCTTTTTTGCTTGTGATGACAATCCTGGATGGTTCATAATTTTCATCAGTCTTGAATCTTGATGTCCTATTACATTTGGAACCTCTAGACCACCAAGGTCCCTGTTTTTTGTTTAAATGATACCAAGTTTGTATTAAAGAGGAGTACCTCGTATTCTGTTAGTTATTGTTTTCCATCTTTTGCCTAGGATAAAATAATTTTGATTTGAAGGAAAAGGCTGACCCAGATTAAAACCCGGTGGTATAGCAATTAAACCAATATGGAGATGTGAGGGTCTTATCAGTGTGTTATCATGATAATTATAGAACTAGCATACTAATACATGTAATGCCAAAATGTGTGGTGACACTTGTCAGGCAGTGGTTCCCCAAAATTTATGGAGTTCTTTACATGGGCCATATGTGGGAATAATAGGTTAAAATTTATTACCTCCCAAGACTTTATTTGTACTGAATCTAATTTTGGAGGGAAAATTATTTCATTGCTGTTGCCATTTCTAGTTGCATTTTTCTCATTCCAAACAAGAATAAAATTTCATGCAAAATACATTCATTTGTATCTCACATCTTTAAAAAATAACTTTACATGTTTTGAGGATAAACTTTTTTAACAAGTGGAATAGACCTAAACAGAGCATGTTACTAATGTATGGCTGCATAGCAACATAGACTTCCTGTGTAAACAATAACATGTTTTGTCTACGCCCATCTATGAATTAAAATACAAAACTGCATTTTGAGGACTATGTAAATGAAATTTGTTTGATACAACTTTTTGTTGTGTAATTTGAGAATGTTATTTGTTTCCTTCAAACTGTCACGACTTTGGAACAAAGCATATCTAAAATATTTTTTAGGTAATATAGATATTGTAAAAAATCTGTCTCTGATATTACAGTGACAAATACAATTAAAATGCCTTTTTTACTATTGGCTGCTATTTATACCTAGACCCTGGCCTTGCTTTTTTTAACTTCTAAAGCTATACTATTTTTAAGAACATGTATTGTCTTTTTATTCAGACAAGAATTCTTAAGCAATAATTTTGTGACGGTTAATCCATTCATGGAGTTTTCTGCATCTCTACAATTTATTTTAATATCCTTTCCTTGTCCAGTTCTCCTTATGCACTCAAGCATAGTTTCAATGTCTTTTGTCTTGTCAACCACAGGTCGTGCTCTTCTGCTTGTAAAAGTGTTAGTTGTTTTTATTAAATGCTCTTGAATTCCTTTCACAACTTGTCTTGACATGCATGTTTTAGCTGACTGAAATGAAGTGTTTGAGCTTGGGTTTGAAGCTGATTCGTAATTTTGCGGACTTGGATCTCCACACAGTTTTCATTCTGTATGTTTTGACCTATGCCCCCAGCTAAATTGACAGTGATATTCCATTTGTATTCATATGCTTGTTTTGGTGTTAAAAGCCAACTGACGTAAAAAATCATTCTAAATAACCACAGTTATATTTTGTGTGTCCTAATGCTGAAGCAAATACCCATAAAAAGTATGCATTGCGGATGTTTCTGTCACCTTCACCTATGCGATATGAATCATAGGTGTCTCTAATTAATAAGAACATAAAAAGAAATGAAGAAAGTGGATTGTCACTTGTTAAAGTCTTTTTTGTCGAGTGAAACTTCCATTGGTGCTTCTTTCTAAATACTGCCTGATCCAACCAGCTGTGGTGTACTGATGTCCACACACTGCACATTAATATTTTTCTACATTATGCATTGATTTAATGTTAATTTGATCTTTTTACGACTAGTTTTCAGAACACTCTGCACTGATTGGGCCATTGATTTGATGACAAATAATTATATATGTTTAGCGTTCTTTTTTCAGCGCGTCAAGTCTTGCTTTCAACTCGTTGTTTAGCTTATTCAGGCGATACAGTTTGTTTACGCAAGAATTACAACCAAACCCTTCACAACTTATTTTTCATATACATGTAAACTCAAATACTTCCTTTAAGACCTCAAATGTTGATTTGACCGACGTGAGTTTCCGATAATGGATCTTTTTAAGGTAGGTACCCTCTGACGTTTTTCTTTAAAGTCAGTTATAAAATAGACAAGTACTGAACTTTATAAACATTTCAACACAAAAATATTTTGACAGTATATACATCGGTGAAAAATTCTACAGCAAAGAGTTGAAGAAAAGTCACTTGTTCACATTTCTATAGAATACAATGGACCAATGGCCTTTCTATGTTATTTTCCATATGGGGTACCCCTTTTCGATTATTATTTCGTTGAAAAACAAAGTTAATTTAATGTTAAATTAAGAGAGATTATTTATGTTAAAGAATAGGGGCTTTATTTGGTGTTATTAAAAATATAGGTTCGCATTGCTTTTCTGGCTGAAAAATGAAGGTCAAATTTCATCGAGGTGCCCCTACGTATTCGAAATTTGATTTCTTCCTCCTAAATGTGAATAAAACTCCTTTTTTTTGGTGTATTTTCATACCAAAGATTGCATTTCTTTCCAAAATATATTTACTTTAACAATCATTATTGACCAATCGCGTTTAACCTGACAGTTTTTTCACGCTGTACTTTTTGCTCATAAAATGGCGCGCCCATACCGTTATGCAATAGTACATTGATACCTGCAAGTCTAAAAAGGGGAGATAACAATTTTCCATTTGTCAGTATCATGTCCAACAGTAATAAATATAAAGACTCAATTAAATTTAGAAAGAAATAACGGAGAAAAAAATCTGTCAAACAGTTTTTATCGGTGTTCTTAATATTAACAACAAACAGGGTTTTTATTTTAGTTATAACAGTTAACAACAATGTCAATTTTTATTATAACAGATAACAGCCTGCAATATTGGTTCTACAATTAACTTGACAAGTCTGAAATTTCCTTCTTGTTTGAGTTTTATCCCTATAAAGATAATTTTAAACAAATTTGTTCACTAACTTTAAAAAGTAAAAACTAATACCTGGAGTAAAACGAAATTAGCAGAAAAAAGGACAACACCTACAATCTTGTTCGATTGTCCGACGACTCCTTGAAGCAGTTAATGCCATGAACAACTCATTTCAGGACTAATTTTGTTTCTCAACTAAATTTTCGATATGTTTATATCTATTTAAGTTTTTGTCATTCCAAAATAATAACTGGGACCATACTGGGAGGGTTCCCAGTGCTCGACCCACAGAGCAGCCCAGCGCGTCCCCGGGTGGCGGATAGGGGAGACCCTCTCGTTGGGGGGTTGTCAGGTCATAATACGGAAAGCCTGACCGCGGACCGTAGTGGATAACGTGTTTGGAGAGTTCCATGCTCCTTGCACGATAAAGACCCCTTTTGTAGATTCCGAAAAAGAGTAGGCTCATTGTGGCCGTTTAAAAAAGACTAAATTTTCCGCCTCTACCCAAAACTCCATAGTTTTTCCAGTGGCAATCAAAATTGTATTCCCTGTGACCCATCCCACCCCATTTTCCGTTGATTTATTGTTTGTTAACTTGTTCCCGTCCTGAATATAGCTTATATACTGCTCGCTGGACGTAAAGCAGACATCGAATCAAAAACTAAAATAATAATGTTAATTTGAACTGTAAACCAATTTCTATTTTAGAAATAACATATTTGTTGTAACTCGGAGTTTATTTGTGTATGTTTAAACAAAATGCTGATCTATTATTGCGGTTATAATTTTTAAAGTAATAAAATTATTTGTGTATGTTTAAACAAAATGCTGATCTATTATTGCGGTTATAATTTTTAAAGTAATAAAATTATTTATATTTTTAATGGTTTAGGGTTCAACTTAAATTTTTTTTCTTGTTGGCTGGAAGTGACAACTTTCCGAAGTAAACACGCTTCTCGTTTTATTGCAAATGGCCATATTGCATAATTTTAATGAAACGGCATCAATTAACGCCATCTGACCGCCAATAAATTATTACACATAAAAAATTGATATTCATAAAAATTACAAAAGGGAATTTGGGATTAGAGCCCAGAAAAAATTGATTTGAACGCGAATGTACTATTAAAAGGTCGTAAAATGTAAAATAAATGTAAAAGATTTTCAGTTGTCGCTCTGAAGAATAAGAAACAAGATGTAAGATGATAATAGTTTTAAGTAAAACAATAATATTACTTTTTTCATAAACAACAACTCTAAAACCACTTACCAAAACCATTATTTCTAATACTTTTTAAACATTGCAGACATAATTTGCGGCAGGTTTATGTTTGTAAATACATGGATTACGTTAAATTTAAAGCCACTTTTATCATTTTTTCAGCTTTATCATGGAGTAACAGGGGAGAAAGATAAAAATCCCGACCTTCGGTAGAAAAACTGACAATACTCGTCAATTAAAATTGGAGTCGAAAACATACTTATGTACAGAATACTAAAAAAAAAACACGTAATCCATTAACTCGTCCGCTTTTAACTTCATACATAACAAGTATTTATTAAACACACCTACAGCACAAAGTTAAGAAAAACGCATATAAATAACACGTCTTCTGGACGTTTATAATAGAAATAGAGCCGATATTTTCGAAAATGTTATTTATTTTTGTGCATCTTATTTCTCCCCACACTTCGTTCGACTTGTGATGACTTGTGAAACAGATTTCTTTAATTAAGCTGATCCAAAATTTATTAGACTTTCGAGAGATAACAGAATATTTGATTGGAGGAGATATGCAAAAGACAGACAAACAAAAAAGAAAACAAATAACATGTCCTTCGAGGATTATATACTAGGTGTGAAAACCTAACATTTATTTTACAACCCAATAAAAAATGGAAAAAAATGGGAGTCATCCTTTAAATTGAAAATATAGTAGGAATAAAAAGTTTACATGTTCATTCTACACACATCTACACAGTTAAATATTTATACACTATAATTTGCCAAGTGCTAAAATCAGCAAGTTAATGTATTTAGTCATTTTGCCCCAATTTGGTAGTGGAATTCTTTTTTTGCTCTTGTAGGGCGTACCTATTTGTAGGCACGTGCTTCCACATTGTTTTCATAAAACAATACTACTTTGGTTATTAGTTCAAAATGATTTATACTCTATATTGATCTTTTTATGATGCGGATAAATCTTTTCAGCATCGTAAAAATAACAGTTAAAATGTCAGAGTGTCATGTTGGCGTTTTTTCGTTTATTAGAATCCTATTTATTTTCATGCAGTGTTTGGTTTTGACCTAAGAAACCAGTAATCGGACAGGTCTCTGATCTTTCAGTATAACAGACAACATTGTGATTAATCACTGAACAGAGCTGACAGGACGTTAGTCGTGGGCGAAGTTTCATAAAACAGATTGTATAAAGAATTTATTTAACGTATTTGCAACACTTAAATCGAAACACGAGATTACTGGAACGTTTTAATCTCGTACGAAGGAGAAAAACCCAATACTGTCATACAAATCCGGTATTTAAGGAGCATAACCAAATACTGAAATGATAAAATCTCGTACAAAGAAGCAAAACGTAATGCTGACTTGCTACAAATCTCATAACGAAGGATCTAAAAACCACAACAATATATTATACGAATCTCATTTTAAAAAGCAAAACCCAATTCTGACGTCATTATCATATCGTACCGAAGGATCAAAACCTAAATATTTTTTCATACAAATCTCTGAAGGAAATGGAACGCCACAACTGCCTTATGTTTACTTGCACATACTTTTTCAATACAAGCTCATACTTTTCTCTATAAGCACATACTATTCAATATGTGAACATAGTTTTTTATATAAGCACTTAACTTTTTCTAAATATGCAAAATATTTCCAATATATACACATATAGTTTTCTATACACGTACAGACGTTTCCTCTATGTGCACATACTATTGAATATATGCACCTTCATAGTTTTTCTATATATGCACGTATTTTGTCTATATACTTTTTCTGTATATGACATAACTATATGCGCATACATTTTCAATATGCGAATTATTATTCGTATTAAAATGTGCTTTATATGGTTAAAAATCACGGGAAAATCGATTTTGAAACACAAATGGCCGAGCTTACTTTAAAAAAGTTTGATTGCAAGAAGTGTGAGCATTTTGAACGGGAAAACATTCCCGATATTATCAGCTTGCTTTTCAAAACGCAATTTGGAATCTATAGAAGTTTCAAATTTAACAGACATAATAAAACTGATATCAGAATGTATAAAATATGGAGCACTTATCCAATGAGAATCAGAGGAAACTGGGGCTCAAATTTTGACATGGACAAATTAACTTCAGACAGTTTGTTAGACAGTGGTTTTCATATATCGGACATAGCGAAGCGTTAGAAAGTGTTCGAACGTACTATATATTGTCGAATGGCTCAGTTTGATATATCCAAAAAAGGCTTTTCAGAAATAGATGATGATTCCTTTCGTGGAACTGTATCTGAAATCATAAAAGATTTCCCAATGTGTGGTCAGCAAATGTTAAAGCTGGAAAAACAAAACGTCTTAGCGTCATTGACCCTATTGATTTAGGTCCTTGCACTCAAAATCATCTACTCTATGGCGGTTCAAGAAATGTTAGACCCCTAAAATTACTTTCACTTGGCAGCACTGCATTACACTTGCATGAAAGAAGGATGCAGGTGTGGTATACAGCATGGTCTCTCACACAGATATAAAACTGTTAAATATTCTCCTCTTACAGCTCATGGCCTAAGAGAAAGTTAAAAATCCTGTTAAAATTCAGATGAACGAGACAGAATTACAAGTATTCAAGGTGGAACGTCAACTTCAGTTATGTTTTAATGATCGCTGGTTCGATCTAACTTTGATTATGGTTGTTTTATTTATGGCAATGCTCGCAAGTCGCATGTCAAAATACTTGAAACTTTTCATCATCAGGGATTTCGACTGCCTTGGAGCCTTTCGAACTACACCTACAGACAGCTTGTATGTAGAAGCAGGCAAGCCGTCTTTGTTTCAAAGAAGAATAAAGCTCGCTTTGCAATATGAAACCAAATATAAAACATATCCTGTCAATCCCGCCCGCGACTGTTTTCAAACCCCTTTAACAAAACATGTTCGAAAAACTTTGGCCTCCGAATTAAATCTCATTTGAAAAATTCATGTATAAATTTAGATGAAATGTCTGCAATCGAAATTCCTCATAATAGCCCTTGGTTAAACCCCCAAACCGGTATTTATTTATGATCTAAGAAAACAAAAAGTCCGACACAAACCCTCTAATAATACAACACCATTTTGCAGAAATTAAATCTGTTACCCTGACTATAGTACTATTTCAACAGACGGGTCAAAGGACTGATAAAGTTGCCTCAGCCTCTACCTTCGGAGAGCTATATTGAAACTAGTTGTATACCGTCTGCTTTGTTACAGCTGATGCGCAAGCTATTCTTCATGCGATGAAAATAGGTGCTTCATCAGACGATTGCAAATTGATTATCTGCTCCGATTCCCTGTATTGTCTCCTGGCTATTAAAAAATTTAATAAATAAAAATCCTTACATTAAAAAAAAATTATTCAAATCTACAAATCTTCTTGCTCTTGGAAAAGAGGTTATCTTCTTTTGGATTCACATAAATGTCGGAATCCGTGGAAACACAGTCGGGGATCTGGAGGCTAAAAATGCCCTAAAGAATGATGTCATTAACTGTAGTAATCCTTTTACTGATTTTAAACCGTTGATTTTTAAATATATTTCTAGTTCGTGGCAGAGTGGATGGAATCCCCAAGTTCATAATAAACTTCATGAGATCCAGTCACTACTGCACACAAATAATGTTAAGTTTTAGATGTCGCAGAGACTAAGTTGTTTTAACAAAATGTCGTCTTGGTCATACCAGGACGACACACGACCATGACACGAATGTTTGCCATGCAACAGTCCATACACCATTAAGCACGTCTTTTTGGACTGTGTGGACGTTGCCCACATTCCGGAGCGTTTTTATTCTGAAGATACATTATTTTTAGTTATTTAAAACCGTTGCAGGCGACAAATTTTAAGGTCTTTAAAAGAACTTTTTTATTTAATAAAATTTAATTTCACTTTAAATTGTAATGCTTTATATCTTTCATTGTTTTAACTATCATTTTTATCTGTCTATTTCAATAACTGAGGAATATTATACTAAAGGACAAAAAATGTCATTAATTTTGAATATAAAACGATAATTAAGGAAAACTCTTTAATATAAGTCTGACAAAATCTTCTGCTTTGACTCAAACAAACTCGGTTACAAGAAACATCACTCAAATTAAATTTCACAGAAATATAATTAGTGTTTTTAAAGAAAAAACAGTACAAAACAAATGCGACTTGAAGCATGTTTACTATTCAAAGAACCTTTCTATGAAATGCACAAAATGGCAAAACAATCAAATATGTTTGTTTACTATTTAATAGTAATACTTATAAAAATGTTATTAGTATATTTGAAAAATGTTATTTTTTACGTCAAGTTAATTTGGGATACATTGTTAAAATTAATTTTAAAGAAATCTAATTAGTTTTCAAATAAAAATACAATGAACAAAAAGAAATACTTTATGCCTTTTCATTATAAAAGGACAGTCTTAAATAGGCTTCAATTCAAGAACCTTTCTATAAAAAAAAACAACTTTGCAAAACTATTTTATCTTGATAAACTAGTTTATATAAACAATCCACAATAATATACAGGTACATGTATATTCTACATTTTTCATTTAAATAAAAGGAAATTAAAGTCCAACATCTTGTATACCTTGTCTACACTAAGCCATAGTATGTATTCAAAAAGAGGTTAATCAGCCTATCATCTGCCAGTTCTGGTCCTGGTAGCATAGAACTGTATTAGCTGTGGGAAGAAAACCAAGATCATCTCTAACTTGACAAATTCTATTAAAGGTTAGTGCACAAACCCCAATACTGGCTCCTCTGATTCACCTGTCAAAAATTCAATTATATTGCTCAGTGACAATCCTGGTCTTCTTCCACCTGTAAAATATGTAGATTGATAATTAATCAAATGTTCTAAATGTTCTTGTAGCTTTGATTTACTGTTGTGTTGTTATACCAAGAAAATATAATTACAGCAAATTCTTAAGAATCCTTGACAAACACAAAAGGCAACACATATAGTTTAGCCAAGTTATATCAAGCAGTATGTAACAATAGGAGTAAAGTGTTTGTTACGAGCTGATGAGGCATGTAAACCCTATAAGTCCTTCTTAACTCTACACCAAGGAGATGCTCATATTTAGACGTGTGATACAAGTGAGGAAATATTTATGAGATCTCAGATATAAGTTAAACACAATACTATTGAACACGGTTTAGAAACCCCTGAACTTGGATCGTAAAAAAGATTATCAAGCAGACTTTTGATACAGATTACAATCCATGTCATTATAGCAATAATCTCTTATAAACTCGAAACACACCTTTCACACTTATCGTATAACTTTTAATAACGTGAATCTGTGAGATGTGGATTTGTTAAGGTGAGATCTTCAGAATATTACGTCCTGAATATATCTGAAATATTGCTTGCTGGACGTAAAACAAAAATCAATAAATCAATCTTCAAAATATCAATTTTTAATATTTAGATTACAGTTTTATTTTCATTTTTAATTAAATGATGTTTTCGGTTTCTTGGGTTTTAGCAAGTGTAAATTGTTAAGGTTTATAGACTTATCGACCCTCAACACAACTTCTGAAAAGCTTTTGATGATTTGAGTGAAGCTTTTGCTTAACAAACATATAAAAAAAAACAAAAACGAATGTTTCCCGCAAAGTTTTCAAAAGCCTATATCACGAAAAAATTCTATTAAATATTCCACAATGGTTTACTTTCACCTTACATATTCTTTCAATGAAATGTCACAAATAGTCGTCAGAAAACGATAAATCGAGGACAAAGGAGAATAAAAACTGGGGCAAGTGCATGTGCTGAGAATGAATACTCCATTAAAAATCCGGTAATAAGTCATACCCGGTGGTAGTCATAATCCCGCAAAAAGGAGGAAACGTGGTTACGACAAGCGGAACAAATAATGGTAATTTTTTACTCGGATATTCGGATTCGTATATTTTCAATCTTACCACGTTAACCCTAGTTATGTAGCTTTACTGTCATTAGACACACTCTGTCGAAGAACCCTGAAAGGAAATGCAGGCGTTGGAGAACTTGATCAATTGGGAGATGAAGACTATATATGCAGGTGCTGCTAGAATGTTGCCATAAAAAAGGAATTTTCTCAACAGGAAAAATACCTTTTGTAGTATTACCTACAGTCTGTTGAAAAACTCATCCACCAGACATGTTATCAATCAGAAATCCATCATTTTAATAATTACAGTAATAGAGAACAAAGAACCGTCCGCAAAAACAATTTGTATATACTAAATAAAATGTATTTATTTGCGTGTCTGTGTGTGCTTATATTTATATGAAATATCAAATTAAACACGATTTAGCAGACTACAATTCCGTAACTTAATTGTGACAGTACTAATATTATTTCTTCTTGATACAATTTCCAACGTTACATCTTTATTATCATTTTTTAAATCGTGTCTTTCTTGCCACTGTTTTAATAAACTCGAGCAGGTATAAACGGTATCATATAAAATTATTTTTATATTTTATATCAACAGTTTTAAGGACATATATTTACTTTAAAAACTGAATGTTTTCAATATGACATTATGAATGTATCGATCAATCTGTTAATTTCACTGACAAGAATTTAAATAGATGGGTGGGAACGATGAGCTCGATTAATAATTACCTATACATCAATTAACGAATGGATGGGCGGAGAACGCTCTGCCGTATTAGGAGCAATTTGTCCGATTCTCCACTGATTGGCGACGGACGGAATTATGAGTAATCTGTGACTTGTCACGCTAACATTCGCTTCATCTAGTTTAACAAGTTCTATCTAGCAGTATGTGACAACTATTCCGCTAACAAATTCAGAAAAGAATGTTGACGACCAGGTAAAGCATGTAAACATTATTAGTGTTTACAATAACTCTCGTTTACCAGTAATTGAATGACATTCTCGTTGCCATAAGTTTTACACGAGGGAGAAAATAATCTGTCTGGGAGGGTTCCCAGTGCTCGACCTACAGCAGCCCAGCGTGTCCCCGGGTGGCGGATAATGGAGACCCTCTAATTGTGGGGTTATCAGGTCATAATACGGAAAGACTGACCGCGGACCGTAGTGGGTAACGTGTTTGGAGAGTGCTACGCTCCTAGCACGATAAAGACCCCTGCAGTAAATTTGGACTCATTGTAGCTAGTACAAAACGCGAAATTTTCCGCCCCTACCCAAAACTCCATACTTTACCAGTGGCTATCAAACTGGTATTCCCTGTGACCCATCCCACCCCATTTTCCGTTGATTTATTCTTTTTTTACTTGCTCCCGTCTTAAATATAGCTGAAATACTGCCCGCTGGACGTAAAGCAGACATCCAATCAATCAATTACGTAAATCTCAAAGCCTACATTGAATATGATTCAATTTAAAATACTTTTAATAACCTTGATATGGAATTGGATTCGTAATGCTACCAATGATAAACCGATTGCAAGTTTAGAGATGTTATAAGCTTGAAACAAACCTTTCACACATATCTTATGACCTAATAACATAAATATGTAAGACATGGATTTGTTTCAGGAATAACTCGAGAATACTCGTTTCTTGCGTCTAGATACGAGCATAAATTAGCTTCCCTTTTAAATGATAGATATATTTTTTACGTCAAGTTAATTTGGGATACATTGTTAAAATGAATTTTAAAGAAATCTAATTGGTTTTCACATAAAAATACAATGAACAGAAAGAAATACTTTATGCCTTTTCATTGTAAAAGGACAGTCTTAAATAGGCTTCAACCCCGTGTGGGACCCGGGGCACAGGAGAATAGGCCCACGGCTTCCTCAGCCTGCAGTAAGAGTCTGCTAACAGAGGCAACACTTGCCGTGTGTTGCGACCCGTGTCGATTACAGGACGGGATTTCAGTAGGCCGGGTAAACGGTCCCGATAACTTACTGAACCCTTACTTTTTCTAGACGGGAAATCGAGTTAGCCCTGACTTCGATGAATCGGCATGTCACGTCTTGCCCTTTGTGAATCCTTCTCATTTAAGCTACTCTATTACATTATTTTCCTTCAAACTGATTCACGAAATATATATACAATTTGATAGACGGCTTCCTTTCAGGATTTGCAAAGAAGGCGGTGGCTGAAGGGCAAAGCTTCCTCAGCTTTATAGAGGCGACATGTTTGCCGTGTGTTGCAACCCGTGATGGTGGAGGAAGGGATCCTGGTGGTTGAGAGATCACTCTATGCTGCATCCATTAGTGCGGGTCAGCGGGTTTGATTTTCAATACACCACTTTGGCCCTGATTTCAACTAGACGGGAGACCGGATGGACCCGGTTCGGTCAATCGGCTGGTCATGCCGAGCCCTTAACAAGCTTGTCATTATTCTTCTGATCACTTGATCATATCTTGTAATTCTTTCTACCAAAGTTTTTCAATTACAAGCTGTTAAGAAGGCGGTGGCTCATGGGTCAATCAAGTAGATAGAGTTTCGAACGGTTGTTTCGCCAGTTAACTCTGGCACGAAGCTTGCGTTCGTTAGGAAATTCATCTATTTGAGTATACCACCCTTGGAACACCTGATGCTTTCTGCTGGTTATCCGCAGAGACCAAGCATCGCCCCTGTTGGCACTCCGTGGCGGGTGGGTGACAAGGGTGGTGAACCGCGTTCTTTTATCATGGCTACACAAACCCAATTGAAATTAGGTCCAAAAAAAAGAAAAAATGATTTTCCCCTTGAAGAGATGGTGGATGAAGATCACTGGTCCAGATTTATAGTTTTATCAAGTAAAGATCCCAGTAAACCCTTATCTAAAGTATCTCCCTTCATTATTGAAAAATTAATCAAAGGTTGTGCAGGAGAAGTGAAGAATGTCACCAAAATGAAATCTGGTTGTCTCCTGATTGAATGCAGTAAAAAACATCAGTCCTCAAATCTACTTAAACTAACACAAATTATTGACTTGGAAATTTCGGCCTCACCTCATAGGACATTGAACTCCAGCCAAGGAATTATTAACTACCGAGACGATGACCTCGCCGAACTGACTGACGAGGAAATCTGCAAAGAATTACAGCCTCAGGGTGTAACGAAAGTGAAAAGGTTCATTGCCAACAGACAGGGTGTTCAAGTTAAACTGAACACCTTTCTGTTGAGCTTCAACACTCCCACTGTCCCTCAGTCAATCAAGATGGGTCTTTACAGTGTAAAAGTCAGCGCCTACATACCGAACCCGGTGCGCTGCTTTAAATGCCAAAAGTTTGGACACGGCAAGGGACAGTGTAGAGGAACACTGATCTGTTTTAAGTGTGCTGAAGTAGGGCATGAGGGCTTTACCTGCACAAACAATCCAAAATGTGCTAATTGTGGTGAAGCCCACATGTCCTCATCAAAAGACTGTCAACATTATAAAAAAGAGAAAGAAATTCGGAAATTAAAGATAGAAAAAAACATCTCTTACCCTGAGGCCCGTCGTCTGTTCAGTTCGGCGAGGAATTCCTCTACTGCTACAACGTCATATGCCAGTGTGACCAAACGCGTCTATGTTACAAGCGAGACGCAAACAATGATCACTTGGCCTATTGATCAAAAAGATCCTGTTAGACTACCAGTAGAAACTTCTAACAAAATTATATCATCTTCTCGGAAATCTTCAACAACTCAAACCTCTACATCTTCATCAACTAATAAATCTAAACCATCCACCTCTTCTTCAAGCAGTCCCCCAAAAAAAGTAAATAATTCCAATAAAACTGAACAAAAAAATACCAAAATTAAGGAAAATAAAAATATCGACCGTACTCCCACGTCGAAATCTACGAAGGATCCAGTCCTGGTCCAAAATAGATTCGGCAGTCTCGACGACGTATTCGACGAGACCATTTGGGGCGACAAAATGGATACACTACCCCCAAGTCGATCACCAAGCGCAGATGGGCGGAGTAAACCAACTCGCAAAACAAGTATCTCCCCCATTCGACTACCCAGATAATGGATACAATAATACAATGGAATTGTCGAGGTCTTAAGATTAATTTTCTTGAAATTACATTATTAGTTCAAGCCTTTCTTCCTGTTGCATTTTGCCTCCAAGAATCGCACCTAAAACGAAGTGACAATATATCTTTAAAAAACTACTCTATATACAGCACATATGTAGACGAGAATGATAGAGCTGCTGGCGGCTCTACCATTCTTGTAAAAGATCAAGTTCTACATAGCCCTGTAGATCTCAACACCGATCTTCAGGCGGTTGCTGTTAGAATATCTTTAGACAAAACAATTACTTTATGCTCTGTGTATATCCCTCCAAATTCTTCATTAAATTTAAATCAGTTGAAACATCTTACTGATCAGCTTCCAGCCCCTTATATATTACTTGGGGACTTCAACGGACACAACCCTTTATGGGGCAGTAACACAATAAACGATAAAGGTAAAATTATTGAAGGCTTAATGAATCAGGAAGATCTGTGTATTTTTAATGATGGTTCAAATACATATTTACATTCTGGGAATGGATCATATTCGGCTATTGATCTTACAATAGCAGATCCTTCTCTGTTGCCCGATTTCTCATGGAAAGTCCATGACGATCTCTGTGGCAGTGATCACTTTCCCATTATCTTGGAATCTTTACACTCTTCAAACACAGAACGAGTCGCTCGGTATAAATTTGGCAAGGCCAATTGGCCTCTATTTGAACAACTCTGTATAGAGCGACTTAACTCGGATACTTTTGAAACTATTTCTGATCCAATTTTAAAATTCAATGAAACACTTATTTCAATTGCTGACGAAACGAACGGCGCTTTAATAAACACCCAACTCGAAATAATCTTAACCATTTCCGAATTTTTCGAGCGAAAGCTCGCAGGGTAACGAAACAAAGACGACGCACTTCTTGGCGTAACTTTGTTTCTAAACTGAATAACCATACCCCCATGAATAAAATTTGGAACATGATTCGTAAAATTAAAGGTAAAAACAGTAAAACAAATGTCCATCATCTAAAGGATGGACAAGACTTGTTAACATCAGAGTCAGACATATCAAATAAATTGGCCGAAACATTTGCAACACACTCCTCTGCTGAAAATTATCATCCCACTTTTCAGCGGATCAAAATTCAAAAAGAAAAATCAAAGCTTAATTTCCAGTCAAAAAATTTAGAAGATTATAATAAACCTTTTTCTTTGGAAGAGCTAAAAACTTCATTGAACAAATCTCACGATACAGCATGTGGTCCAGATGACATCCATTATCAACTTCTCAAACATCTGCCACAATCTTCACTCCAATGTCTTCTAAATCTTCTTAACAACATTTGGGAAACGGGTGACTTACCATCTATTTGGAAAATGGCCACTGTTGTGCCTATTCCCAAACCAGGAAAAGATCACTCGGAAGCGTCCAACTATCGGCCTATAGCCCTCACAAGCTGTCTTTGTAAAACCATGGAAAGGATGATCAACGATCGCCTTGTCTGGTTTTTAGAATCGAACAACCTAATCTCGAATATTCAGTGTGGATTCAGACAAGGTCGTAGTACTATTGATCATCTGGTGCGTTTCGAAACATATATTCGAAACGCATTTGCCAAAAACGAACATGTTGTGTCTATCTTTTTCGATTTAGAAAAAGCATATGACACAACATGGAAATATGGTATTTTAAAAGATCTTTTTGATATGGGGTTGAAAGGTAGACTTCCTACCTTTATCTCAAACTTTTTATCTGACAGAGAATTTAAAGTTAGGGTCAATTCTACGTTATCTGACCCTTTTGTACAGGAAATGGGTGTTCCCCAGGGCAGCATCCTTTCTGTCACTTTATTTAGTATTAAAATTAATAGCCTTGCTCAAGTTTTAAAAGATAATATTGATGGTTCTCTATATGTTGACGACTTCCTCATATGTTACCGAGGGAAAAATATGAATAATATCGAACGTCAGCTGCAGTTGTGTTTAAATAGAATAGAGAAATGGGCAATGGAGAATGGTTTTAAATTCTCCACTGCAAAAACTGTTGGGATGCATTTTTGTAATAAACGTAAGATGCATCCTGATCCTGAATTAAAATTATATAATAATCCTATCAAAATTGTAAAAGAAACTACTTTTCTTGGTCTCATATTTGATTCAAGGCTAACCTTTCTTCCCCATATCAAAATGTTAAAAAATAAATGCCTAAAGGCATTAGATATTTTAAAAGTCGTATCCAGCACCGACTGGGGTGCTGAATATGATGTTTTACTCAATCTATATAGATCGCTGGTTCGATCGAAATTGGATTACGGTTGCTTTATTTATGGTTCTGCTCGCAAGTCATATGTCAAAATCCTTGATACTATACACCATCAAGGATTGCGACTATGCCTTGGAGCTTTCAGAACCACACCTGTTGATAGTTTATATGTTGAAGCAAACGAGCCTTCTTTGTTTCAAAGAAGAATTAAGCTCGGTTTGCAATATGCAACCAAATTAAAGGCTTATCCTGGCAATCCTGCTCACGACTGTGTTTTCAAACCTCTTTACAGATCCGTTTTTGAAAAAAACTCAAATAAAATTAAACCTTTTGGACTGAGAATAAAACCTCATTTGGAAAATTCTGGTGTAAATGTAGATGAAATTGCCACTATTGAAATTCCTAAAAATCCCCCTTGGTTAAATCCGAAACCTACATTTAATTATGAACTTAGAAGATTTAAAAAGTCCGACACCAACCCTCTATTATTACAACAACATTTTGCCGAGATAAAATCTTACTATCCTGACCATAGTGCAATTTATACAGACGGATCGAAGGACGGTGATAAAGTTGCATCAGCCGCTGTCTCCGGAGAGCGTGTTGAGACTCGCCGTCTTCCTTCTGCATCCTCTGTATTTAGTGCAGAAGCTCAAGCAATTCTTCTTGCACTGAAAATTGTCGCTACGTCAGATGAGTGTAAATTTATCATCTGTTCCGACTCTTTG
The DNA here is from genome assembly GCA_944474755.1 of Limnoperna fortunei. NCBI lineage: Eukaryota > Metazoa > Mollusca > Bivalvia > Mytilida > Modiolidae > Limnoperna > Limnoperna fortunei. Next base: position 46,233,977 of record OX104119.1, read on the forward strand.
TCTTGTCTTCTTTCTATTGAAAATTCGAAAACAAAAAATCCATTTATTTTAAAAATACTTGAAATTTATAAATGTCTTGTTACTGTTGGTAAAGAGGTTGTGTTTTTCTGGATTCCCAGTCATGTGGGAATCCATGGAAACACAGTTGTTGACCAGGAAGCCAAGAAGGCCTTAAATGATGAAATTATTTTGTGTTCAGTTCCTTTTAATGATTTTAAACCTTACATTTTTAAATATATCTCTACTTTGTGGCAGAGTGGCTGGGATCTCCAAGTTCATAATAAACTTCATGAGATCCAGCCACAATTGCGCAAAGGTAATTTTAATTGTTATAGAGATCGTCGAAGAGACCAAGTTGTTTTAACCAGGTGTCGTCTTGGTCATACCAGGACGACACATAGTTTTATTTTAAATAACGAGCCAACACCAGAGTGTGTGCCATGCCACTGTCCATATACCATCAAGCATGTCTTGATGGACTGTATTGACGTGGCACCCATTCGGGAACGTTTTTATTCGGTTAATTCATATTATAATTTATTTACAACTGTTGCTGGCGACAAAATTTTACAGTTTTTAAAAGAAATTAATTTATACAGCAAAATTTAATTTGTCTTTATATTTTGATATTGATATATTTTATTGTTTTAATTTTCATTTTATCTGTATATATGCTCATTGTATTGTATGAGATCAAGTTTTATCATTTAAGGAGGGATATTCTTGAAATAATTTAACTATTTCCAAATTTTCACGTCCTGAATATAGCTGAAATATTGCTTGCTGGACGTAAAACAACAAACAATCAATCAATCAATCAATCAATCTGCCAGTTCTGGTCCTGGTAGCATAGAACTGTATTAGCTGTGGGAAGAAAACCAAGATCATCTCTAACTTGACAAATTCTATTAAAGGTTAGTGCACAAACCCCAATACTGGCTCCTCTGATTCACCTGTCAAAAATTCAATTATATTGCTCAGTGACAATCCTGGTCTTCTTCCACCTGTAAAATATGTAGATTGATAATTAATCAAATGTTCTAAATGTTCTTGTAGCTTTGATTTACTGTTGTGTTGTTATACCAAGAAAATATAATTACAGCAAATTCTTAAGAATCCTTGACAAACACAAAAGGCAACACATATAGTTTAGCCAAGTTATATCAAGCAGTATGTAACAATAGGAGTAAAGTGTTTGTTACGAGCTGATGAGGCATGTAAACCCTATAAGTCCTTCTTAACTCTACACCAAGGAGATGCTCATATTTAGACGTGTGATACAAGTGAGGAAATATTTATGAGATCTCAGATATAAATTAAACACAATACTATTGAACACGGTTTAGAAACCCCTGAACTTGGATCGTAAAAAAGATTATCAAGCAGACTTTTGATACAGATTACAATCCATGTCATTATAGCAATAATCTCTTATAAACTCGAAACACACCTTTCACACTTATCGTATAACTTTTAATAACGTGAATATGTGAGATGTGGATTTGTTAAGGTGAGATCTTCAGAATATTACGTCCTGAATATATCTGAAATATTGCTTGCTGGACGTAAAACAAAAATCAATAAATCAATCTTCAAAATATCAATTTTTAATATTTAGATTACAGTTTTATTTTCATTTTTAATTAAATGATGTTTTCGGTTTCTTGGGTTTTAGCAAGTGTAAATTGTTAAGGTTTATAGACTTATCGACCCTCAACACAACTTCTGAAAAGCTTTTGATGATTTGAGTGAAGCTTTTGCTTAACAAACATATAAAAAAAACAAAAACGAATGTTTCCCGCAAAGTTTTCAAAAGCCTATATCACGAAAAAATTCTATTAAATATTCCACAATGGTTTACTTTCACCTTACATATTCTTTCAATGAAATGTCACAAATAGTCGTCAGAAAACGATAAATCGAGGACAAAGGAGAATAAAAACGGGCAAGTGCATGTGCTGAGAATGAATACTCCATTAAAAATCCGGTAATAAGTCATACCCGGTGGTAGTCATAATCCCGCAAAAAGGAGGAAACGTGGTTACGACAAGCGGAACAAATAATGGTAATTTTTTACTCGGATATTCGGATTCGTATATTTTCAATCTTACCACGTTAACCCTAGTTATGTAGCTTTACTGTCATTAGACACACTCTGTCGAAGAACCCTGAAAGGAAATGCAGGCGTTGGAGAACTTGATCAATTGGGAGATGAAGACTATATATGCAGGTGCTGCTAGAATGTTGCCATAAAAAAAGGAATTTTCTCAACAGGAAAAATACCTTTTGTAGTATTACCTACAGTCTGTTGAAAAACTCATCCACCAGACATGTTATCAATCAGAAATCCATCATTTTAATAATTACAGTAATAGAGAACAAAGAACCGTCCGCAAAAACAATTTGTATATACTAAATAAAATGTATTTATTTGCGTGTCTGTGTGTGCTTATATTTATATGAAATATCAAATTAAACACGATTTAGCAGACTACAATTCCGTAACTTAATTGTGACAGTACTAATATTATTTCTTCTTGATACAATTTCCAACGTTACATCTTTATTATCATTTTTTAAATCGTGTCTTTCTTGCCACTGTTTTAATAAACTCGAGCAGGTATAAACGGTATCATATAAAATTATTTTATATTTTATATCAACAGTTTTAAGGACATATATTTACTTTAAAAACTGAATGTTTTCAATATGACATTATGAATGTATCGATCAATCTTAATTTCACTGACAAGAATTTAAATAGATGGGTGGGAACGATGAGCTCGATTAACAATTACCTATACATCAGTTAACGAATGGATGGGCGGAGAACGCTCTGCCGTATTAGGAGCAATTTGTCCGATTCTCCACTGATTGGCGACGGACGGAATTATGAGTAATCTGTGACTTGTCACGCTAACATTCGCTTCATCTAGTTTAACAAGTTCTATCTAGCAGTATGTGACAACTATTCCGCTAACAAATTCAGAAAAGAATGTTGACGACCAGGTAAAGCATGTAAACATTATTAGTGTTTACAATAACTCTCGTTTACCAGTAATTGAATGACATACTCGTTGCCATAAGTTTTACACGAGGGAGAAAATAATCTGTCTGGGAGGGTTCCCAGTGCTCGACCTACAGCAGCCCAGCGTGTCCCCGGGTGGCGGATAATGGAGACCCTCTAATTGTGGGGTTATCAGGTCATAATACGGAAAGACTGACCGCGGACCGTAGTGGGTAACGTGTTTGGAGAGTGCTACGCTCCTAGCACGATAAAGACCCCTGCAGTAAATTTGGACTCATTGTAGCTAGTACAAAACGCGAAATTTTCCGCCCCTACCCAAAACTCCATACTTTTCCAGTGGCTATCAAACTGGTATTCCCTGTGACCCATCCCACCCCATTTTCCGTTGATTTATTCTTTTTTTACTTGCTCCCGTCTTAAATATAGCTGAAATACTGCCCGCTGGACGTAAAGCAGACATCCAATCAATCAATTACGTAAATCTCAAAGCCTACATTGAATATGATTCAATTTAAAATACTTTTAATAACCTTGATATGGAATTGGATTCGTAATGCTACCAATGATAAACCGATTGCAAGTTTAGAGATGTTATAAGCTTGAAACAAACCTTTCACACATATCTTATGACCTAATAACATAAATATGTAAGACATGGATTTGTTTCAGGAATAACTCGAGAATACTCGTTTCTTGCGTCTAGATACGAGCATAAATTAGCTTCCCTTTTAAATGATAGATATATTTTTTACGTCAAGTTAATTTGGGATACATTGTTAAAATGAATTTTAAAGAAATCTAATTGGTTTTCACATAAAAATACAATGAACAGAAAGAAATACTTTATGCCTTTTCATTGTAAAAGGACAGTCTTAAATAGGCTTCAACCCCGTGTGGGACCCGGGGCACAGGAGAATAGGCCCACGGCTTCCTCAGCCTGCAGTAAGAGTCTGCTAACAGAGGCAACACTTGCCGTGTGTTGCGACCCGTGTCGATTACAGGACGGGATTTCAGTAGGCCGGGTAAACGGTCCCGATAACTTACTGAACCCTTACTTTTTCTAGACGGGAAATCGAGTTAGCCCTGACTTCGATGAATCGGCATGTCACGTCTTGCCCTTTGTGAATCCTTCTCATTTAAGCTACTCTATTACATTATTTTCCTTCAAACTGATTCACGAAATATATATACAATTTGATAGACGGCTTCCTTTCAGGATTTGCAAAGAAGGCGGTGGCTGAAGGGCAAAGCTTCCTCAGCTTTATAGAGGCGACATGTTTGCCGTGTGTTGCAACCCGTGATGGTGGAGGAAGGGATCCTGGTGGTTGAGAGATCACTCTATGCTGCATCCATTAGTGCGGGTCAGCGGGTTTGATTTTCAATACACCACTTTGGCCCTGACTTCAACTAGACGGGAGACCGGATGGACCCGGTTCGGTCAATCGGCTGGTCATGCCGAGCCCTTAACAAGCTTGTCATTATTCTTCTGATCACTTGATCATATCTTGTAATTCTTTCTACCAAAGTTTTTCAATTACAAGCTGTTAAGAAGGCGGTGGCTCATGGGTCAATCAAGTAGATAGAGTTTCGAACGGTTGTTTCGCCAGTTAACTCTGGCACGAAGCTTGCGTTCGTTAGGAAATTCATCTATTTGAGTATACCACCCTTGGAACACCTGATGCTTTCTGCTGGTTATCCGCAGAGACCAAGCATCGCCCCTGTTGGCACTCCGTGGCGGGTGGGTGACAAGGGTGGTGAACCGCGTTCTTTTATCATGGCTACACAAACACAATTGAAATTAGGTCCAAAAAAAGAAAAAATGATTTTCCCCTTGAAGAGATGGTGGATGAAGATCACTGGTCCAGATTTATAGTTTTATCAAGTAAAGATCCCAGTAAACCCTTATCTAAAGTATCTCCCTTCATTATTGAAAAATTAATCAAAGGTTGTGCAGGAGAAGTGAAGAATGTCACCAAAATGAAATCTGGTTGTCTCCTGATTGAATGCAGTAAAAAACATCAGTCCTCAAATCTACTTAAACTAACACAAATTATTGACTTGGAAATTTCGGCCTCACCTCATAGGACATTGAACTCCAGCCAAGGAATTATTAACTACCGAGACGATGACCTCGCCGAACTGACTGACGAGGAAATCTGCAAAGAATTACAGCCTCAGGGTGTAACGAAAGTGAAAAGGTTCATTGCCAACAGACAGGGTGTTCAAGTTAAACTGAACACCTTTCTGTTGAGCTTCAACACTCCCACTGTCCCTCAGTCAATCAAGATGGGTCTTTACAGTGTAAAAGTCAGCGCCTACATACCGAACCCGGTGCGCTGCTTTAAATGCCAAAAGTTTGGACACGGCAAGGGACAGTGTAGAGGAACACTGATCTGTTTTAAGTGTGCTGAAGTAGGGCATGAGGGCTTTACCTGCACAAACAATCCAAAATGTGCTAATTGTGGTGAAGCCCACATGTCCTCATCAAAAGACTGTCAACATTATAAAAAAGAGAAAGAAATTCGGAAATTAAAGATAGAAAAAAACATCTCTTACCCTGAGGCCCGTCGTCTGTTCAGTTCGGCGAGGAATTCCTCTACTGCTACAACGTCATATGCCAGTGTGACCAAACGCGTCTATGTTACAACCGAGACGCAAACAATGATCACTTGGCCTATTGATCAAAAAGATCCTGTTAGACTACCAGTAGAAACTTCTAACAAAATTATATCATCTTCTCGGAAATCTTCAACAACTCAAACCTCTACATCTTCATCAACTAATAAATCTAAACCATCCACCTCTTCTTCAAGCAGTCCCCCAAAAAAAGTAAATAATTCCAATAAAACTGAACAAAAAAATACCAAAATTAAGGAAAATAAAAATATCGACCGTACTCCCACGTCGAAATCTACGAAGGATCCAGTCCTGGTCCAAAATAGATTCGGCAGTCTCGACGACGTATTCGACGAGACCATTTGGGGCGACAAAATGGATACACTACCCCCAAGTCGATCACCAAGCGCAGATGGGCGGAGTAAACCAACTCGCAAAACAAGTATCTCCCCCATTCGACTACCCAGATAATGGATACAATAATACAATGGAATTGTCGAGGTCTTAAGATTAATTTTCTTGAAATTACATTATTAGTTCAAGCCTTTCTTCCTGTTGCATTTTGCCTCCAAGAATCGCACCTAAAACGAAGTGACAACATATCTTTAAAAAACTACTCTATATACAGCACATATGTAGACGAGAATGATAGAGCTGCTGGCGGCTCTACCATTCTTGTAAAAGATCAAGTTCTACATAGCCCTGTAGATCTCAACACCGATCTTCAGGCGGTTGCTGTTAGAATATCTTTAGACAAAACAATTACTTTATGCTCTGTGTATATCCCTCCAAATTCTTCATTAAATTTAAATCAGTTGAAACATCTTACTGATCAGCTTCCAGCCCCTTATATATTACTTGGGGACTTCAACGGACACAACCCTTTATGGGGCAGTAACACAATAAACGATAAAGGTAAAATTATTGAAGGCTTAATGAATCAGGAAGATCTGTGTATTTTTAATGATGGTTCAAATACATATTTACATTCTGGGAATGGATCATATTCGGCTATTGATCTTACAATAGCAGATCCTTCTCTGTTGCCCGATTTCTCATGGAAAGTCCATGACGATCTCTGTGGCAGTGATCACTTTCCCATTATCTTGGAATCTTTACACTCTTCAAACACAGAACGAGTCGCTCGGTATAAATTTGGCAAGGCCAATTGGCCTCTATTTGAACAACTCTGTATAGAGCGACTTAACTCGGATACTTTTGAAACTATTTCTGATCCAATTTTAAAATTCAATGAAACACTTATTTCAATTGCTGACGAAACGAACGGCGCTTTAATAAACACCCAACTCGAAATAATCTTAACCATTTCCGAATTTTTCGAGCGAAAGCTCGCAGGGTAACGAAACAAAGACGACGCACTTCTTGGCGTAACTTTGTTTCTAAACTGAATAACCATACCCCCATGAATAAAATTTGGAACATGATTCGTAAAATTAAAGGTAAAAACAGTAAAACAAATGTCCATCATCTAAAGGATGGACAAGACTTGTTAACATCAGAGTCAGACATATCAAATAAATTGGCCGAAACATTTGCAACACACTCCTCTGCTGAAAATTATCATCCCACTTTTCAGCGGATCAAAATTCAAAAAGAAAAATCAAAGCTTAATTTCCAGTCAAAAAATTTAGAAGATTATAATAAACCTTTTTCTTTGGAAGAGCTAAAAACTTCATTGAACAAATCTCACGATACAGCATGTGGTCCAGATGACATCCATTATCAACTTCTCAAACATCTGCCACAATCTTCACTCCAATGTCTTCTAAATCTTCTTAACAACATTTGGGAAACGGGTGACTTACCACCTATTTGGAAAATGGCCACTGTTGTGCCTATTCCCAAACCAGGAAAAGATCACTCGGAAGCGTCCAACTATCGGCCTATAGCCCTCACAAGCTGTCTTTGTAAAACCATGGAAAGGATGATCAACGATCGCCTTGTCTGGTTTTTAGAATCGAACAACCTAATCTCGAATATTCAGTGTGGATTCAGACAAGGTCGTAGTACTATTGATCATCTGGTGCGTTTCGAAACATATATTCGAAACGCATTTGCCAAAAACGAACATGTTGTGTCTATCTTTTTCGATTTAGAAAAAGCATATGACACAACATGGAAATATGGTATTTTAAAAGATCTTTTTGATATGGGGTTGAAAGGTAGACTTCCTACCTTTATCTCAAACTTTTTATCTGACAGAGAATTTAAAGTTAGGGTCAATTCTACGTTATCTGACCCTTTTGTACAGGAAATGGGTGTTCCCCAGGGCAGCATCCTTTCTGTCACTTTATTTAGTATTAAAATTAATAGCCTTGCTCAAGTTTTAAAAGATAATATTGATGGTTCTCTATATGTTGACGACTTCCTCATATGTTACCGAGGGAAAAATATGAATAATATCGAACGTCAGCTGCAGTTGTGTTTAAATAGAATAGAGAAATGGGCAATGGAGAATGGTTTTAAATTCTCCACTGCAAAAACTGTTGGGATGCATTTTTGTAATAAACGTAAGATGCATCCTGATCCTGAATTAAAATTATATAATAATCCTATCAAAATTGTAAAAGAAACTACTTTTCTTGGTCTCATATTTGATTCAAGGCTAACCTTTCTTCCCCATATCAAAATGTTAAAAAATAAATGCCTAAAGGCATTAGATATTTTAAAAGTCGTATCCAGCACCGACTGGGGTGCTGAATATGATGTTTTACTCAATCTATATAGATCGCTGGTTCGATCGAAATTGGATTACGGTTGCTTTATTTATGGTTCTGCTCGCAAGTCATATGTCAAAATCCTTGATACTATACACCATCAAGGATTGCGACTATGCCTTGGAGCTTTCAGAACCACACCTGTTGATAGTTTATATGTTGAAGCAAACGAGCCTTCTTTGTATCAAAGAAGAATTAAGCTCGGTTTGCAATATGCAACCAAATTAAAGGCTTATCCTGGCAATCCTGCTCACGACTGTGTTTTCAAACCTCTTTACAGATCCGTTTTTGAAAAAAACTCAAATAAAATTAAACCTTTTGGACTGAGAATAAAACCTCATTTGGAAAATTCTGGTGTAAATGTAGATGAAATTGCCACTATTGAAATTCCTAAAAATCCCCCTTGGTTAAATCCGAAACCTACATTTAATTATGAACTTAGAAGATTTAAAAAGTCCGACACCAACCCTCTATTATTACAACAACATTTTGCCGAGATAAAATCTTACTATCCTGACCATAGTGCAATTTATACAGACGGATCGAAGGACGGTGATAAAGTTGCATCAGCCGCTGTCTTCGGAGAGCGTGTTGAGACTCGCCGTCTTCCTTCTGCATCCTCTGTATTTAGTGCAGAAGCTCAAGCAATTCTTCTTGCACTGAAAATTGTCGCTACGTCAGATGAGTGTAAATTTATCATCTGTTCCGACTCTTTGTCTTGTCTTCTTTCTATTGAAAATTCGAAAACAAAAAATCCATTTATTTTAAAAATACTTGAAATTTATAAATGTCTTGTTACTGTTGGTAAAGAGGTTGTGTTTTTCTGGATTCCCAGTCATGTGGGAATCCATGGAAACACAGTTGTTGACCAGGAAGCCAAGAAGGCCTTAAATGATGAAATTATTTTGTGTTCAGTTCCTTTTAATGATTTTAAACCTTACATTTTTAAATATATCTCTACTTTGTGGCAGAGTGGCTGGGATCTCCAAGTTCATAATAAACTTCATGAGATCCAGCCACAATTGCGCAAAGGTAATTTTAATTGTTATAGAGATCGTCGAAGAGACCAAGTTGTTTTAACCAGGTGTCGTCTTGGTCATACCAGGACGACACATAGTTTTATTTTAAATAACGAGCCAACACCAGAGTGTGTGCCATGCCACTGTCCATATACCATCAAGCATGTCTTGATGGACTGTATTGACGTGGCACCCATTCGGGAACGTTTTTATTCGGTTAATTCATATTATAATTTATTTACAACTGTTGCTGGCGACAAAATTTTACAGTTTTTAAAAGAAATTAATTTATACAGCAAAATTTAATTTGTCTTTATATTTTGATATTGATATATTTTATTGTTTTAATTTTCATTTTATCTGTATATATGCTCATTGTATTGTATGAGATCAAGTTTTATCATTTAAGGAGGGATATTCTTGAAATAATTTAACTATTTCCAAATTTTCACGTCCTGAATATAGCTGAAATATTGCTTGCTGGACGTAAAACAACAAACAATCAATCAATCAATCAATCAATCTGCCAGTTCTGGTCCTGGTAGCATAGAACTGTATTAGCTGTGGGAAGAAAACCAAGATCATCTCTAACTTGACAAATTCTATTAAAGGTTAGTGCACAAACCCCAATACTGGCTCCTCTGATTCACCTGTCAAAAATTCAATTATATTGCTCAGTGACAATCCTGGTCTTCTTCCACCTGTAAAATATGTAGATTGATAATTAATCAAATGTTCTAAATGTTCTTGTAGCTTTGATTTACTGTTGTGTTGTTATACCAAGAAAATATAATTACAGCAAATTCTTAAGAATCCTTGACAAACACAAAAGGCAACACATATAGTTTAGCCAAGTTATATCAAGCAGTATGTAACAATAGGAGTAAAGTGTTTGTTACGAGCTGATGAGGCATGTAAACCCTATAAGTCCTTCTTAACTCTACACCAAGGAGATGCTCATATTTAGACGTGTGATACAAGTGAGGAAATATTTATGAGATCTCAGATATAAATTAAACACAATACTATTGAACACGGTTTAGAAACCCCTGAACTTGGATCGTAAAAAAGATTATCAAGCAGACTTTTGATACAGATTACAATCCATGTCATTATAGCAATAATCTCTTATAAACTCGAAACACACCTTTCACACTTATCGTATAACTTTTAATAACGTGAATATGTGAGATGTGGATTTGTTAAGGTGAGATCTTCAGAATATTACGTCCTGAATATATCTGAAATATTGCTTGCTGGACGTAAAACAAAAATCAATAAATCAATCTTCAAAATATCAATTTTTAATATTTAGATTACAGTTTTATTTTCATTTTTAATTAAATGATGTTTTCGGTTTCTTGGGTTTTAGCAAGTGTAAATTGTTAAGGTTTATAGACTTATCGACCCTCAACACAACTTCTGAAAAGCTTTTGATGATTTGAGTGAAGCTTTTGCTTAACAAACATATAAAAAAAACAAAAACGAATGTTTCCCGCAAAGTTTTCAAAAGCCTATATCACGAAAAAATTCTATTAAATATTCCACAATGGTTTACTTTCACCTTACATATTCTTTCAATGAAATGTCACAAATAGTCGTCAGAAAACGATAAATCGAGGACAAAGGAGAATAAAAACGGGCAAGTGCATGTGCTGAGAATGAATACTCCATTAAAACTCCGGTAATAAGTCATACCCGGTGGTAGTCATAATCCCGCAAAAAGGAGGAAACGTGGTTACGACAAGCGGAACAAATAATGGTAATTTTTTACTCGGATATTCGGATTCGTATATTTTCAATCTTACCACGTTAACCCTAGTTATGTAGCTTTACTGTCATTAGACACACTCTGTCGAAGAACCCTGAAAGGAAATGCAGGCGTTGGAGAACTTGATCAATTGGGAGATGAAGACTATATATGCAGGTGCTGCTAGAATGTTGCCATAAAAAAAGGAATTTTCTCAACAGGAAAAATACCTTTTGTAGTATTACCTACAGTCTGTTGAAAAACTCATCCACCAGACATGTTATCAATCAGAAATCCATCATTTTAATAATTACAGTAATAGAGAACAAAGAACCGTCCGCAAAAACAATTTGTATATACTAAATAAAATGTATTTATTTGCGTGTCTGTGTGTGCTTATATTTATATGAAATATCAAATTAAACACGATTTAGCAGACTACAATTCCGTAACTTAATTGTGACAGTACTAATATTATTTCTTCTTGATACAATTTCCAACGTTACATCTTTATTATCATTTTTTAAATCGTGTCTTTCTTGCCACTGTTTTAATAAACTCGAGCAGGTATAAACGGTATCATATAAAATTATTTTATATTTTATATCAACAGTTTTAAGGACATATATTTACTTTAAAAACTGAATGTTTTCAATATGACATTATGAATGTATCGATCAATCTGTTAATTTCACTGACAAGAATTTAAATAGATGGGTGGGAACGATGAGCTCGATTAATAATTACCTATACATCAATTAACGAATGGATGGGCGGAGAACGCTCTGCCGTATTAGGAGCAATTTGTCCGATTCTCCACTGATTGGCGACGGACGGAATTATGAGTAATCTGTGACTTGTCACGCTAACATTCGCTTCATCTAGTTTAACAAGTTCTATCTAGCAGTATGTGACAACTATTCCGCTAACAAATTCAGAAAAGAATGTTGACGACCAGGTAAAGCATGTAAACATTATTAGTGTTTACAATAACTCTCGTTTACCAGTAATTGAATGACATACTCGTTGCCATAAGTTTTACACGAGGGAGAAAATAATCTGTCTGGGAGGGTTCCCAGTGCTCGACCTACAGCAGCCCAGCGTGTCCCCGGGTGGCGGATAATGGAGACCCTCTAATTGTGGGGTTATCAGGTCATAATACGGAAAGACTGACCGCGGACCGTAGTGGGTAACGTGTTTGGAGAGTGCTACGCTCCTAGCACGATAAAGACCCCTGCAGTAAATTTGGACTCATTGTAGCTAGTACAAAACGCGAAATTTTCCGCCCCTACCCAAAACTCCATACTTTTCCAGTGGCTATCAAACTGGTATTCCCTGTGACCCATCCCACCCCATTTTCCGTTGATTTATTCTTTTTTTACTTGTTCCCGTCTTAAATATAGCTGAAATACTGCCCGCTGGACGTAAAGCAGACATCCAATCAATCAATTACGTAAATCTCAAAGCCTACATTGAATATGATTCAATTTAAAATACTTTTAATAACCTTGATATGGAATTGGATTCGTAATGCTACCAATGATAAACCGATTGCAAGTTTAGAGATGTTATAAGCTTGAAACAAACCTTTCACACATATCTTATGACCTAATAACATAAATATGTAAGACATGGATTTGTTTCAGGAATAACTCGAGAATACTCGTTTCTTGCGTCTAGATACGAGCATAAATTAGCTTCCCTTTTAAATGATAGATATATTTTTTACGTCAAGTTAATTTGGGATACATTGTTAAAATGAATTTTAAAGAAATCTAATTGGTTTTCACATAAAAATACAATGAACAGAAAGAAATACTTTATGCCTTTTCATTGTAAAAGGACAGTCTTAAATAGGCTTCAACCCCGTGTGGGACCCGGGGCACAGGAGAATAGGCCCACGGCTTCCTCAGCCTGCAGTAAGAGTCTGCTAACAGAGGCAACACTTGCCGTGTGTTGCGACCCGTGTCGATTACAGGACGGGATTTCAGTAGGCCGGGTAAACGGTCCCGATAACTTACTGAACCCTTACTTTTTCTAGACGGGAAATCGAGTTAGCCCTGACTTCGATGAATCGGCATGTCACGTCTTGCCCTTTGTGAATCCTTCTCATTTAAGCTACTCTATTACATTATTTTCCTTCAAACTGATTCACGAAATATATATACAATTTGATAGACGGCTTCCTTTCAGGATTTGCAAAGAAGGCGGTGGCTGAAGGGCAAAGCTTCCTCAGCTTTATAGAGGCGACATGTTTGCCGTGTGTTGCAACCCGTGATGGTGGAGGAAGGGATCCTGGTGGTTGAGAGATCACTCTATGCTGCATCCATTAGTGCGGGTCAGCGGGTTTGATTTTCAATACACCACTTTGGCCCTGACTTCAACTAGACGGGAGACCGGATGGACCCGGTTCGGTCAATCGGCTGGTCATGCCGAGCCCTTAACAAGCTTGTCATTATTCTTCTGATCACTTGATCATATCTTGTAATTCTTTCTACCAAAGTTTTTCAATTACAAGCTGTTAAGAAGGCGGTGGCTCATGGGTCAATCAAGTAGATAGAGTTTCGAACGGTTGTTTCGCCAGTTAACTCTGGCACGAAGTTTGCGTTCGTTAGTAAATTCATCTATTTGAGTATACCACCCTTGGAACACCTGATGCTTTCTGCTGGTTATCCGCAGAGACCAAGCATCGCCCCTGTTGGCACTCCGTGGCGGGTGGGTGACAAGGGTGGTGAACCGCGTTCTTTTATCATGGCTACACAAACACAATTGAAATTAGGTCCAAAAAAAGAAAAAATGATTTTCCCCTTGAAGAGATGGTGGATGAAGATCACTGGTCCAGATTTATAGTTTTATCAAGTAAAGATCCCAGTAAACCCTTATCTAAAGTATCTCCCTTCATTATTGAAAAATTAATCAAAGGTTGTGCAGGAGAAGTGAAGAATGTCACCAAAATGAAATCTGGTTGTCTCCTGATTGAATGCAGTAAAAAACATCAGTCCTCAAATCTACTTAAACTAACACAAATTATTGACTTGGAAATTTCGGCCTCACCTCATAGGACATTGAACTCCAGCCAAGGAATTATTAACTACCGAGACGATGACCTCGCCGAACTGACTGACGAGGAAATCTGCAAAGAATTACAGCCTCAGGGTGTAACGAAAGTGAAAAGGTTCATTGCCAACAGACAGGGTGTTCAAGTTAAACTGAACACCTTTCTGTTGAGCTTCAACACTCCCACTGTCCCTCAGTCAATCAAGATGGGTCTTTACAGTGTAAAAGTCAGCGCCTACATACCGAACCCGGTGCGCTGCTTTAAATGCCAAAAGTTTGGACACGGCAAGGGACAGTGTAGAGGAACACTGATCTGTTTTAAGTGTGCTGAAGTAGGGCATGAGGGCTTTACCTGCACAAACAATCCAAAATGTGCTAATTGTGGTGAAGCCCACATGTCCTCATCAAAAGACTGTCAACATTATAAAAAAGAGAAAGAAATTCAGAAATTAAAGATAGAAAAAACATCTCTTACCCTGAGGCCCGTCGTCTGTTCAGTTCGGCGAGGAATTCCTCTACTGCTACAACGTCATATGCCAGTGTGACCAAACGCGTCTATGTTACAACCGAGACGCAAACAATGATCACTTGGCCTATTGATCAAAAAGATCCTGTTAGACTACCAGTAGAAACTTCTAACAAAATTATATCATCTTCTCGGAAATCTTCAACAACTCAAACCTCTACATCTTCATCAACTAATAAATCTAAACCATCCACCTCTTCTTCAAGCAGTCCCCCCAAAAAAGTAAATAATTCCAATAAAACTGAACAAAAAAATACCAAAATTAAGGAAAATAAAAATATCGACCGTACTCCCACGTCGAAATCTACGAAGGATCCAGTCCTGGTCCAAAATAGATTCGGCAGTCTCGAAGACGTATTCGACGAGACCATTTGGGGCGACAAAATGGATACACTACCCCCAAGTCGATCACCAAGCGCAGATGGGCGGAGTAAACCAACTCGCAAAACAAGTATCTCCCCCATTCGACTACCCAGATAATGGATACAATAATACAATGGAATTGTCGAGGTCTTAAGATTAATTTTCTTGAAATTACATTATTAGTTCAAGCCTTTCTTCCTGTTGCATTTTGCCTCCAAGAATCGCACCTAAAACGAAGTGACAACATATCTTTAAAAAACTACTCTATATACAGCACATATGTAGACGAGAATGATAGAGCTGCTGGCGGCTCTACCATTCTTGTAAAAGATCAAGTTCTACATAGCCCTGTAGATCTCAACACCGATCTTCAGGCGGTTGCTGTTAGAATATCTTTAGACAAAACAATTACTTTATGCTCTGTGTATATCCCTCCAAATTCTTCATTAAATTTAAATCAGTTGAAACATCTTACTGATCAGCTTCCAGCCCCTTATATATTACTTGGGGACTTCAACGGACACAACTCTTTATGGGGCAGTAACACAATAAACGATAAAGGTAAAATTATTGAAGGCTTAATGAATCAGGAAGATCTGTGTATTTTTAATGATGGTTCAAATACATATTTACATTCTGGGAATGGATCATATTCGGCTATTGATCTTACAATAGCAGATCCTTCTCTGTTGCCCGATTTCTCATGGAAAGTCCATGACGATCTCTGTGGCAGTGATCACTTTCCCATTATCTTGGAATCTTTACACTCTTCAAACACAGAACGAGTCGCTCGGTATAAATTTGGCAAGGCCAATTGGCCTCTATTTGAACAACTCTGTATAGAGCGACTTAACTCGGATACTTTTGAAACTATTTCTGATCCAATTTTAAAATTCAATGAAACACTTATTTCAATTGCTGACGAAACTATTCCTAAGACCTCGACAAATCCAAAACATCCTAGTAAACCATGGTTCGATGACAGCTGTGAGGACGCTATTAAAGACCGGAAAAAGGCCGAACGGCGCTTTAATAAACACCCAACTCGAAATAATCTTAACCATTTCCGAATTTTTCGAGCGAAAGCTCGCAGGGTAACGAAACAAAGACGACGCACTTCTTGGCGTAACTTTGTTTCTAAACTGAATAACCATACCCCCATGAATAAAATTTGGAACATGATTCGTAAAATTAAAGGTAAAAACAGTAAAACAAATGTCCATCATCTAAACGATGGACAAGACTTGTTAACATCAGAGTCAGACATATCAAATAAATTGGCCGAAACATTTGCAACACACTCCTCTGCTGAAAATTATCATCCCACTTTTCAGCGGATCAAAATTCAAAAAGAAAAATCAAAACTTAATTTCCAGTCAAAAAATTTAGAAGATTATAATAAACCTTTTTCTTTGGAAGAGCTAAAAACTTCATTGAACAAATCTCACGATACAGCATGTGGTCCAGATGACATCCATTATCAACTTCTCAAACATCTGCCACAATCTTCACTCCAATGTCTTCTAAATCTTCTTAACAACATTTGGGAAACGGGTGACTTACCACCTATTTGGAAAATGGCCACTGTTGTGCCTATTCCCAAACCAGGAAAAGATCACTCGGAAGCGTCCAACTATCGGCCTATAGCCCTCACAAGCTGTCTTTGTAAAACCATGGAAAGGATGATCAACGATCGCCTTGTCTGGTTTTTAGAATCGAACAACCTAATCTCGAATATTCAGTGTGGATTCAGACAAGGTCGTAGTACTATTGATCATCTGGTGCGTTTCGAAACATATATTCGAAACGCATTTGCCAAAAACGAACATGTTGTGTCTATCTTTTTCGATTTAGAAAAAGCATATGACACAACATGGAAATATGGTATTTTAAAAGATCTTTTTGATATGGGGTTGAAAGGTAGACTTCCTACCTTTATCTCAAACTTTTTATCTGACAGAGAATTTAAAGTTAGGGTCAATTCTACGTTATCTGACCCTTTTGTACAGGAAATGGGTGTTCCCCAGGGCAGCATCCTTTCTGTCACTTTATTTAGTATTAAAATTAATAGCCTTGCTCAAGTTTTAAAAGATAATATTGATGGTTCTCTATATGTTGACGACTTCCTCATATGTTACCGAGGGAAAAATATGAATAATATCGAACGTCAGCTGCAGTTGTGTTTAAATAGAATAGAGAAATGGGCAATGGAGAATGGTTTTAAATTCTCCACTGCAAAAACTGTTGGGATGCATTTTTGTAATAAACGTAAGATGCATCCTGATCCTGAATTAAAATTATATAATAATCCTATCAAAATTGTAAAAGAAACTACTTTTCTTGGTCTCATATTTGATTCAAGGCTAACCTTTCTTCCCCATATCAAAATGTTAAAAAATAAATGCCTAAAGGCATTAGATATTTTAAAAGTCGTATCCAGCACCGACTGGGGTGCTGAATATGATGTTTTACTCAATCTATATAGATCGCTGGTTCGATCGAAATTGGATTACGGTTGCTTTATTTATGGTTCTGCTCGCAAGTCATATGTCAAAATCCTTGATACTATACACCATCAAGGATTGCGACTATGCCTTGGAGCTTTCAGAACCACACCTGTTGATAGTTTATATGTTGAAGCAAACGAGCCTTCTTTGTATCAAAGAAGAATTAAGCTCGGTTTTGAAAAAAACTCAAATAAAATTAAACCTTTTGGACTGAGAATAAAACCTCATTTGGAAAATTCTGGTGTAAATGTAGATGAAATTGCCACTATTGAAATTCCTAAAAATCCCCCTTGGTTAAATCCGAAACCTACATTTAATTATGAACTTAGAAGATTTAAAAAGTCCGACACCAACCCTCTATTATTACAACAACATTTTGCCGAGATAAAATCTTACAATCCTGACCATAGTGCAATTTATACAGACGGATCGAAGGACGGTGATAAAGTTGCATCAGCCGCTGTCTTCGGAGAGCGTGTTGAGACTCGCCGTCTTCCTTCTGCATCCTCTGTATTTAGTGCAGAAGCTCAAGCAATTCTTCTTGCACTGAAAATTGTCGCTACGTCAGATGAGTGTAAATTTATCATCTGTTCCGACTCTTTGTCTTGTCTTCTTTCTATTGAAAATTCGAAAACAAAAAATCCATTTATTTTAAAAATACTTGAAATTTATAAATGTCTTGTTACTGTTGGTAAAGAGGTTGTGTTTTTCTGGATTCCCAGTCATGTGGGAATCCATGGAAACACAGTTGTTGACCAGGAAGCCAAGAAGGCCTTAAATGATGAAATTATTTTGTGTTCAGTTCCTTTTAATGATTTTAAACCTTACATTTTTAAATATATCTCTACTTTGTGGCAGAGTGGCTGGGATCTCCAAGTTCATAATAAACTTCATGAGATCCAGCCACAATTGCGCAAAGGTAATTTTAATTGTTATAGAGATCGTCGAAGAGACCAAGTTGTTTTAACCAGGTGTCGTCTTGGTCATACCAGGACGACACATAGTTTTATTTTAAATAACGAGCCAACACCAGAGTGTGTGCCATGCCACTGTCCATATACCATCAAGCATGTCTTGATGGACTGTATTGACGTGGCACTCATTCGGGAACGTTTTTATTCGGTTAATTCATATTATAATTTATTTACAACTGTTGCTGGCGACAAAATTTTACAGTTTTTAAAAGAAATTAATTTATACAGCAAAATTTAATTTGTCTTTATATTTTGATATCGATATATTTTATTGTTTTAATTTTCATTTTATCTGTATATATGCTCATTGTATTGTATGAGATCAAGTTTTATCATTTAAGGAGGGATATTCTTGATATTCCAAATTTTCACGTCCTGAATATAGCTGAAATATTGCTTGCTGGACGTAAAACAACAAACAATCAGTCAATCAATCAATCTGCCAGTTCTGGTCCTGGTAGCATAGAACTGTATTAGCTGTGGGAAGAAAACCAAGATCATCTCTAACTTGACAAATTCTATTAAAGGTTAGTGCACAAACCCCAATACTGGCTCCTCTGATTCACCTGTCAAAAATTCAATTGTATTGCTCAGTGACAATCCTGGTCTTCTTCCACCTGTAAAATATGTAGATTGATAATTAATCAAATGTTCTAAATGTTCTTGTAGCTTTGATTTACTGTTGTGTTGTTATACCAAGAAAATATAATTACAGCAAATTCTTAAGAATCCTTGACAAACACAAAAGGCAACACATATAGTTTAGCCAAGTTATATCAAGCAGTATGTAACAATAGGAGTAAAGTGTTTGTTACGAGCTGATGAGGCATGTAAACCCTATAAGTCCTTCTTAACTCTACACCAAGGAGATGCTCATATTTAGACGTGTGATACAAGTGAGGAAATATTTATGAGATCTCAGATATAAATTAAACACAATACTATTGAACACGGTTTAGAAACCCCTGAACTTGGATCGTAAAAAAGATTATCAAGCAGACTTTTGATACTGATTACAATCCATGTCATTATAGCAATAATCTCTTATAAACTCGAAACACACCTTTCACACTTATCGTATAACTTTTAATAACGTGAATATGTGAGATGTGGATTTGTTAAGGTGAGATCTTCAGAATATTACGTCCTGAATATATCTGAAATATTGCTTGCTGGACGTAAAACAAAAATCAATAAATCAATCTTCAAAATATCAATTTTTAATATTTAGATTACAGTTTTATTTTCATTTTTAATTAAATGATGTTTTCGGTTTCTTGGGTTTTAGCAAGTGTAAATTGTTAAGGTTTATAGACTTATCGACCCTCAACACAACTTCTGAAAAGCTTTTGATGATTTGAGTGAAGCTTTTGCTTAACAAACATATAAAAAAAAACAAAAACGAATGTTTCCCGCAAAGTTTTCAAAAGCCTATATCACGAAAAAATTCTATTAAATATTCCACAATGGTTTACTTTCACCTTACATATTCTTTCAATGAAATGTCACAAATAGTCGTCAGAAAACGATAAATCGAGGACAAAGGAGAATAAAAACTGGGGCAAGTGCATGTGCTGAGAATGAATACTCCATTAAAAATCCGGTAATAAGTCATACCCGGTGGTAGTCATAATCCCGCAAAAAGGAGGAAACGTGGTTACGACAAGCGGAACAAATAATGGTAATTTTTTACTCGGATATTCGGATTCGTATATTTTCAATCTTACCACGTTAACCCTAGTTATGTAGCTTTACTGTCATTAGACACACTCTGTCGAAGAACCCTGAAAGGAAATGCAGGCGTTGGAGAACTTGATCAATTGGGAGATGAAGACTATATATGCAGGTGCTGCTAGAATGTTGCCATAAAAAAAGGAATTTTCTCAACAGGAAAAATACCTTTTGTAGTATTACCTACAGTCTGTTGAAAAACTCATCCACCAGACATGTTATCAATCAGAAATCCATCATTTTAATAATTACAGTAATAGAGAACAAAGAACCGTCCGCAAAAACAATTTGTATATACTAAATAAAATGTATTTATTTGCGTGTCTGTGTGTGCTTATATTTATATGAAATATCAAATTAAACACGATTTAGCAGACTACAATTCCGTAACTTAATTGTGACAGTACTAATATTATTTCTTCTTGATACAATTTCCAACGTTACATCTTTATTATCATTTTTTAAATCGTGTCTTTCTTGCCACTGTTTTAATAAACTCGAGCAGGTATAAACGGTATCATATAAAATTATTTTATATTTTATATCAACAGTTTTAAGGACATATATTTACTTTAAAAACTGAATGTTTTCAATATGACATTATGAATGTATCGATCAATCTGTTAATTTCACTGACAAGAATTTAAATAGATGGGTGGGAACGATGAGCTCGATTAATAATTACCTATACATCAATTAACGAATGGATGGGCGGAGAACGCTCTGCCGTATTAGGAGCAATTTGTCCGATTCTCCACTGATTGGCGACGGACGGAATTATGAGTAATCTGTGACTTGTCACGCTAACATTCGCTTCATCTAGTTTAACAAGTTCTATCTAGCAGTATGTGACAACTATTCCGCTAACAAATTCAGAAAAGAATGTTGACGACCAGGTAAAGCATGTAAACATTATTAGTGTTTACAATAACTCTCGTTTACCAGTAATTGAATGACATACTCGTTGCCATAAGTTTTACACGAGGGAGAAAATAATCTGTCTGGGAGGGTTCCCAGTGCTCGACCTACAGCAGCCCAGCGTGTCCCCGGGTGGCGGATAATGGAGACCCTCTAATTGTGGGGTTATCAGGTCATAATACGGAAAGACTGACCGCGGACCGTAGTGGGTAACGTGTTTGGAGAGTGCTACGCTCCTAGCACGATAAAGACCCCTGCAGTAAATTTGGACTCATTGTAGCTAGTACAAAACGCGAAATTTTCCGCCCCTACCCAAAACTCCATACTTTTCCAGTGGCTATCAAACTGGTATTCCCTGTGACCCATCCCACCCCATTTTCCGTTGATTTATTCTTTTTTTACTTGCTCCCGTCTTAAATATAGCTGAAATACTGCCCGCTGGACGTAAAGCAGACATCCAATCAATCAATTACGTAAATCTCAAAGCCTACATTGAATATGATTCAATTTAAAATACTTTTAATAACCTTGATATGGAATTGGATTCGTAATGCTACCAATGATAAACCGATTGCAAGTTTAGAGATGTTATAAGCTTGAAACAAACCTTTCACACATATCTTATGACCTAATAACATAAATATGTAAGACATGGATTTGTTTCAGGAATAACTCGAGAATACTCGTTTCTTGCGTCTAGATACGAGCATAAATTAGCTTCCCTTTTAAATGATAGATATATTTTTTACGTCAAGTTAATTTGGGATACATTGTTAAAATGAATTTTAAAGAAATCTAATTGGTTTTCACATAAAAATACAATGAACAGAAAGAAATACTTTATGCCTTTTCATTGTAAAAGGACAGTCTTAAATAGGCTTCAACCCCGTGTGGGACCCGGGGCACAGGAAAATAGGCCCACGGCTTCCTCAGCCTGCAGTAAGAGTCTGCTAACAGAGGCAACACTTGCCGTGTGTTGCGACCCGTGTCGATTACAGGACGGGATTTCAGTAGGCCGGGTAAACGGTCCCGATAACTTACTGAACCCTTACTTTTTCTAGACGGGAAATCGAGTTAGCCCTGACTTCGATGAATCGGCATGTCACGTCTTGCCCTTTGTGAATCCTTCTCATTTAAGCTACTCTATTACATTATTTTCCTTCAAACTGATTCACGAAATATATATACAATTTGATAGACGGCTTCCTTTCAGGATTTGCAAAGAAGGCGGTGGCTGAAGGGCAAAGCTTCCTCAGCTTTATAGAGGCGACATGTTTGCCGTGTGTTGCAACCCGTGATGGTGGAGGAAGGGATCCTGGTGGTTGAGAGATCACTCTCTGCTGCATCCATTAGTGCGGGTCAGCGGGTTTGATTTTCAATACACCACTTTGGCCCTGACTTCAACTAGACAGGAGACCGGATGGACCCGGTTCGGTCAATCGGCTGGTCATGCCGAGCCCTTAACAAGCTTGTCATTATTCTTCTGATCACTTGATCATATCTTGTAATTCTTTCTACCAAAGTTTTTCAATTACAAGCTGTTAAGAAGGCGGTGGCTCATGGGTCAATCAAGTAGATAGAGTTTCGAACGGTTGTTTCGCCAGTTAACTCTGGCACGAAGCTTGCGTTCGTTAGGAAATTCATCTATTTGAGTATACCACCCTTGGAACACCTGATGCTTTCTGCTGGTTATCCGCAGAGACCAAGCATCGCCCCTGTTGGCACTCCGTGGCGGGTGGGTGACAAGGGTGGTGAACCGCGTTCTTTTATCATGGCTACACAAACACAATTGAAATTAGGTCCAAAAAAAAGAAAAAAATGATTTTCCCCTTGAAGAGATGGTGGATGAAGATCACTGGTCCAGATTTATAGTTTTATCAAGTAAAGATCCCAGTAAACCCTTATCTAAAGTATCTCCCTTCATTATTGAAAAATTAATCAAAGGTTGTGCAGGAGAAGTGAAGAATGTCACCAAAATGAAATCTGGTTGTCTCCTGATTGAATGCAGTAAAAAACATCAGTCCTCAAATCTACTTAAACTAACACAAATTATTGACTTGGAAATTTCGGCCTCACCTCATATGACATTGAACTCCAGCCAAGGAATTATTAACTACCGAGACGATGACCTCGCTAATTACAGCCTTAGGGTGTAACGAAAGTGAAAAGGTTCATTGCCAACAGACAGGGTGTTCAAGTTAAACTGAACACCTTTCTGTTGAGCTTCAACACTCCCACTGTCCCTCAGTCAATCAAGATGGGTCTTTACAGTGTAAAAGTCAGCGCCTACATACCGAACCCGGTGCGCTGCTTTAAATGCCAAAAGTTTGGACACGGCAAGGGACAGTGTAGAGGAACACTGATCTGTTTTAAGTGTGCTGAAGTAGGGCATGAGGGCTTTACCTGCACAAACAATCCAAAATGTGCTAATTGTGGTGAAGCCCACATGTCCTCATCAAAAGACTGTCAACATTATAAAAAAGAGAAAGAAATTCAGAAATTAAAGATAGAAAAAAACATCTCTTACCCTGAGGCCCGTCGTCTGTTCAGTTCGGCGAGGAATTCCTCTACTGCTACAACGTCATATGCCAGTGTGACCAAACGCGTCTATGTTACAACCGAGACGCAAACAATGATCACTTGGCCTATTGATCAAAAAGATCCTGTTAGACTACCAGTAGAAACTTCTAACAAAATTATATCATCTTCTCGGAAATCTTCAACAACTCAAACCTCTACATCTTCATCAACTAATAAATCTAAACCATCCACCTCTTCTTCAAGCAGTCCCCCAAAAAATGTAAATAATTCCAATAAAACTGAACAAAAAAATACCAAAATTAAGGAAAATAAAAATATCGACCGTACTCCCACGTCGAAATCTACGAAGGATCCAGTCCTGGTCCAAAATAGATTCGGCAGTCTCGACGACGTATTCGACGAGACCATTTGGGGCGACAAAATGGATACACTACCCCCAAGGCGATCACCAAGCGCAGATGGGCTGAGTAAACCAACTCGCAAAACAAGTATCTCCCCCATTCGACTACCCAGATAATGGATACAATAATACAATGGAATTGTCGAGGTCTTAAGATTAATTTTCTTGAAATTACATTATTAGTTCAAGCCTTTCTTCCTGTTGCATTTTGCCTCCAAGAATCGCACCTAAAACGAAGTGACAACATATCTTTAAAAAACTACTCTATATACAGCACATATGTAGACGAGAATGATAGAGCTGCTGGCGGCTCTACCATTCTTGTAAAAGATCAAGTTCTACATAGCCCTGTAGATCTCAACACCGATCTTCAGGCGGTTGCTGTTAGAATATCTTTAGACAAAACAATTACTTTATGCTCTGTGTATATCCCTCCAAATTCTTCATTAAATTTAAATCAGTTGAAACATCTTACTGATCAGCTTCCAGCCCCTTATATATTACTTGGGGACTTCAACGGACACAACCCTTTATGGGGCAGTAACACAATAAACGATAAAGGTAAAATTATTGAAGGCTTAATGAATCAGGAAGATCTGTGTATTTTTAATGATGGTTCAAATACTTATTTACATTCTGGGAATGGATCATATTCGGCTATTGATCTTACAATAGCAGATCCTTCTCTGTTGCCCGATTTCTCATGGAAAGTCCATGACGATCTCTGTGGCAGTGATCACTTTCCCATTATCTTGGAATCTTTACACTCTTCAAACACAGAACGAGTCGCTCGGTATAAATTTGGCAAGGCCAATTGGCCTCTATTTGAACAACTCTGTATAGAGCGACTTAACTCGGATACTTTTGAAACTATTTCTGATCCAATTTTAAAATTCAATGAAACACTTATTTCAATTGCTGACGAAACTATTCCTAAGACCTCGACAAATCCAAAACATCCTAGTAAACCATGGTTCGATGACAGCTGTGAGGACGCTATTAAAGACCGGAAAAAGGCAGAACGGCGCTTTAATAAACACCCAACTCGAAATAATCTTAACCATTTCCGAATTTTTCGAGCGAAAGCTCGCAGGGTAACGAAACAAAGACGACGCACTTCTTGGCGTAACTTTGTTTCTAAACTGAATAACCATACCCCCATGAATAAAATTTGGAACATGATTCGTAAAATTAAAGGTAAAAACAGTAAAACAAATGTCCATCATCTAAACGATGGACAAGACTTGTTAACATCAGAGTCAGACATATCAAATAAATTGGCCGAAACATTTGCAACACACTCCTCTGCTGAAAATTATCATCCCACTTTTCAGCGGATCAAAATTCAAAAAGAAAAATCAAAGCTTAATTTCCAGTCAAAAAATTTAGAAGATTATAATAAACCTTTTTCTTTGGAAGAGCTAAAAACTTCATTGAACAAATCTCACGATACAGCATGTGGTCCAGATGACATCCATTATCAACTTCTCAAACATCTGCCACAATCTTCACTCCAATGTCTTCTAAATCTTCTTAACAACATTTGGGAAACGGGTGACTTACCACCTATTTGGAAAATGGCCACTGTTGTGCCTATTCCCAAACCAGGAAAAGATCACTCGGAAGCGTCCAACTATCGGCCTATAGCCCTCACAAGCTGTCTTTGTAAAACCATGGAAAGGATGATCAACGATCGCCTTGTCTGGTTTTTAGAATCGAACAACCTAATCTCGAATATTCAGTGTGGATTCAGACAAGGTCGTAGTACTATTGATCATCTGGTGCGTTTCGAAACATATATTCGAAACGCATTTGCCAAAAACGAACATGTTGTGTCTATCTTTTTCGATTTAGAAAAAGCATATGACACAACATGGAAATATGGTATTTTAAAAGATCTTTTTGATATGGGGTTGAAAGGTAGACTTCCTACCTTTATCTCAAACTTTTTATCTGACAGAGAATTTAAAGTTAGGGTCAATTCTACGTTATCTGACCCTTTTGTACAGGAAATGGGTGTTCCCCAGGGCAGCATCCTTTCTGTCACTTTATTTAGTATTAAAATTAATAGCCTTGCTCAAGTTTTAAAAGATAATATTGATGGTTCTCTATATGTTGACGACTTCCTCATATGTTACCGAGGGAAAAATATGAATAATATCGAACGTCAGCTGCAGTTGTGTTTAAATAGAATAGAGAAATGGGCAATGGAGAATGGTTTTAAATTCTCCACTGCAAAAACTGTTGGGATGCATTTTTGTAATAAACGTAAGATGCATCCTGATCCTGAATTAAAATTATATAATAATCCTATCAAAATTGTAAAAGAAACTACTTTTCTTGGTCTCATATTTGATTCAAGGCTAACCTTTCTTCCCCATATCAAAATGTTAAAAAATAAATGCCTAAAGGCATTAGATATTTTAAAAGTCGTATCCAGCACCGACTGGGGTGCTGAATATGATGTTTTACTCAATCTATATAGATCGCTGGTTCGATCGAAATTGGATTACGGTTGCTTTATTTATGGTTCTGCTCGCAAGTCATATGTCAAAATCCTTGATACTATACACCATCAAGGATTGCGACTATGCCTTGGAGCTTTCAGAACCACACCTGTTGATAGTTTATATGTTGAAGCAAACGAGCCTTCTTTGTATCAAAGAAGAATTAAGCTCGGTTTGCAATATGCAACCAAATTAAAGGCTTATCCTGGCAATCCTGCTCACGACTGTGTTTTCAAACCTCTTTACAGATCCGTTTTTGAAAAAAACTCAAATAAAATTAAACCTTTTGGACTGAGAATAAAACCTCATTTGGAAAATTCTGGTGTAAATGTAGATGAAATTGCCACTATTGAAATTCCTAAAAATCCCCCTTGGTTAAATCCGAAACCTACATTTAATTATGAACTTAGAAGATTTAAAAAGTCCGACACCAACCCTCTATTATTACAACAACATTTTGCCGAGATAAAATCTTACTATCCTGACCATAGTGCAATTTATACAGACGGATCGAAGGACGGTGATAAAGTTGCATCAGCCGCTGTCTTCGGAGAGCGTGTTGAGACTCGCCGTCTTCCTTCTGCATCCTCTGTATTTAGTGCAGAAGCTCAAGCAATTCTTCTTGCACTGAAAATTGTCGCTACGTCAGATGAGTGTAAATTTATCATCTGTTCCGACTCTTTGTCTTGTCTTCTTTCTATTGAAAATTCGGAAACAAAAAATCCATTTATTTTAAAAATACTTGAAATTTATAAATGTCTTGTTACTGTTGGTAAAGAGGTTGTGTTTTTCTGGATTCCCAGTCATGTGGGAATCCATGGAAACACAGTTGTTGACCAGGAAGCCAAGAAGGCCTTAAATGATGAAATTATTTTGTGTTCAGTTCCTTTTAATGATTTTAAACCTTACATTTTTAAATATATCTCTACTTTGTGGCAGAGTGGCTGGGATCTCCAAGTTCATAATAAACTTCATGAGATCCAGCCACAATTGCGCAAAGGTAATTTTAATTGTTATAGAGATCGTCGAAGAGACCAAGTTGTTTTAACCAGGTGTCGTCTTGGTCATACCAGGACGACACATAGTTTTATTTTAAATAACGAGCCAACACCAGAGTGTGTGCCATGCCACTGTCCATATACCATCAAGCATGTCTTGATGGACTGTATTGACGTGGCACCCATTCGGGAACGTTTTTATTCGGTTAATTCATATTATAATTTATTTACAACTGTTGCTGGCGACAAAATTTTACAGTTTTTAAAAGAAATTAATTTATACAGCAAAATTTAATTTGTCTTTATATTTTGATATCGATATATTTTATTGTTTTAATTTTCATTTTATCTGTATATATGCTCATTGTATTGTATGAGATCAAGTTTTATCATTTAAGGAGGGATATTCTTGAAATAATTTAACTATTTCCAAATTTTCACGTCCTGAATATAGCTGAAATATTGCTTGCTGGACGTAAAACAACAAACAATCAATCAATCAATCAATCAATCTGCCAGTTCTGGTCCTGGTAGCATAGAACTGTATTAGCTGTGGGAAGAAAACCAAGATCATCTCTAACTTGACAAATTCTATTAAAGGTTAGTGCACAAACCCCAATACTGGCTCCTCTGATTCACCTGTCAAAAATTCAGTTATATTGCTCAGTGACAATCCTGGTCTTCTTCCACCTGTAAAATATGTAGATTGATAATTAATCAAATGTTCTAAATGTTCTTGTAGCTTTGATTTACTGTTGTGTTGTTATACCAAGAAAATATAATTACAGCAAATTCTTAAGAATCCTTGACAAACACAAAAGGCAACACATATAGTTTAGCCAAGTTATATCAAGCAGTATGTAACAATAGGAGTAAAGTGTTTGTTACGAGCTGATGAGGCATGTAAACCCTATAAGTCCTTCTTAACTCTACACCAAGGAGATGCTCATATTTAGACGTGTGATACAAGTGAGGAAATATTTATGAGATCTCAGATATAAATTAAACACAATACTATTGAACACGGTTTAGAAACCCCTGAACTTGGATCGTAAAAAAGATTATCAAGCAGACTTTTGATACAGATTACAATCCATGTCATTATAGCAATAATCTCTTATAAACTCGAAACACACCTTTCACACTTATCGTATAACTTTTAATAACGTGAATATGTGAGATGTGGATTTGTTAAGGTGAGATCTTCAGAATATTACGTCCTGAATATATCTGAAATATTGCTTGCTGGACGTAAAACAAAAATCAATAAATCAATCTTCAAAATATCAATTTTTAATATTTAGATTACAGTTTTATTTTCATTTTTAATTAAATGATGTTTTCGGTTTCTTGGGTTTTAGCAAGTGTAAATTGTTAAGGTTTATAGACTTATCGACCCTCAACACAACTTCTGAAAAGCTTTTGATGATTTGAGTGAAGCTTTTGCTTAACAAACATATAAAAAAAAACAAAAACGAATGTTTCCCGCAAAGTTTTCAAAAGCCTATATCACGAAAAAATTCTATTAAATATTCCACAATGGTTTACTTTCACCTTACATATTCTTTCAATGAAATGTCACAAATAGTCGTCAGAAAACGATAAATCGAGGACAAAGGAGAATAAAAACTGGGGCAAGTGCATGTGCTGAGAATGAATACTCCATTAAAAATCCGGTAATAAGTCATACCCGGTGGTAGTCATAATCCCGCAAAAAGGAGGAAACGTGGTTACGACAAGCGGAACAAATAATGGTAATTTTTTACTCGGATATTCGGATTCGTATATTTTCAATCTTACCACGTTAACCCTAGTTATGTAGCTTTACTGTCATTAGACACACTCTGTCGAAGAACCCTGAAAGGAAATGCAGGCGTTGGAGAACTTGATCAATTGGGAGATGAAGACTATATATGCAGGTGCTGCTAGAATGTTGCCATAAAAAAAGGAATTTTCTCAACAGGAAAAATACCTTTTGTAGTATTACCTACAGTCTGTTGAAAAACTCATCCACCAGACATGTTATCAATCAGAAATCCATCATTTTAATAATTACAGTAATAGAGAACAAAGAACCGTCCGCAAAAACAATTTGTATATACTAAATAAAATGTATTTATTTGCGTGTCTGTGTGTGCTTATATTTATATGAAATATCAAATTAAACACGATTTAGCAGACTACAATTCCGTAACTTAATTGTGACAGTACTAATATTATTTCTTCTTGATACAATTTCCAACGTTACATCTTTATTATCATTTTTTAAATCGTGTCTTTCTTGCCACTGTTTTAATAAACTCGAGCAGGTATAAACGGTATCATATAAAATTATTTTATATTTTATATCAACAGTTTTAAGGACATATATTTACTTTAAAAACTGAATGTTTTCAATATGACATTATGAATGTATCGATCAATCTGTTAATTTCACTGACAAGAATTTAAATAGATGGGTGGGAACGATGAGCTCGATTAATAATTACCTATACATCAATTAACGAATGGATGGGCGGAGAACGCTCTGCCGTATTAGGAGCAATTTGTCCGATACTCCACTGATTGGCGACGGGGGAATTGTGAGTAATCTGTGACTTGTCACGCTAACATTCGCTTCATCTAGTTTAACAAGTTCTATCTAGCAGTATGTGACAACTATTCCGCTAACAAATTCAGAAAAGAATGTTGACGACCAGGTAAAGCATGTAAACATTATTAGTGTTTACAATAACTCTCGTTTACCAGTAATTGAATGACATACTCGTTGCCATAAGTTTTACACGAGGGAGAAAATAATCTGTCTGGGAGGGTTCCCAGTGCTCGACCTACAGCAGCCCAGCGTGTCCCCGGGTGGCGGATAATGGAGACCCTCTAATTGTGGGGTTATCAGGTCATAATACGGAAAGACTGACCGCGGACCGTAGTGGGTAACGTGTTTGGAGAGTGCTACGCTCCTAGCACGATAAAGACCCCTGCAGTAAATTTGGACTCATTGTAGCTAGTACAAAACGCGAAATTTTTCGCCCCTACCCAAAACTCCATACTTTTCCAGTGGCTATCAAACTGGTATTCCCTGTGACCCATCCCACCCCATTTTCCGTTGATTTATTCTTTTTTTACTTGCTCCCGTCTTAAATATAGCTGAAATACTGCCCGCTGGACGTAAAGCAGACATCCAATCAATCAATTACGTAAATCTCAAAGCCTACATTGAATATGATTCAATTTAAAATACTTTTAATAACCTTGATATGGAATTGGATTCGTAATGCTACCAATGATAAACCGATTGCAAGTTTAGAGATGTTATAAGCTTGAAACAAACCTTTCACACATATCTTATGACCTAATAACATAAATATGTAAGACATGGATTTGTTTCAGGAATAACTCGAGAATACTCGTTTCTTGCGTCTAGATACGAGCATAAATTAGCTTCCCTTTTAAATGATAGATATATTTTTTACGTCAAGTTAATTTGGGATACATTGTTAAAATGAATTTTAAAGAAATCTAATTGGTTTTCACATAAAAATACAATGAACAGAAAGAAATACTTTATGCCTTTTCATTGTAAAAGGACAGTCTTAAATAGGCTTCAACCCCGTGTGGGACCCGGGGCACAGGAGAATAGGCCCACGGCTTCCTCAGCCTGCAGTAAGAGTCTGCTAACAGAGGCAACACTTGCCGTGTGTTGCGACCCGTGTCGATTACAGGACGGGATTTCAGTAGGCCGGGTAAACGGTCCCGATAACCTACTGAACCCTTACTTTTTCTAGACGGGAAATCGAGTTAGCCCTGACTTCGATGAATCGGCATGTCACGTCTTGCCCTTTGTGAATTCTTCTCATTTTAGCTTTTCTATTACATTTATTTCTTTTCAAACTATTCCATGAAATGTATTAACCAGTTGATAGACAGCTTCCTTTAAGGATTCACAAAGAAGGCGGTGGCTGAAGGGCAAAGCTTCCTCAGCTTTATAGAGGCGACATGTTTGCCGTGTGTTGCAACCCGTGATGGTGGAGGAAGGGATCCTGGTGGTTGAGAGATCACTCTCTGCTGCATCCATTAGTGCGGGTCAGCGGGTTTGATTTTCAATACACCACTTTGGCCCTGACTTCAACTAGACGGGAGACCGGATGGACCCGGTTCGGTCAATCGGCTGGTCATGCCGAGCCCTTAACAAGCTTGTCGTCATTCTTCTTGTCACTTGATTTTATCTTGTGTATCCTACTACAAAAGTTGTTCAGTAACAGGCTGTTAAGAAGGCGGTGGCTCATGGGTCAACCAAGTAGACAGAGTTTCGAACTTTTGTATCGCCAGGTAACCCCGGGCACGAAGCATGCGTTCATTGAGAAATTCGTCTGTTTGAGTATACCACCCTTGGAACACCTGATGCTTTCTGCTGGAGATCCGCAGACTCTAGGCATCGCCCATGTTGGCACTCCGTGGCGGGTGGGTGACAAGGGTGGTGAACCGCAATTTTCTAATCATGGCTTCCGAAACGCCCCCTTTAACACAAAAAGGTCCAAAAAAAAAGAAAAAATGATTTCCCTCTCGAAGATTTGGTTGTAGAAGAAAGTTGGCCTAAATTTATTGTATTATCTAGTAAAGACCCAACTAAACCTTTGGCAAAAGTATCTCCATTCATCATTGAAAAATCTATCAAGGGTTGTGCAGGAGACGTTAAAAACGTCACCAAAATGAAGTCCGGTTCCCTGCTAATAGAATGCAGTAGAAAACACCAATCGCTGAATTTACTCAAACTTTCAAAAATTGTAGATTTAGATATAACTTGCTCACCCCACAGAACGTTAAACTCGAGTCAAGGGATTATTCGCTGTCGAGGTGAAGATCTCTCGGAATTATCAGATGATGAAATCTGTTTAGAACTAGAGCCTCAGGGTGTAACAAAAGTGAAAAGATTTATTGCTAACAGACAGGGTGTTCTGGTAAAACTGAACACCTTTCTGTTGAATTTCAATTCACCCACTGTCCCCGAGTCAATCAAGATTGGTCTCTACAAAATTAAAGTCAGCGCATACATATCCAACCCGGTGCGCTGCTTTAAGTGTCAAAAGTTCGGTCATGGAAAGGGACAGTGCAGAGGTCACCTGGTTTGTTTTAAATGTGCAGAAGAAGGACATGAGGGCTTTACCTGCACTAAAACTCCAAAGTGCGCCAATTGCGGTGAAGCCCACATGTCCTCATCCAAGGATTGTCAACACTTTAAAAAAGAAAAAGAAATACAAAAATTAAAAACTGAAAAGACCATCTCATACCCTGAGGCTCGTCGTCTGTATAATACCATGAATAATCCCTCGTCTCCTGCATCAACGTCATACGCCAGGGTGGCCAAACGCGTTCTCACTTCAGTTGAAACGCAGACAATCATCACCTGGCCTATTGACAAACAGGAACCTTCAAAATTACCAGTTACAATAACAGACAAAATCATTAAATCTACACGAAAATCTTCATCTTCTCAAACTGCTACGTCTTCAGCACCCTCTCAAACTGCTACGTCTTCAGCACCATCTCAATCCTCAACCAAATCTTCAAGCAGCCCCCAAAAAAATTCAAAAAATACCAACTCCAATTAAATTCTTCTAACTCAAATAAAAAATCAAATCAAAAAGGAGATCGAACTCCAAAACTGCTGTGGGATCCCATCAAGGTCCACAACAGGTTTGGAAGTCTAGATAATCTAGACACTACTATCTGGGGCGATCCTATGGATACATTACCCCCACATACTGGATCTAAAAGTAGATCCCCCAGCAGAAACCGGCGGAATAGCCCCAAAAAAACTGTCAACTATTCCCCTATTCGCAGACCATAATGGGTACAATAATACAATGGAATTGTCGAGGTCTTAAGATTAATTTTCTTGAGATTACATTATTTGTTCAAGCCTTTCTTCCTGTTGCATTTTGCCTCCAAGAATCCCACCTAAAACGAAGTGATAACATATCTTTAAAAAATTACTCTATATACAGCACATATGTAGATGAGAATGATAGAGCTGCTGGCGGCTCTACCATTCTTGTAAAAGATCAAGTTCTACATAGCCCTGTAGACCTCAACACTGATCTTCATGCGATTGCTGTTAGAATATCTTTAGACAAAACAATTACTTTATGCTCTCTGTATATCCCTCCGAATTTTTCATTAAATTTAAATCAGTTGAAACACCTTACTGATCAGCTTCCGGCCCCTTATATATTACTTGGGGACTTCAACGGACACAACCCTTTATGGGGCAGCAACACAATAAACGATAAAGGTAAAATTATCGAAGGCTTAATGAATCAGGAGGATCTGTGTATTTTTAATGATGGAACCAATACTTAATTACATCCTGGGAATGGATCATATTCGGCTATTGATCTTACAATAGCAGATCCTTCTCTGTGGCCCGATTTCTCATGGAAAGTCCATGACGATCTCTGTGGCAGTGATCACTTTCCTATTATCTTGGAATCTTTACACTCTTCAAACACCGAAAGAATCGCTCTGTATAAATTTGGCAAGGCCAATTGGCCTCTATTTGAACAACTCTGTATAGAGCGACTTAACTCGGACGTTTTTGAAGCTGTTTCTGATCCAATTTTAAAATTCAATGAAACACTTATTTCAATTGCTGATGAAACAATTCCTAAGACCTCGACAAATCCAAAACATCCTAGTAAAACATGGTTCGATGACAGCTGTGAGGACGCTTTTAAAGATCGGAGAAAGGCCGAACGACGCTTTAATAAACATCCAACTCAAAATAATCTTAACCATTTCCGAATTTTTCGAGCGAAAGCTCGCAGGGTAACGAAACAAAGACGACGCACCTCTTGGCGCAACTTTGTTTCTAAACTAAATAACCATACCCCTATTAATAAAATTTGGAACATGATTCGTAAAATTAATGGTAAAAACAGTAAAGCAAATGTCCATCATTTAAAGGATGGACAAGACTTGTTAACATCAGAGTCAGATATATCTAACAAATTGGCCGAAACATTTGCAAAACACTCGTCCGCTGGAAATTATCCGGATTTTCAGCGTATCAAAACTTAATTTCCAGTCAAAAAATTTGGAAGATTACAATACACCTTTTTCTTTGGAAGAGCTAAAAACTTCTTTGAACAAATCTCACGACACAGCATGTGGTCCAGATGACATCCATTACCAACTTCTCAAACATCTGCCACAATCTTCTCTCCAATGCCTTCTGAATCTTCTTAACAACATTTGGGAAACGGGTGACTTACCATCTATATGGAAAATGGCCACTGTTGTGCCTATTCCAAAGCCAGGAAAAGATCACTCGGAAGCGTCCAACTATCGGCCTATAGCACTCACAAGCTGTCTTTGTAAAACCCTGGAAAGGATGATCAATGATCGCCTTGTCTGGTTTTTAGAATCAAACAATCTACTTTCTAATATTCAGTGTGGTTTTAGACAAGGGCGAAGTACCCTAGATCATCTTGTACGTTTCGAAACGTATATTCGAAACGCCTTTGCAAAAAATGAGCATGTTGTATCTATCTTTTTCGATTTAGAAAAAGCGTATGACACAACATGGAATTATGGTATTTTAAAAGATCTTTTTGATATGGGGTTGAAAGGTAGACTTCCTACCTTTATTTCAAACTTTTTATCTGACAGAGAATTTAAAGTTAGGGTCAATTCTACTTTATCTGACCCTTTTGAACAGGAAATGGGTGTTCCTCAGGGAAGCATCCTTTCTGTCACTTTATTTAGTATCAAAATTAACAGCCTTGCTCAGGTTTTGAAAGATAATATTGATGGTTCTCTTTATGTTGACGACTTCCTCATATGTTACCGAGGAAAAAACATGAATAATATTGAACGTCAACTGCAGTTATGTTTAAATCGAATAGAGAAATGGGCAATGGAGAATGGTTTTAAATTCTCGACTGCAAAAACCGTTGGGATGCATTTTTGTTATAAACGAAAGATGCATCCTGACCCCGAATTAAAATTATATAATAATCCTATCAAAATTGTAAAAGAAACTACTTTTCTTGGTCTCATATTTGATTCTAGGCTAACGGTTCTACCCCATATCAAAATGTTAAAAAATAAATGCCTTAAAGCATTAGATATTTTAAAAGTCGTATCCAGTACCGACTGGGGTGCTGAGTGCGATGTTTTACTGAATCTTTACAGATCGCTGGTTCGATCGAAATTGGATTACGGTTGCTTTATTTATGGTTCTGCTCGCAAGTCATATGTCAAAATCCTTGATACTATACACCATCAAGGATTGCGACTATGCCTTGGAGCTTTCAGAACCACACCTGTTGATAGTTTATATGTTGAAGCAAACGAGCCTTCTTTGTATCAAAGAAGAATTAAGCTCGGTTTGCAATATGCAACCAAATTAAAGGCTTATCCTGACAATCCTGCTCACGACTGTGTTTTCAAACCTCTTTACAGATCCGTTTTTGAAAAAAACTCAAATAAAATTAAACCTTTTGGACTGAGAATAAAACCTCATTTGGAAAATTCTGGTGTAAATGTAGATGAAATTGCCACTATTGAAATTCCTAAAAATCCCCCTTGGTTAAATCCGAAACCTACATTTAATTATGAACTTAGAAGATTTAAAAAGTCCGACACCAACCCTCTATTATTACAACAACATTTTGCCGAGATAAAATCTTACTATCCTGACCATAGTGCAATTTATACAGACGGATCGAAGGACGGTGATAAAGTTGCATCAGCCGCTGTCTTCGGAGAGCGTGTTGAGACTCGCCGTCTTCCTTCTGCATCCTCTGTATTTAGTGCAGAAGCTCAAGCAATTCTTCTTGCACTGAAAATTGTCGCTACGTCAGATGAGTGTAAATTTATCATCTGTTCCGACTCTTTGTCTTGTCTTCTTTCTATTGAAAATTCGAAAACAAAAAATCCATTTATTTTAAAAATACTTGAAATTTATAAATGTCTTGTTACTGTTGGTAAAGAGGTTGTGTTTTTCTGGATTCCCAGTCATGTGGGAATCCATGGAAACACAGTTGTTGACCAGGAAGCCAAGAAGGCCTTAAATGATGAAATTATTTTGTGTTCAGTTCCTTTTAATGATTTTAAACCTTACATTTTTAAATATATCTCTACTTTGTGGCAGAGTGGCTGGGATCTCCAAGTTCATAATAAACTTCATGAGATCCAGCCACAATTGCGCAAAGGTAATTTTAATTGTTATAGAGATCGTCGAAGAGACCAAGTTGTTTTAACCAGGTGTCGTCTTGGTCATACCAGGACGACACATAGTTTTATTTTAAATAACGAGCCAACACCAGAGTGTGTGCCATGCCACTGTCCATATACCATCAAGCATGTCTTGATGGACTGTATTGACGTGGCACCCATTCGGGAACGTTTTTATTCGGTTAATTCATATTATAATTTATTTACAACTGTTGCTGGCGACAAAATTTTACAGTTTTTAAAAGAAATTAATTTATACAGCAAAATTTAATTTGTCTTTATATTTTGATATCGATATATTTTATTGTTTTAATTTTCATTTTATCTGTATATATGCTCATTGTATTGTATGAGATCAAGTTTTATCATTTAAGGAGGGATATTCTTGAAATAATTTAACTATTTCCAAATTTTCACGTCCTGAATATAGCTGAAATATTGCTTGCTGGACGTAAAACAACAAACAATCAATCAATCAATCAATCAATCTGCCAGTTCTGGTCCTGGTAGCATAGAACTGTATTAGCTGTGGGAAGAAAACCAAGATCATCTCTAACTTGACAAATTCTATTAAAGGTTAGTGCACAAACCCCAATACTGGCTCCTCTGATTCACCTGTCAAAAATTCAATTATATTGCTCAGTGACAATCCTGGTCTTCTTCCACCTGTAAAATATATAGATTGATAATTAATCAAATGTTCTAAATGTTCTTGTAGCTTTGATTTACTGTTGTGTTGTTATACCAAGAAAATATAATTACAGCAAATTCTTAAGAATCCTTGACAAACACAAAAGGCAACACATATAGTTTAGCCAAGTTATATCAAGCAGTATGTAACAATAGGAGTAAAGTGTTTGTTACGAGCTGATGAGGCATGTAAACCCTATAAGTCCTTCTTAACTCTACACCATATACAAGTGAGGAAATATTTATGAGATCTCAGATATAAATTAAACACAATACTATTGAACACGGTTTAGAAACCCCTGAACTTGGATCGTAAAAAAGATTATCAAGCAGACTTTTGATACAGATTACAATCCATGTCATTATAGCAATAATCGCTTATAAACTCGAAACACACCTTTCACACTTATCGTATAACTTTTAATAACGTGAATATGTGAGATGTGGATTTGTTAAGGTGAGATCTTCAGAATATTACGTCCTGACTATATCTGAAATATTGCTTGCTGGACGTAAAACAAAAATCAATAAATCAATCTTCAAAATATCAATTTTTAATATTTAGATTACAGTTTTATTTTCATTTTTAATTAAATGATGTTTTCGGTTTCTTGGGTTTTAGCAAGTGTAAATTGTTAAGGTTTATAGACTTATCGACCCTCAACACAACTTCTGAAAAGCTTTTGATGATTTGAGTGAAGCTTTTGCTTAACAAACATATAAAAAAAAACAAAAACGAATGTTTCCCGCAAAGTTTTCAAAAGCCTATATCACGAAAAAATTCTATTAAATATTCCACAATGGTTTACTTTCACCTTACATATTCTTTCAATGAAATGTCACAAATAGTCGTCAGAAAACGATAAATCGAGGACAAAGGAGAATAAAAACTGGGGCAAGTGCATGTGCTGAGAATGAATACTCCATTAAAAATCCGGTAATAAGTCATACCCGGTGGTAGTCATAATCCCGCAAAAAGGAGGAAACGTGGTTACGACAAGCGGAACAAATAATGGTAATTTTTTACTCGGATATTCGGATTCGTATATTTTCAATCTTACCACGTTAACCCTAGTTATGTAGCTTTACTGTCATTAGACACACTCTGTCGAAGAACCCTGAAAGGAAATGCAGGCGTTGGAGAACTTGATCAATTGGGAGATGAAGACTATATATGCAGGTGCTGCTAGAATGTTGCCATAAAAAAAGGAATTTTCTCAACAGGAAAAATACCTTTTGTAGTATTACCTACAGTCTGTTGAAAAACTCATCCACCAGACATGTTATCAATCAGAAATCCATCATTTTAATAATTACAGTAATAGAGAACAAAGAACCGTCCGCAAAAACAATTTGTATATACTAAATAAAATGTATTTATTTGCGTGTCTGTGTGTGCTTATATTTATATGAAATATCAAATTAAACACGATTTAGCAGACTACAATTCCGTAACTTAATTGTGACAGTACTAATATTATTTCTTCTTGATACAATTTCCAACGTTACATCTTTATTATCATTTTTTAAATCGTGTCTTTCTTGCCACTGTTTTAATAAACTCGAGCAGGTATAAACGGTATCATATAAAATTATTTTATATTTTATATCAACAGTTTTAAGGACATATATTTACTTTAAAAACTGAATGTTTTCAATATGACATTATGAATGTATCGATCAATCTGTTAATTTCACTGACAAGAATTTAAATAGATGGTGGGAACGATGAGCTCGATTAATAATTACCTATACATCAACTAACGAATGGATGGGCGGAGAACGCTCTGCCGTATTAGGAGCAATTTGTCCGATTCTCCACTGATTGGCGACGGACGGAATTATGAGTAATCTGTGACTTGTCACGCTAACATTCGCTTCATCTAGTTTAACAAGTTCTATCTAGCAGTATGTGACAACTATTCCGCTAACAAATTCAGAAAAGAATGTTGACGACCAGGTAAAGCATGTAAACATTATTAGTGTTTACAATAACTCTCGTTTACCAGTAATTGAATGACATACTCGTTGCCATAAGTTTTACACGAGGGAGAAAATAATCTGTCTGGGAGGGTTCCCAGTGCTCGACCTACAGCAGCCCAGCGTGTCCCCGGGTGGCGGATAATGGAGACCCTCTAATTGTGGGGTTATCAGGTCATAATACGGAAAGACTGACCGCGGACCGTAGTGGGTAACGTGTTTGGAGAGTGCTACGCTCCTAGCACGATAAAGACCCCTGCAGTAAATTTGGACTCATTGTAGCTAGTACAAAACGCGAAATTTTCCGCCCCTACCCAAAACTCCATACTTTTCCCGAGGCTATCAAACTGGTATTCCCTGTGACCCATCCCACCCCATTTTCCGTTGATTTATTCTTTTTTTACTTGCTCCCGTCTTAAATATAGCTGAAATACTGCCCGCTGGACGTAAAGCAGACATCCAATCAATCAATTACGTAAATCTCAAAGCCTACATTGAATATGATTCAATTTAAAATACTTTTAATAACCTTGATATGGAATTGGATTCGTAATGCTACCAATGATAAACCGATTGCAAGTTTAGAGATGTTATAAGCTTGAAACAAACCTTTCACACATATCTTATGACCTAATAACATAAATATGTAAGACATGGATTTGTTTCAGGAATAACTCGAGAATACTCGTTTCTTGCGTCTAGATACGAGCATAAATTAGCTTCCCTTTTAAATGATAGATATATTTTTTACGTCAAGTTAATTTGGGATACATTGTTAAAATGAATTTTAAAGAAATCTAATTGGTTTTCACATAAAAATACAATGAACAGAAAGAAATACTTTATGCCTTTTCATTGTAAAAGGACAGTCTTAAATAGGCTTCAACCCCGTGTGGGACCCGGGGCACAGGAGAATAGGCCCACGGCTTCCTCAGCCTGCAGTAAGAGTCTGCTAACAGAGGCAACACTTGCCGTGTGTTGCGACCCGTGTCGATTACAGGACGGGATTTCAGTAGGCCGGGTAAACGGTCCCGATAACCTACTGAACCCTTACTTTTTCTAGACGGGAAATCGAGTTAGCCCTGACTTCGATGAATCGGCATGTCACGTCTTGCCCTTTGTGAATTCTTCTCATTTTAGCTTTTCTATTACATTTATTTCTTTTCAAACTATTCCATGAAATGTATTAACCAGTTGATAGACAGCTTCCTTTAAGGATTCACAAAGAAGGCGGTGGCTGAAGGGCAAAGCTTCCTCAGCTTTATAGAGGCGACATGTTTGCCGTGTGTTGCAACCCGTGATGGTGGAGGAAGGGATCCTGGTGGTTGAGAGATCACTCTCTGCTGCATCCATTAGTGCGGGTCAGCGGGTTTGATTTTCAATACACCACTTTGGCCCTGACTTCAACTAGACGGGAGACCGGATGGACCCGGTTCGGTCAATCGGCTGGTCATGCCGAGCCCTTAACAAGCTTGTCGTCATTCTTCTTGTCACTTGATTTTATCTTGTGTATCCTACTACAAAAGTTGTTCAGTAACAGGCTGTTAAGAAGGCGGTGGCTCATGGGTCAACCAAGTAGACAGAGTTTCGAACTGTTGTATCGCCAGGTAACCCCGGGCACGAAGCATGCGTTCATTGAGAAATTCGTCTGTTTGAGTATACCACCCTTGGAACACCTGATGCTTTCTGCTGGAGATCCGCAGACTCTAGGCATCGCCCATGTTGGCACTCCGTGGCGGGTGGGTGACAAGGGTGGTGAACCGCAATTTTCTAATCATGGCTTCCGAAACGCCCCCTTTAACACAAAAAGGTCCAAAAAAAGAAAAAATGATTTCCCTCTCGAAGATTTGGTTGTAGAAGAAAGTTGGCCTAAATTTATTGTATTATCTAGTAAAGACCCAACTAAACCTTTGGCAAAAGTATCTCCATTCATCATTGAAAAATCTATCAAGGGTTGTGCAGGAGACGTTAAAAACGTCACCAAAATGAAGTCCGGTTCCCTGCTAATAGAATGCAGTAGAAAACACCAATCGCTGAATTTACTCAAACTTTCAAAAATTGTAGATTTAGATATAACTTGCTCACCCCACAGAACGTTAAACTCGAGTCAAGGGATTATTCGCTGTCGAGGTGAAGATCTCTCGGAATTATCAGATGATGAAATCTGTTTAGAACTAGAGCCTCAGGGTGTAACAAAAGTGAAAAGATTTATTGCTAACAGACAGGGTGTTCTGGTAAAACTGAACACCTTTCTGTTGAATTTCAATTCACCCACTGTCCCCGAGTCAATCAAGATTGGTCTCTACAAAATTAAAGTCAGCGCATACATATCCAACCCGGTGCGCTGCTTTAAGTGTCAAAAGTTCGGT
Source organism: Limnoperna fortunei (assembly GCA_944474755.1). Classification (NCBI taxonomy): domain Eukaryota; kingdom Metazoa; phylum Mollusca; class Bivalvia; order Mytilida; family Modiolidae; genus Limnoperna; species Limnoperna fortunei. Next base: position 46,275,923 of record OX104119.1, read on the forward strand.
CATGGAAAGGGACAGTGCAGAGGTCACCTGGTTTGTTTTAAATGTGCAGAAGAAGGACATGAGGGCTTTACCTGCACTAAAACTCCAAAGTGCGCCAATTGCGGTGAAGCCCACATGTCCTCATCCAAGGATTGTCAACACTTTAAAAAAGAAAAAGAAATACAAAAATTAAAAACTGAAAAGACCATCTCATACCCTGAGGCTCGTCGTCTGTATAATACCATGAATAATCCCTCGTCTCCTGCATCAACGTCATACGCCAGGGTGGCCAAACGCGTTCTCACTTCAGTTGAAACGCAGACAATCATCACCTGGCCTATTGACAAACAGGAACCTTCAAAATTACCAGTTACAATAACAGACAAAATCATTAAATCTACACGAAAATCTTCATCTTCTCAAACTGCTACGTCTTCAGCACCCTCTCAAACTGCTACGTCTTCAGCACCATCTCAATCCTCAACCAAATCTTCAAGCAGCCCCCAAAAAAATTCAAAAAATACCAACTCCAATTAAATTCTTCTAACTCAAATAAAAAATCAAATCAAAAAGGAGATCGAACTCCAAAACTGCTGTGGGATCCCATCAAGGTCCACAACAGGTTTGGAAGTCTAGATAATCTAGACACTACTATCTGGGGCGATCCTATGGATACATTACCCCCACATACTGGATCTAAAAGTAGATCCCCCAGCAGAAACCGGCGGAATAGCCCCAAAAAAACTGTCAACTATTCCCCTATTCGCAGACCATAATGGGTACAATAATACAATGGAATTGTCGAGGTCTTAAGATTAATTTTCTTGAGATTACATTATTTGTTCAAGCCTTTCTTCCTGTTGCATTTTGCCTCCAAGAATCCCACCTAAAACGAAGTGATAACATATCTTTAAAAAATTACTCTATATACAGCACATATGTAGATGAGAATGATAGAGCTGCTGGCGGCTCTACCATTCTTGTAAAAGATCAAGTTCTACATAGCCCTGTAGACCTCAACACTGATCTTCATGCGATTGCTGTTAGAATATCTTTAGACAAAACAATTACTTTATGCTCTCTGTATATCCCTCCGAATTTTTCATTAAATTTAAATCAGTTGAAACACCTTACTGATCAGCTTCCGGCCCCTTATATATTACTTGGGGACTTTAACGGACACAACCCTTTATGGGGCAGCAACACAATAAACGATAAAGGTAAAATTATCGAAGGCTTAATGAATCAGGAGGATCTGTGTATTTTTAATGATGGAACCAATACTTAATTACATCCTGGGAATGGATCATATTCGGCTATTGATCTTACAATAGCAGATCCTTCTCTGTGGCCCGATTTCTCATGGAAAGTCCATGACGATCTCTGTGGCGGTGATCACTTTCCTATTATCTTGGAATCTTTACACTCTTCAAACACCGAAAGAATCGCTCTGTATAAATTTGGCAAGGCCAATTGACCTCTATTTGAACAACTCTGTATAGAGCGACTTAACTCGGACGTTTTTGAAGCTGTTTCTGATCCAATTTTAAAATTCAATGAAACACTTATTTCAATTGCTGATGAAACAATTCCTAAGACCTCGACAAATCCAAAACATCCTAGTAAAACATGGTTCGATGACAGCTGTGAGGACGCTTTTAAAGACCGGAAAAAGGCCGAACGACGCTTTAATAAACATCCAACTCAAAATAATCTTAACCATTTCCGAATTTTTCGAGCGAAAGCTCGCAGGGTAACGAAACAAAGACGACGCACCTCTTGGCGCAACTTTGTTTCTAAACTAAATAACCATACCCCTATTAATAAAATTTGGAACATGATTCGTAAAATTAATGGTAAAAACAGTAAAGCAAATGTCCATCATTTAAAGGATGGACAAGACTTGTTAACATCAGAGTCAGATATATCTAACAAATTGGCCGAAACATTTGCAAAACACTCGTCCGCTCGAATTATCCGGATTTTCAGCGTATCAAAACTTAATTTCCAGTCAAAAAATTTGGAAGATTACAATACACCTTTTTCTTTGGAAGAGCTAAAAACTTCTTTGAACAAATCTCACGACACAGCATGTGGTCCAGATGACATCCATTACCAACTTCTCAAACATCTGCCACAATCTTCTCTCCAATGCCTTCTGAATCTTCTTAACAACATTTGGGAAACGGGTGACTTACCATCTATATGGAAAATGGCCACTGTTGTGCCTATTCCAAAGCCAGGAAAAGATCACTCGGAAGCGTTCAACTATCGGCCTATAGCACTCACAAGCTGTCTTTGTAAAACCCTGGAAAGGATGATCAATGATCGCCTTGTCTGGTTTTTAGAATCAAACAATCTACTTTCTAATATTCAGTGTGGTTTTAGACAAGGGCGAAGTACCCTAGATCATCTTGTACGTTTCGAAACGTATATTCGAAACGCCTTTGCAAAAAATGAGCATGTTGTATCTATCTTTTTCGATTTAGAAAAAGCGTATGACACAACATGGAATTATGGTATTTTAAAAGATCTTTTTGATATGGGGTTGAAAGGTAGACTTCCTACCTTTATTTCAAACTTTTTATCTGACAGAGAATTTAATGTTAGGGTCAATTCTACTTTATCTGACCCTTTTGAACAGGAAATGGGTGTTCCTCAGGGAAGCATCCTTTCTGTCACTTTATTTAGTATCAAAATTAACAGCCTTGCTCGGGTTTTGAAAGATAATATTGATGGTTCTCTTTATGTTGACGACTTCCTCATATGTTACCGAGGAAAAAACATGAATAATATTGAACGTCAACTGCAGTTATGTTTAAATCGAATAGAGAAATGGGCAATGGAGAATGGTTTTAAATTCTCGACTGCAAAAACCGTTGGGATGCATTTTTGTTATAAACGAAAGATGCATCCTGACCCCGAATTAAAATTATATAATAATCCTATCAAAATTGTAAAAGAAACTACTTTTCTTGGTCTCATATTTGATTCTAGGCTAACGTTTCTACCCCATATCAAAATGTTAAAAAATAAATGCCTTAAAGCATTAGATATTTTAAAAGTCGTATCCAGTACCGACTGGGGTGCTGAGTGCGATGTTTTACTGAATCTTTACAGATCGCTGGTTCGATCGAAATTGGATTACGGTTGCTTTATTTATGGTTCTGCTCCCAAGTCGTATGTCAAAATCCTTGATACTATACACCATCAGGGATTGCGACTATGTCTTGGAGCTTTTAGAACCACACCTGTAAATAGTTTATATGTAGAAGCAAACGAGCCTTCTTTGTATCAAAGAAGAGTTAAGCTCGCTTTGCAATCTGCAACCAAATTGAAGGCGTATTCTGGCAACCCGGCCCACGACTGTGTTTTCAAACCTCTTTACGAAAATATTTTTGAAAAACATCCAAATAAAATTCAACCTTTTGGAATCAGAATAAAACCTCATTTGAACAACTCTGGTATAAATTTAGATGAAATTGCTGCTATTGAAATTCCACATAATCCTCCTTGGTTAAACCCCAAACCAGTATTTATTTATGATCTAAGAAAACATAAAAAGTCCGACACAAACCATTTAATAATACAACAACATTTTGCAGAAATTAAATCGTGTTATCCTGATTATAGTACTATTTATACAGACTGGTCAAAAGACGAAGATAAAGTTGCTTCAGCCGCTGTCTTCGGAGAGCGTGTTGAAACTCGTCGTCTCCCGTCTGCCTTATCTGTATTTACTGCTGAGGCGCAAGCTATTCTTCTTGCAATGAAAATAGTTGCTTCGTCAGACGAGCACAAATTTATTATCTGCTCCGATTCTCTGTCATGTCTTCTTGCTATTGAAAACTTCAAAGTTATGAACCCTAATATTTTAAAAATTATTCAAATTTACAAAGCCCTTGTAGCTTTGGGTAAAGAGGTTGTGTTTTTCTGGATCCCAAGTCATCTTGGAATCCATGGGAACACAGTCGTGGACGAGGAGGCCAAAAAGGCCTTGAATAACGATATAATTAATTGTGCCATACCTTTTACTGATTTTAAAGCATTAATTTTTAAATATATTTCTCGTTTGTGGCAAAGTGGTTGGGATCTAGAGGTTCATAACAAACTTCATGAGATCCAGCCACTACTTCACAAAAAGAATTTTAATTGTTTTAGAAGTCGTCGAGACCAAGTTGTTATAACCAGGTGTCGTCTTGGTCATACCAGGACGACCCATAGTTATATTTTAAATAACGATCAACGACCCGAGTGTGTGCCATGCAACTGTCCATACACAATCAGGCATGTCTTGATGGACTGTGTGGACGTGGCCCACATTCGGGAACGTTTTTATACAATGGATTCTTACTTTAATTTGTTTACAACTGTCGCTGGCGACAAAATTCTACAGTTCTTAAAAGAAATTAATTTGTATAATAAAATATAATCTTGTATCATAACTATGCTGTTATTTCATATTTTATTATTTTAATCACGTTATTTTTATGTGTATATACCCTCATACTATTGTGTGAGATTACAGTTTTACTATATTTCGACAGGGTTGTTTCTATGCCTACTTTCTAATTATTAAACATCATCAATTTATAAAATTGCTCACGTCCTGAATATAGCTGAAATATTGCTTGCTGGACGTTAAATATCAATCAATCAATCAATCAATCAAATAGGCTTCAATTGGAGAATCTTTCTATGAAAAAAAAACAACTTTGCAAAACTATTTTATCTTGATTAACTAGTTTATATAAACAATCCACAATAATATACAGATACATGTATATTCTACATTTTTCATTTAAATACAAGGAAATTGAGGTCCAACATCTTGCATACCTTGTCTACACTAAGCCATAGTATGTATTAAAAAAGGCATAATCGTTAAGGTTAATCAGCCTATTATCTGCAAGTTCTGGTCCTGGTAGCATAGAATTGCATTAGCTGTGGGAAGAAAACCAAGATCATCTCTAACTTGAAAAATTCTAATAAAAGTTAGTGTGCAAACCCCAATACTGGCTACTCTGATTCACCTGTCACAAATTCAATTATATTGCTCAGTGACAATCCTGGTCTTCTTCCACCTGTAAAATATGTACATGTAGATTGATAATTAACCAAATGTTCTTAATGTTCTTGTAGCTTTGATTTACTGTTGTGTTGTTATACTTATCTTCAAGAAAATAAAATTACAGCAAATTCTTAAGAATCCCTCTTTCCCTGACAAACACAAAAGGCAACACCTCATATAGTTAAGCCAAGTTATATCAAGCAGTATGTAACAATTAGTCGGCTTGAAGTAGGAGTAAAGTGTTTGTTACGAGCTGGTGAGGCATGTAAACCCTATAAGTCTTTCTTATTCATCTCTACACCAAGGAGATATTTAGACGTGTGATACAAGTGAGGAAATATTTTTGAGATCTCAGATATAAATTTAACACAGTACTATTGAAAACGGTTTAGAAACCTCTGAACTTGGATCGTAAAAAAAGATTATCAAGCAGACTTTATACAGATTACAATCCATGTCATTATAGCAATAATCTCTTATAAACTCGAAACACATCTTTCACACATATCATATAACTTTTAACACATGAATATGTGAGATGTGGATTTGTAAAGGTAAGGTCTTCAAAATATCAATTTCTAATATCTAGATTACAGTTTTATTTTCATTTTTAATTAAATGAGGTTATTCGGTTTCTTGGGTTTTAGCAAGTGTGAAGTGTTCAGGTGTGTAGACTCATTGACCCTCAACAAAACTTCTGAAACGCTTTTAATAATTTGAGTGAAGCTTGTGCTTAACAAATATATAAAATTCGCTTTCACCTTACATATTCTTTCTATGAAATGTCACAAATAGTCTTCAGAAAACGATAAATTGAGGACAAAGGCAAGACACAACAAAACAAATGAAAAAAAACGACACAAAAAACTGGGCCAAGTGCATGTGCTGAGACTGAATACTCCATTAAAAATCCGGTAATTAGTCATACCCGGTAGAAGTCATAATCCCGCAAAAAAGGGAAAAGTGGTTACGACAAGCGGGACAAATATTGGTAATTTTTGACTAGAATATTCCGTAATGTTTAACTTTGTCATAAGGCGTTAGTTTTTTAATCTTACCACCGTAAACCCTAGTTATGTAGCTTTACTGTCATTAGACACACTCTGTCGAAGAAATCCTGCAAGGAAATGCAGGCATTGGAAAACTTGATCTTGTATATACTAAAAAAATACATTATGTGCGTGTCTGTGTGTGCTTACATTTATATGATTGATTGATTAATGGTGTTTAACGCCCGAGCAGCAATAATTCAGCTATATTCAGGCGATGAACATGAAATGGATGATAAAATGAACATGAAATGATGATGAATGAAAATGGGATGGGACACAAGGAAATGTAGGGGTAACGGATTTTAGATTGCCACTGGCAAATGGGAGGATGGATAGGGTCGGGCAATTTAGCCTCCTGTAGCGGGATCGAAATCCCTACTCATAGCGAATACTACAGCACCGTTCTTTAACGTGCGAGGAACGTGGCATTTTTCCCAACACGGTGCACTAAAATAAATATGGTTTGCGGTCAGGTTTTCCGTATTATGGCCTGACAACCCCAGCTTGCCAGGGGTACCCCATTCAACCACCTGGGGCACACATCCCAGTCGGTCTTTAGGCAAACCGACCTGACACGCCGGTCAGGGTACTGGGCGTTATTTAGTCGCCTTTTACGACAAGCTAGCGCGACTGCGGTCTATTCTTTCAATTGCAGGAAGAAATGATAAAGAATCAGCAGATAAAAATATTCTTTCTACTTAACATCCTACAGTTTTAGTGCGAAAAGAATAGCTTGTGCCTCTGAACTGAATACAGAGGAGGCGGATGGAAGACGGCGAGTTTCAACACGCTCTCCGATGACAGCGGCTGAAGCAACTTTATCACCGTCTTTCCATCCATCTGTATATCTTGTGCTATGATCAGAATATTAAGATTTTATTTCTGCAAAGTGTTGCTGAAGAATTAAAGGGTTTGTTTCGGACCTTTTTTATGTATTCCCAACTTGTAAATGAATACGGGTTTGGGGTTCAACCAAGGAGGATTATGTGGAATTTCAAAGTTTCATTTAAATTTATGCCAGAATTTTCCAAATGAGATTTAATTCTAAGGCCAAAATGTTGAATTTTATTTGGTTGTTTTTCAAAAATGTTCTCGTAAAAAGGTTTGAAAACACAGCCGTGAGCAGGATTGCCATGAAAAGCCTTTAACTTGAATGCGTATTGCAAACCGAGTGATATAAAGTAGGCTCGTATGCTTCAACATATAAACTTTCGACAGGTATGGTTTTAACATTTTGATATGCGGTAGAAATGTTAGCCTTGAATTAAATACGATTATTATATAATGTTAATTCGGGATCAGGGTGTACCTTCCGTTTATTACAAAAATGCATCCCAACAGTTTTGGCTGTGGAAAATTTAAAACCATTCTTCACTGCCCATTTCTATATTCTATTTAAACATAACTGAAGTTGACGTTCAATATTGTTTTTCTTGGTAACATATGAGGAAGCTGTCAACATATCAAGAACGATCAATATTATCTTTTAAAACTTGAGCAAGCTTATTATTTTAATACTAAATAAAGTTACAGAAAGGATAATCCCCTGGGGAACACCCATCTCCTGTTCAAAAGGGTCAGATAAAGTAGAATTGACCCTAACTTTAAAATCTCTGTCAGATGAAAAGTTTCATATAAATGTAGTAAGTCTACTTTTCAACCCCATATCGAAAGATCATTTAAAATACCGTATTTCCATGTTGTGTCATATGCTTTTTATAAATCGAAAAAGATGGACACAACAAGTTTATTTTTGGCAAATGCGTTTATTTTTGTTTCGACACGCACAAGATGATCTACGGCACTTCGCCCTTGTCTGAATCCACATTGAATATTAGACAAAAGGTTGTTTGATTCTAAAAACCAGACAAGGCCATCATTGATAATTCTTTTCATGGTTTTACAGAGACGGCTTATGAGCGCTATAGAGCGATAGTTAGACGCTTCCGAGTAATCTTTTCCTGGCTTTAGAATAGGCAAAACAGTGGCTATTTTCCAAATGGATTGTAAGTCACCCGTTTCCTAAATGTTGTTGGGGAGATTAAGATTGATTGTTGTTGAACGTCCACCAAGCAATATTTCAGCTATATTCAGGACGTGAAAATTATAGTTTTTGAATTATAAGTATGTCATGCCTCCCATTATACTAAAACGTAATCTCATACAATAATATGATAAAATATGTACTAAAAACAATAAAAGATATAAAGCATCACACAGTTGTGAAATTAAATTTTATTAAATAAATTAATTTCTTTTAAAAAAACTTTAAAATTGTCTCGACTGCGACAGTTTTATATAAATTAAAATACGTATCTACACTATAGAAACGTTCCCGAATGTGGGCCACGTTCACAAGTCAATCAAGACATGCCTAATGATGTATGGACTGTTGCATGGTACACATTTAAGTCGTGGCTCATCATTGAAAATATGACCAAGACGACATCATGTTAAAACAACTTGGTCTCTGCGACCTCTAAAAGCTTTACAATTATTTGTGTGCAGTAGTGGCTGGATCTCATGAAGTTTACCATGAACTTGGGAGATCCCAACCACTCAACAATCTAGAAATATATTTTAAAATTACTGGTTGAAATGAATATCACAGTTTCTAATATTATTCTTCAGGGCATTCTTTGCCTCTTGATCCACGACTGTGTTCCCATGGATTCCCACATGACTTGCGGATCCAGAAAAACACAATCTCTTTTCTCAAACCTATTGGAGATTTGTAAATTTCACAAATTTTTAATATATAAGGGTTTTTAATTTTGAAATTTTTGATAGCAAGCAGACAACGAGAGGGTATCCGAGCAGATAATAAATTTGGACTCGTCTGACGAAGCAACTATTTTCATGGCAAGAAGAATGGAAAAAATGGCAAGAATTGCTTGCGCCTCAGCAGTAAATACGGTAAATAATTAATAATATATAAGAAGATTAAAAAGGCACTGGAGAGAAGATTGTGACAGATGTTTACGCAGCAGTTGATAATGGATATCATCTGGATCCCATGCTGTATCGTGGGATTTGTTTAAAGGCGTTTTTAGCTCGTTCAAAGAGAATGGTTGTAATCTAAACTTTTTGACTGGAAATTAAGTTTAGATTTTTCTTTTTGAATTTTGATCCGCTGAAAATCTGGATGATAATTTTCAACGTAGGAGTGTTTTGCAAATGGTTTGGCCAATTTGTTAGATATATCGGACTCGGATGTTGACAAGTCTTGTCCGTCCTTTAAATGATGGACATTTGCTTTACTGTTTTTACCTTTTATTTTGACTTATCATGTTCCAAATTTTATTCATAGGGGTATATTTATGTTATTAGAAACAAAGTTACGCCTACAGGTTGATTGATTGCATGCCTGCTTTACGTCCAGCGAGCTGTATTGCAGCTATATTAAGGACGGGAACAAGTTACCAAACAATAAATCAACGGAAAATGGGGGTGGGATGGGTCACAGGGAATACAATTTTGACTGCCACTGGAAAAGTATGGGGTTTTGGGTAGGGGCGGAAAATTAAGGCTTTTGTAGCGGCTACTCTTCTTCGTCCAAATCTACAAAAGGTGTCTTTATCGTGCAAGTAGCGTGGCCCTCTCCAAACACGTTACCCACTACGGTCCGCGGTCAGGCTTTCCATATTATGACCCGACAACCCCTTTGAGAGGTCCCCCTATCCGCCACCCGGGGACGCGCTGGGCTTCTCTGAGTCGAGCACTGGGAACCCTCCCAATACGCCAAGAGGTGCGTCATCTTTGTTTCGTTACCCTGCGAGGTTTCGCTGGAAATATTTGGAATTGGTTAATATTATTTTGAGTAGGGTGTTAATTAAAAATGCACAGATCTTCCCGATTCATTACGCTTTAAATAATTTAACCTTTATTGTGTTACAGCCATATAAAGGGTTGTGTCCGTTGAAGTTCAAAAGTAATATATAAGGGCCGTTAGCTGATCTGTAAGATGTTTCAAATTGATTTAAATTTAATGAAGAATTCGGAGATATAAATACACAGAACATAAAGTAATTGCTTTATCTAAAGATATCCTTACAGCAACCGCCTGAAGATTGGTGTTGAGATCTATAGGACTATGTAAAACTTGATCTTTTAACAAGAATGGTAGAACCGCCAGCAGCTCTATTCTTGTCATCTACATATGTCTGTGCATAAAGTAGTTTTTAAAGATATGTTATCACTTCGTTATAGGCGGGATTCTTGGAGACAAAATGCAACAGGAAAAAAGGGTTGAACTAACAATGTTATTTTAAGAAAATTTATGTTAAGACCTCGACAATTCCATTGTATTACTTTACCCATTATGGTTTGCGAATAAGGGAATAGTAAATAGTTTTTTGGGCTATTCCGGCGGTTGCTGCTGAGGAATCTACTTTTAGATCCAATATCTGGGGGTAGTGTATCCATGGGATCACCACAGATAGTAGTGTCTAGGCTACCAAACCTGTTGTGGACATTAATAGGATCCCAGAGCAGTTTTTGCGAGCCTCATGGTATGAGATGTTCGTTTCGGGTTTCAATTTTTGATTTTTTTCCTTTTAAAAGTACTGACAATCCTTGGATGAGGACATGTCGGCTTCACAACAATTAGCTTAGCACACTTTGGAGTTTTAGTGCAGGTGAAGCACTCATGTCCTACTGCACACTTTAAACAAATCAGTTGACCTCTGCACTGTCCCTTTCCATGGCCGAACTTTTGACACTTAAAGCAGCGCACAGGTTTGGAGATATATGCGCTAACCTTAGCTTTGTAGAGACCAATCTTGATCTACTCGGGGACATTGAGTGTGTTAAAATTCAAAAGAAAGGTGTTCAGTTTTTCCTGAACACCCTGTCTGTTTGCAATAAATCTGTTTACTTGTGCAACACCCTTAGGCTCTGGTTCTAAACAGACTTCGTCATCTGAAAATTCCGAGAGGTCTTCGCCTCGGTCACGAATAATCCCTTGACTCGAGTTTTAAGTTCTGCGGTATTAGCTCGATATTTCTACGATTTTGGAAAGTTTAAGTAAATTTAAAGACTGGTGTTTTCTATTGCATTCAATAAGGAGTGAACCAGATTTCATTTTGGGAACATTGTTAACGTCTCCTACACACCCTTAGTAGCTTTTTCTATGATGAAAGGAGATATTTTTGCCAAAGGTTAAGTTGCGTCTTTGCTAGATAAAAAAAAATTTAGTTCAATTTTCTTTGAGAGAAAAGTCATTTTTATGCCCCAGCAACGACGCGTCGGTGGGGGGGGGGGGGGGGGAGGGCATTAAGTTTTTACTATGTCCGTACGTACCTACGTATGTACGAATTTCCATCAAGCTTTTCGCTGAAACCGTACATGAGAACAAGTTGTACGTCCTAAGCGACTTTCATACCCGTCGGACAACTACTTCCTGTTTTTGAACTTCATTTTTACGTACGTACAAAAATCCGTCTGTACGAACTTCCGTCAAGCTTTTCCCAGAAATCGTACATGAGAAAAATTTGAAATTTGGCAGGGTGGTTCGGTATCGCAAGATGTACGTCCTAAGCGACTTTTAGACCTGTCGGACAACTACTTGCAATTTGGGATTTCATTTAGCGAGGGCATCCGTGTCACATGGACATATTTTTCATTTTTTTTGACTATTTTTCATTTGTATTTCTGAAGCCATGTTGAAAGATTGCGGTTCACCACCCGTCAACAAAGGCGATGCTTGATCTCTGCAGATCACCAGCAGAAAGCATCAGGTGTTCAAAGGATGGTATACTCAAATAGATTAATTTCTTCACGAACGTAAGCTTCGTGACAGAATTAACTGTCGAAACAACCGTTTGAAACTCAATCTACTTGATTGAGCCATGAGCCCCCGCCTTTTAACAACCTGTTACTGAACAACTTTGCAAGTAAGAATTATGAGTAATCTGTGACTTGTCGCTTTCTTTTCCATTACAATCGCAAAATTCAACTATTAAGTTAGTTTAGGCAAGTTGCCAAAAAAAGTATTTATTACGACCTGATTACTCTCGTTTACCAGTGATCCAATGAAAAACTCGTTTCCGGACAGGTCTTAGAAGAGAAAAATAATTATGAAATCTCAAAGCATACCTTGAATTAATACAATTTAAGATATGTTTAAGAACTCTGATCTATAATATGATTCATGATAAATTTTTCGACCGAGTTTAAACCGATTACATGTTAAGACATTAAAACCATGGTCTTTTATAACCTTGAAACACACCTTTCACACATATCGTATGACTTTTAATAACAGGAATATGTGAGACATGGATTTGTTTCAGGAGTAATTCGAGAAGACTCATTTATTATATCTGAATTTTTAGTTTATCTTCCTTTCAAATTAAGTGATGATACATAATCATGTTGTTAATGTTTTTGTCGAGGTTTTTCGTTTTGGCTCGTTGACCCTCCAATTACTTTTCATAATTTCATTATAAATTTCATAAAAGCCAACTGAGAGATCATTTTTAAAATGTGTACTCCTCCTGGCATTTTAGATCTATCCTACAAATATATGATAAATTAAAAATCTCATTACATTTCAAGTCAATATCTTATCAGTACTTTTGATTATTTTGCTATGATAATGAAATTGTAAAAAAATATAACAACCATTTGAAACCTGTTATCTGCTTACTTATAAAACAGTCATGTGATGTAGATCCATATTCCATAAAGTTTTACATTCACGATGCCTATTTCTTTATGAATCCAAAGTGTTTGACGAATTAGACATCTCATTGATATTATATATGATTGGCTGTGACGTAAATCCATCTGATCAATAGTTTCTAGTTTTACACCATAAATACTGCATCAGGTATTTCAGTTTTTATGTTAATTGTTTTACGAAAAAAAGGTACAGTGCATTATTTATTGCTTATTATCATTAGTTTTATTTACGTTTTAAATGGGTTATTATGCTATTTAATTTAATGAGTTCTATTGGAAAGCAAAATAATGTAAAGATATTAAAACAACGAATATTTTAACGCCACTTGCAGCAGTTTTCCAGTTATATCAGTTTTTTTTATTGGGGAGGAAGCAGGAGTACCCGGTGAGAACCCCTTCCTTTGGTAAGTAAGAAAATAAGATAAAGGAATAATGCCAATTTGGCAATTAAATCTCGCAGTCCAAAACACTTATAAATTCATAGACAAACAACAACGTAAACAGAACAAAACACACAAACAAAATTCAGCGACATGAAAACTAAAGCAAGTGAGAGTGAACTTAGGTTCTCCAAAAGCGTTAGCAGTTCCTGCCTGTTGCAACACTTCAGTCTTGATGGCAGTCAATCCATGGCATGTCGAGTCCAGTAAATGGAAGTTCTACTCAATCTGTAAACCAAGAGCTACATTTTTCCACCCCGAGTTTGCAGTGCAAGCATTACTCAATCAACACAATCGTGATATTCAAGCATGCTCTGGAGTAACGTATAATATCGGTTAGGAAACGTATACTCCAAACGCTGGATCGGGTAAACTTGCTACACGAGGAGGGAAAGATGAAGAGTTGAATGTTGAAGACAGCACGTTTGTCAAAGAGTTTAAAATTAAGCCCTCATGGAATGGTCGAGATATAAATCCAGATATGAAGCGGACCTATTAGGGGTCATGACATGAAAGGGACCTATCCACTTTAGAACATAACAAAGAACATAGTTTTTAAAAACAAAATAGTCCTGTTTATTTTTGTGTATTTTAAAAACGTCGGACAGGATTTAAATAAAAGAAAGTTCTTCTAAGAGGTGAATTATGTTGAGAAAATTTTTGAGTAATAATTTGCTCTGTTCTAATGGTGCTTAGGATGGTTTAAATCACATAAATGCATGACCTATAAACCACGAATTTCTAAAAAGAAAGTGCTATTTTTAGAATGGGGTGTACCACGGAAGCTGTTTTTCTCTAAGAAGGTTTAAAGTGTTGATGAGATTTTGAAAAAAAAACGTAGCCCTTTCATGTTCCATTCTGGAAATATAGGATGTCGGCAAGTTACACTTTAGGTATAAGAGCTGCGCTTATTAAAAAAATATAAATAAATTAGTATAAAATCGTAAAGAACTGAATTCGTGTTTTCACACTGTAAGTATCTGTTGTGTCCTTAATCTCATGAAGCTCTTTTAAATCATCGAAAGAAAATGTAATGGAAACTAAGGTTAAAAGACTCGACTATCCTGCGGTCTTTTTATCTAAAAGGATTGCAAGTCCGCTTCATGTTATTAAAGAGAAAAATTCACAAGCAATTGAGCATAATTTGTTCTCATTCCCATTAAACATTACGATAAAAAAGTTGTCAACAACAAAACGAAAAATAACAGTCGAAACACAAAATTCAACGAAAGAATTTAAAGAATGACATACTAGTCATGAGTTTAGTTTGTTTATTTTTATAATTTAGCAAAAATGTTAAAACTGCTAATAAACTTAATACTTTTTTTTCTTAGCAATCATCAAAATGTCAAGAAATTCCTCCTTTGAAGATTTTCTGAATCAGTTACAAAATAGTTTGACCTCTGGAGTCAGTTCGCCTTACATTCCTTTCTTCTCGCCAAAGACAGATATGACAAGCGATCAGATAGTTTACTATACCTACATCTATATAGCCGTATTTGTTATTTTTGTATTGATGGTTATCTTCCTTTTCTACCTTTTGAGGTGTGAGGACTTCTTCAAGACGTATGTTTTCATGATAAGCTACACGGTTGTAGAATTATTTTCAATGTGCGTACATCTGCATCCTCTGTATTTAGTGCAGAAGCTCAAGCAATTCTTCTTGCACTGAAAATTGTCGCTACGTCAGATGAGTGTAAATTTATCATCTGTTCCGACTCTTTGTCTTGTCTTCTTTCTATTGAAAATTCGAAAACAAAAAATCCATTTATTCTAAAAATACTTGAAACTTATAAATGTCTTGTTACTGTTGGTAAAGAGGTTGTGTTTTTCTGGATTCCCAGTCATGTGGGAATCCATGGAAACACAGTTGTTGACCAGGAAGCCAAGAAGGCCTTAAATGATGAAATTATTTTGTGTTCAGTTCCTTTTAATGATTTTAAACCTTACATTTTTAAATATATCTCTACTTTGTGGCAGAGTGGCTGGGATCTCCAAATTTATAATAAACTTCATGAGATCCAGCCACAATTGCGCAAAGGTAATTTTAATTGTTATAGAGATCGTCGAAGAGACCAAGTTGTTTTAACCAGGTGTCGTCTTGGTCATACCAGGACGACACATAGTTTTATTTTAAATAACGAGCCAACACCAGAGTGTGTGCCATGCCACTGTCCATATACCATCAAGCATGTCTTGATGGACTGTATTGACGTGGCACCCATTCGGGAACGTTTTTATTCGGTTAATTCATATTATAATTTATTTACAACTGTTGCTGGCGACAAAATTTTACAGTTTTTAAAAGAAATTAATTTATACAGCAAAATTTAATTTGTCTTTAAATTTTGATATCGATATATTTTATTGTTTTAATTTTCATTTTATCTGTATATATGCTCATTGTATTGTATGAGATCAAGTTTTATCATTTAAGGAGGGATATTCTTGAAATAATTTAACTATTTCCAAATTTTCACGTCCTGAATATAGCTGAAATATTGCTTGCTGGACGTAAAACAACAATCAATCAATCAATCAATGTGCGTACAAGGAATAGTCATGTTCAGTTTTCTTGTAGACACGAAAATGTATCCAGAATTTAGTATGTGCTACCTTTTTATTATTTTCACACAAATACTACACGCATTTTGCAGTACGTTTTCACAGTGGCTGAAGGTTGGACAAGCCTTGCAGCGATTCATGATAGTTTACAAACCCACAAATTATAAAAACTATTTAAACAAGAAAACGGCTGGTATTTATATAACAACAACTTCTTTTTTGTCTGCTGTTGTTGCTGTTTTTGCGTTTCTTGATATCAAATTTATTGAAGTCAGTTTTAGGGATCTAAATTCTTTGACGGCAAGAACCGCATGTAAGCAATCGACTAATAATTGGTTTCCAGTTGCAACGTTAACTTATATGATTGTTAATCTTATTTTAAGCTATGTGCTCCCATTTATATTTTTTACAATATTCAGCAATGTGTTTCTTTTTATACTTTGGAAACAACAGACATTTCGTCAACGTTTTTCAAACGCAACCGTAAGCGACGATATATTACTTCCAGTTGTCTTAAGCTTGACAGTACTGTATGCTATTACGTCATGCGTCTCGTTGGTAGCCTCAATAGCAAAGGTCTACCCCAATGAAAGATTTTTTTATGCCATCTCAATCGTTACAGAGGTCTTATCAGTTCTGCATCATGCTTCTATTCCGTTTACTGTCTTTGCGTACAGTATGCTTTCCGCAAAGTACAGAAAGGTGATATGCAGATGTATTAACAGATCTGTGAATTAATGTTGGATAAATTGACGTTCACTTGGAAAATTAAATGTGTGCAATTTGATCAATGAACTGTGCATAGCAGGTTGACATTCAAATTATTGCGATAAAACAATTGAAAACTTGTATAGTACAATTACAATCTATTAATATCAGATGCTTGGGATCATAAAATCTCTAGTTGTATGTATAATGAAAGCTTTGATGTGTACTATAAATAACCTTTTTTTATTGTGGTATGGTATTTAAACGTGTTATGTGTCGTTATACAGTGCACATCCGCGTTTAGTATGTACATCTCGAAAAAAGTTAAATATTTACGGATATGTTTGTTTTTCGTTTATTGTCAATAAAGTTTCATTTTGGTCAGTATTGGGTCTTTAATGTATAAATAAAAGAATGTGAGCGTTCATTATGAAATTTTAATCGAGCGCGGTTTTCTGTCCACATGAACCTTGTTCCCTTCATCACGCCCAAATCCGCGTGGGACCCGGGGACAGGAGAATAGGCCCATGGCTTCCGCAGCCTGCAGTAAGAATCTACTAACAGAGACAACATATGCTGTGTATTGCGACCCGCGTCGATGACAGGACGGGATTTCAGTAGGCCGAGTTAACAGTCCCGATAACCTACTGAACCCTTACTTTTTCTAGACGAGATATATAGATATATATCTAACACCGGTGGGAGGGCAAGACGGGAAAATCTCGGACACCCAAGTGAAAAGATTTCTGGTCTCCAACGAGGCTCTGCCGAGTTAGAGACCAAAAGAAATCTTTTACGGGAAAAGTAGCGTGAAATTCTTATCTCACCCAGATAAGGATATCTCAACCGGCTAAAATTAGGTACCACGCTGTCTCATTAGTGAGAAAGCCCTGACTTAGATTAATTGGCATGTAAAGTCTTGCCATTTGTGAATCCTTCTCATTTTAGCTATTGTGTTACATTTATTTCTTTTCAAACTATTCCATAAAATTTATTTACCAGTTGATAGATATCTTCCTTACAGGATTTGCAAAGAAAGCGTTGGCTGAAGGACAACGCTTCCTCAGCTTTATAGAGGCGACATGTTCGCCGTGAGTTGCAATCGTGATGGTGGAGGATGGGATCACTCTTTGTTGCATCCGTTAAAGCGGATCAGTGGGTTGCGATTTTCAACACACCACTTTGGTCTTTACTTCAACTAGACGGGAGGTCGGATGTACCCGGTTTGGTCAATCGGCTGGTCACGCCGAGCCCTTAACAAGCTTCTCATCATTCTTCCTATCACTTGATTATATATCTTATGAATCTTATTACCAAAGTTGTTCAATTACAGGCTGTTAAGAAGGCGTGGCTCGTGGGGAAATCTGGTAGATAGAGTTTCGAACGGTTAACTCTGGCACGAGGCTTGCATTCGCAGAGAAATAAATATATTTTAGTATATCACTCTTGGAACACCTGATGATTTCAGCTGGTGATTGGCAGAGACCACGCATCGCCCATGTTGGCACTCCGTGGCGGGTAGGTGACTATGGGGTGAACCGCATTCTTCTCAAAATAGCTTCTGAAACAAAACTAAAAAATCGCAAAAAAAATAAAAATAAAAAAAAAAAAACAACGAAAAAATGACTTACCGCTTAAAGAGATGGTTTATGAAGACTTCTGTTCAAAAACCAATAACTAAAGTCTCTCCATTCGATATTGAAAAATTGATACAAAAATTGTGCAGGCGATGTCAAAAACGTGACCAAGTCGAAATCTGCTGGTCTTCTCATTAAATGTAACAAAAACACAAATCCTCAATATTTAGAAATTTCGGCCTCCCCCATAGGACATTGAAGTCAAGGAATCATTCAGTATCGCGACGATGATCTCGCCGAACTAACTGACGAGAAAATCTGCACAGGATTCCAACCTCAGGGTGTTACATAAGTTAAAAGATGTATCGGCAACAGACAACAGCGACCATATTGGGAGGGCTTCTAGTGCTCGACCCACAGAGCAGCCCAGCGCGTCCCCGGATGGCCGGTATGGGAGACCCTCTCGGTTTTTTTTTGGGGGGGGGTTGTCAGATCAAAATACGGAAAGCCTGGCAGCGAACCATAGTGGGTAACGTGTTTGAAGAGTGCCACACTTCTTGCTCGATAAAGAGTCCTTTTGTCGATTTCGGAAAAGAGTAGGCTCATTGTAGCGATACAAAAGGCTAAATTCTCCGACCCTACCCAATACTCCGTACTTTTAAGTGGCAGTCAAAATTGTGTTCCCTGTATCCCAATCCACCCTTTTTCAATTGATATATTGTTCCCGTCCTGAATATAGCTGTTATACTGCTCGCTGGACGTAAAGCAAACATCCAACCATTCAATCAACCAACAGAAAATAATTTTAACACACCAACTGTCCCTCAATCAATCAAAATAGATCTACAAAACATTCAAGTAAGCGCATAAATTCCCATCCATGTGCGTTCCTTTTAAATATCAGAAATTGGGACACAGTAAAGGACAGTGTAACAAAACACTGGTATGTTTTAGATGTGTAGATCCAGGGCATGAGGGCTTTACTGCACTTAAACTAAAAATGGTGCTGACTGTGGTGAAGCCCACATGTCCTACGCAAAGACTTTCAACACTTTAAAAAAGAAAAGGACATCCTAAAATTAAAAATCGAAAAATACCCTGAGGCTCGTTTTCTGTACAGTTCGACTTCCAGATGAAACAACTGACAAAATCATTTTTATATTCCCCTCCCCCCCTCGCAAACAATTGTTTGTTTGTTTGAATGGTGTTTTAACGCCACTTTCAGTAATTTTTCAGCTATTTCATGGCGTCCAGTTTTTATTGGGGGAGGAAGTCGGAGTACCCGGAGAGAACCCCCGACCTGCGGTAGGAAAACTGGCAATCCTTGTCAATTAAGATTGGAGTCGAGTGCACCCTATCTGCAGTGACTCGCAAACAATAATAGGTACAATAATACAG
This sequence comes from Limnoperna fortunei, assembly GCA_944474755.1. Taxonomy (NCBI): domain Eukaryota; kingdom Metazoa; phylum Mollusca; class Bivalvia; order Mytilida; family Modiolidae; genus Limnoperna; species Limnoperna fortunei. The sequence continues at coordinate 46,295,397 of OX104119.1, forward strand.
TGGGATTGTCGAATTCTTAAGATTAATTTTGTTGAAATAACATTATAAGTTCAAGCCTTTCTTCCTGTTGCATTTTGTCACCTAGAATCTCACATAAAACGATTGATTGGTTGGCTGTTGTTTTACGTCCAGCAAGCAATAGTTCAGCTATATTCAGAACGTGAAAGTAATATTTATTTGAACATTTGCAACAATTAGATATCTTTCCCACAGCACTGAAACGTTATCTCATACAATAATATGAGCATACAAACAGCTAAACAATTAAGTAAAGCGATACAAATATATAAGCATACATACAGCTAAAAAGTAGGTAAAACTATAAAAAAAATTATTTGCGTGCAATAATGGCTGGATCTCGTTAAGTTTTTTTATGAACCTGAAGATCCCAACCAATCTGCCACAAACCGGAAATATATTTAAAAATTACTGGTTTAAAATCAGTAAAAGGAATATCACAGTTTATAACATTATTCTTCAGGGCATTCTTTGTCTCCTTGGTTCAATTCTGTTTATCCCCGTGTGGGACCCGGGGCACAGGAGAATAGGCTCACCGCTTCCTTAGCATGCAGTAAGAGTCTGTTAACAGAGGCAACACTTGCCGTGTGTTGCGACCCGTGTCAATTAAAGGACGGGATTTCAGTAGGCCGGGTAAACGGTCCCGATAACCTACTGAACCCTTACTTTTTCTAGACAAATCGAGTTAGCCCTGACTTCGATGAATCGGCATGTCACGTCTTGACCTTTGTGAATCCTTCTCATCTAAGCTATTCTATTGCATTATTATATTTTTTTTCCTTCCAACCAATGTAATGTATGTACCATTCGATAGACAGCTTCCTTACAGGATTTGCAAAGAAGGCGGTGGCTGAAGGACAAAGATTCCTCAGCTTTATAGAGGCGACATGTTTGCCGTGTGTTGCAACCCGTGATTGTGGAGAAAGAGGTCCTGGTGGTTGAAAGATTACTCTCTGCTGCATCCACTAGTGCGGGTCAGCGGGTTTGATTTTCAGTACACCACTTTGGCTATGACTTCAACTAGACGGGAGGCAGGATGGACCCGGTTCGGTCAATCGGCTGGTCACGCCGAGCCCTTAACAAACCTGTCTTCATTCTTCATAATACTTGATCATATCTGTTGTATCACAGTATTAGTTTTTCCATTACAGTCTGTTAAGAAGGCGGTGGCTCATGGGTCAATCAAGTAGATAAAGTTTCGAACGGTTGTTTTGCCAGTTAACTCTGGCACGAAGCTTGCGTTCGCAGAGAAATTCATCTAGTTGAGTATACCACCCTTGGAACACCTGGTGTTTGCTGCTGGTAATCCGCAGACCAACCATCGCCCCTGTAGGCACTCCGGGTGGTGAACTGCATTCTGATATCATGGCTTCAAAAACATTTACTCAAACAGGTTCCAAAAAAAAAGAAACTAGAGGCTCCCAGGAGCCTGTATCGCTCACCTGAACCTGAAACCAAACAACCCTTGTTTATGCAGCTTTTCGTTGCTATAAGGAATTGCCCAACACTTCTGCAAAAATCATTAATTTTGACCTTTTAAGGGAAATAACTCAGATAAGGAGGACCCCGTGTGGGCCCCGGGGCACAGGAGAATAGGCCCACGGCTTCCTCAGCCTGCAGTAAGAGTCTGCTAACAGAGGCAACACTTGCCGTGTGTTGCGATCCGTGTCGATTATAGGACGGGATTTCAGTAGGCCGGGTAAACGGTCCCGATAACTTACTGAACCCTTACTTTTTCTAGACGGGAAATCGAGTTAGCCCTGACTTCGATGAATCGGCATGTCACGTCTTGCCCTTTGTGAATCCTTATCATTTAAGCTACTCTATGCATTATTTTCCTGCAAACTGTTCCATGAAATGTATGTACCATTTAATAGACGGCTTCCTTACAGGATTTGCAAAGAAGGCGGTGGCTGAAGGGCAAAGCTTCCTCAGCTTTATAGAGGCGACATGTTTGCCGTGTGTTGCAACCCGTGATGGTGGAGGAAGGGATCCTGGTGGTTGAGAGATCACTCTCTGCTGCATCCATTAGTGCGGGTCAGCGGGTTTGATTTTCAATACACCACTTTGGCCCTGACTTCAACTAGACGGGAGACCGGATGGACCCGGTTCGGTCAATCGGCTGGTCATGCCGAGCCCTTAACAAGCTTTCGTCATTTTTCTTATCACTAGATTATATCCTGTGAATTTCAGTTCCAAAGCTGTTCAGATACAAGCTGTTGAGAAGGCGGTGGCTCATGGGTCAATCGAGTAGATAGAGTTTCGAACGGTTGTTTCGCCAGTTAATTCTGGCACGAAGCTTGCGTTCGTGAAGAAATTCATCTATTTGAGTATACCACCCTTGGAACACCTGATGCTTTTTGCTGGTTATCCGCAGAGACCATGCATCGCCCCTGTTGGCACTCCGTGGCGGGTGGGTGACAAGGGTGGTGAACCGCATTCTTTTATCATGGCTACAGAAACACAAATAAAAATAGGTCCAAAAAAAAGAAAAAAATGATTTTCCACTTGAAGACGTTGTAGATGAAGATCACTGGTCGCGTTTCATCGTTTTGTCGAGTAAAGATAGAAATAAACCTCTTTCCAAAGTATCTCCTTTCGTTATTGAGAAATCTATAAAGGGATGTGCAGGTGACGTTAAAAACGTCACCAAAATGAAATCAGGTTGTTTGTTGATTGAATGTTCTAAAAAGCAGCAATCTTTCAACTTGCTGAAACTTCAGAAAATTCTTGATTTGGAAATAACAGCCTCTCCTCATAGAACACTTAACTCTAGTCAAGGCATCATCCACTATAGAGACGACGACCTGTCGGAATTGACAGATGAAGAAATATGTTCTGAACTAGAGCCTCAGGGTGTAACTAAAGTTAAAAGATTCATCGCGAAAAGAGAAAATCAACAAGTAAAACTGAATACATTTCTTTTAAATTTCAACTCTCCATCCGTTCCTAAATCAATTAAAATTGGATTATACAACATTACAGTCAGCGCATATATTCCAAATCCTGTGCGCTGCTTTAAATGTCAAAAATTCGGCCATGGCAACGGACAATGCAGAGGCTCCTTGGTATGTTTTAAATGTGCAGAAGTAGGGCACGAAGGCTTTACCTGCACTAAAAACCCGAAATGTGCAAATTGTGGTGAAGCCCACATGTCCTCATCCAAGGAATGCCAGCACTTCAAAAAAGAAAAAGAAATACAAAAATTAAAAACTGAAAAATCCATCCCGTACCCTGAGGCTCGTCGTCTTTTTAATACATTGAATAATACATCATCGTCTTCATCAAAGTCGTATGCCAGTGTGACCAAACGTGTTTTCACTACAGCTGAAACACAGACATTTATCACCTGGCCTATTGACCAAAAAGAACCATCAAAACTACCAGTTCAAACGACAGACAAAATCATTACATCCTCCCGAAAATCTTCAACTTCTCAAACTGCCACGTCTTCGGTATCTTCTCAATCTAAAACATCAACGTCTTCAAGCAACCCAAAAAAAAAATTCGAATGCTAACGTGAATTTAAATTCAAACGAAAATAAAAAAGGAGATCGAACTTCAAAACTGCTTCGGGATCCCATTAAGGTCCACAACAAATTTGGAAGTCTAGATCATCTAGACACTACTATCTGGGGCGATCCCATGGATACACTACCCCCAGATACTGGATCTAAAAGTAGATCCCCCAGCAGAAACCGGCGGAATAGCCCCAAAAAAACTGTTAACTATTCCCCTATTCGCAGACCATAATGGGTACAATAGTACAATGGAATTGTCGAGGTCTTAAGATAAATTTTCTTGAAATTACATTATTAGTTCAAGCCTTTCTTCCTGTTGCATTTTGCCTCCAAGAATCCCACCTAAAACGAAGTGATAACATATCTTTAAAAAACTACTCTATATACAGCACATATGTAGACGAGAATGGTAGAGCTGCTGGCGGCTCTACTATTCTTGTAAAAGATCAAGTTTTACATAGCCCTGTAGATCTCAACACTGATCTTCAGGCGGTTGCTGTTAGAATATCATTAGACAAAACAATTACTTTATGCTCTGTGTATATATCACCGAATTCTTTTTTAAATTTAAATCAGTTGAAACATCTTACTGATCAGTTGCCAGCCCCATATATATTATTTGGGGACTTCAACGCACACAACCCTCTATGGGGTAGTAACACAATTAACGAAAAAGGTAAAATTATTGAAGGCTTAATGAATCAGGAAGATCTGTGTATTTTTAATGATGGAACCAATACATATTTACATCCTGGGAATGGATCATATTCGGCTGTTGATCTTACAATAGCAGATCCTTCTCTGTTGCCCGATTTCTCATGGAAAGTCCATGACGATCTCTGCGGCAGTGATCACTTTCCCATTATCTTGGAATCTTTACACTCTTCAAACACAGAAAGAGTCGCTCGGTATAAATTTGGCAAGGCCAATTGGCCTCTATTTGAACAACACTGTATAGAGCGACTTAACTCGGATGCTTTTGAAGCTATTTCTGATCCAATTTTAAAATTCAATGAAACACTTATTTCAATTGCTGATGAAACAATTCCTAAGACCTCGACAAATCCAAAACATCCTAGTAAACCATGGTTCGATGACAGCTGTGAGGACGCTATTAAAGACCGGAAAAAAGCCGAAAGACGCTTTAATAAACACCCAACTCAAAATAATCTTTACCATTTCCGAATTTTTCGAGCGAAAGCTCGCAGGGTAACGAAACAAAGACGACGCACCTCTTGGCGTAACTTTGTTTCTAAACTTAATAACCATACCCCCATGAATAAAATTTGGAACATGATTCGTAAAATTAAAGGTAAAAACAGTAAAGCAAATGTCCATCATTTAAAGGATGGACAAGACTTGTTAACATCAGAGTCGGATATATCTAACAAATTGGCCGAAACATTTGCAAAACACTCGTCCGCTGAAAATTATCATCCCGATTTTCAGCGTATCAAAACTCAAAAAGAAAAATCAAAACTTAATTTCCAGTCAAAAAATCTAGAAGATTACAACAAACCTTTTTCTTTGGAAGAGCTAAAAACCTCTTTGAACAAATCTCACGATACAGCATGTGGTCCAGATGACATCCATAATCAACTTCTCAAACATATGCCACAATCTTCTCTCCATTGCCTTTTGAATCTTCTTAACAACATTTGGGAAACGGGTGACTTGCCGTCTATTTGGAAAATGGCCACTGTTGTGCCTATTCCAAAACCAGGAAAAGATCACTCGGAAGCGTCAAACTATCGGCCTATAGCCCTCACAAGCTGTCTTTGTAAAACCATGGAAAGGATGATCAATGATCGTCTTGTCTGGTTTTTAGAATCCAACAATCTACTTTCTAATATTCAATGTGGTTTCAGACAAGGGCGAAGTGCCCTAGATCATCTTGTACGTTTCGAAACGTATATTCGAAACGCCTTTGCAAAAAATGAGCATGTTGTGTCTATCTTTTTCGATTTAGAAAAAGCGTATGACACAACATGGAAATATGGTATTTTAAAAGATCTTTTTGATATGGGGTTGAAAGGTAGACTTCCTACCTTTATTTCAAACTTTTTATCTGACAGAGAATTTAAAGTTAGGGTCAATTCTACTTTATCTGACCCTTTTGAACAGGAAATGGGTGTTCCACAGGGAAGCATCCTTTCTGTCACTTTATTTAGTATCAAAATTAATAGCCTTGCTCAAGTTTTAAAAGATAATATTGATGGTTCTCTTTATGTTGACGACTTCCTCATATGTTACCGAGGAAAAAACATGAATAATATTGAACGTCAACTGCAGTTATGTTTAAATAGAATAGAGAAATGGGCAATGGAAAATGGTTTTAAATTCTCCACTGCAAAAACCGTTGGGATGCATTTTTGTAATAAACGAAAGATGCATCCTGACCCCGAATTAAAATTACATAATAATCCTATCAAAATTGTAAAAGAAACTACTTTTCTTGGTCTCATATTTGATTCAAGGCTAACCTTTCTACCCCATATCAAAATGTTAAAAAATAAATGCCTTAAGGCATTAGATATTTTAAAAGTCGTATCCAGTACCGACTGGGGTGCTGAGTGCGATGTTTTACTGAATCTTTACAGATCGCTGGTTCGATCTAAATTGGATTACGGTTGCTTTATTTATGGTTCTGCTCGCAAGTCATATGTCAAAATCCTTGATACTATACACCATCAGGGATTGCGACTATGTCTTGGAGCTTTTAGAACCACACCTGTAAATAGTTTATATGTAGAAGCAAACGAGCCTTCTTTGTATCAAAGAAGGATAAAGCTCGCTTTGCAATATGCAACCAAATTGAAGGCTTATCCTGGCAACCCCGCCCACGACTGTGTTTTCAAACCTCTTTATCAAAACATTTTTGAAAAGCATGCAAACAAAATTCAACCTTTTGGCATCAGAATAAAACCTCATTTGAAAAATTCTGGTATAAATTTAGATGAAATTGCTTCTATTGAAATTCCTCATAACCCACCATGGTTAAACCCCAAACCGGTTTTTATTTTTGACCTTAGAAACCATAAAAAGTCTGACACAAACCCTTTAATTATTCAACAACACTTTGCAGAAATAAAATCTAACTATACTGACCATTCTGCAATTTATACAGATGGATCGAAGGATGGCGATAAAGTTGCATCGGCCGCTGTCTTTGGAGAGCGTGTTGAAACTCGCCGTCTTCCTTCCGCTTCTTCTGTATTTAGTGCAGAAGCGCAAGCTATCCTTCTTGCACTAAAAATTATTGCTTCGTCAGATGAGAATAAATTTATTATCTGCTCCGATTCTTTGTCATGTCTTCAGGCAATTGAAAATTCTAAAATTAAAAATCCATTTATTTTAAAAATAATTCAAATTTATAAATCGCTGACAACTTTAGGTAAAGAGGTTGTGTTCTTCTGGATTCCCAGTCATGTGGGAATCCATGGAAACACAGTCGTCGACAGGGAAGCTAAGAATGCCTTAAATAATGACATAATTAATTGTAAAATACCTTTCACTGATTTTAAATCATTTATTCTAAAATATATTTTTAATACATGGCAGAGTGGTTGGGATCTGGAAGTTCACAATAAACTTCACGAGATCCAACCACATCTGCATCAAAGTAATTTTAAATCATATAAAAGTCGTAGAGACCAAGTGGTTTTAACCAGGTGTCGTCTTGGTCATACCAGGACGACACATAGTTATATTTTAAATAACGAGCCACGACCCGAATGTGTGCCATGCAACACCCCATACACCATTAAGCATGTTTTAATGGACTGTGTGGATGTGGCACACATCCGGGGACGTTTCTATAGTGTAGATTCATATTTTAATTTATTTAAAACTGTCGCAGGCGACACAATTTTAAAGTTTTTAAAAGAAATTAATTTGTATTGTAAAATTTAATATGTCTGAGAATTTGTTATGCTTCATACATTTTATTGTTTTAATTATCTTTTTTTTTCTGTATATACTCTCATATTATTGTATGAGATCATGTTTTAATCCTAAGGATTGGAAGTTCTAAAAATGAAATTATGATTCTTTTCACGTCCTGAATATAGCTGAAATATTGCTAGCTGGACGTTAAACAACAATCAATCAATCAGATAAGGAGGAGCTTTTGATGCTTAGAGGGATAAGGGAGGTTCACTTCAAATTTGCTGTACCTGTAATACTTTTTTAACTATCAGTCGAAAACTCTCTCGACTCCCACCCCCCTTTCCCTTTTCATTTTTTCTATTTTAAGCCAACATAGCTATGTAGATAGTCAGGTGTCATGATTTGCAAAATTTTGGTAGAGGACGTCTAAAGATGATGTGTGCAATGTTTCAAAGCAGTCCTTTCATTGGTTAAAGAGGAGAAGAATTTTTAAAATCAAGTAAAATTGATTAAAAAAATGTTCAAGGAGAATAATTCCTAAACGATTCATCAGACAATCTTGACCCTAAAGTCATTTTTGTAGCCCTCATAGAGCAGAACAATTAAGCAATGCTAACTTTTTCTCTAGTTCTAATAATTTTTAAGATTTTGAGGCAAAAATGTCAAAAATTATCAATTTCGACAATTAAAGGACAATAACTCCTATAAGGAGTCATCATACAACTTCAACCCAATGGAGTGTTTCGTAGAGCTTTTGATGCAGATGAAGGCATGTCTCTTCGATTTTCCTGTATCTGTTACAGTTACACTTTTTTAAATATAAGACAAAAAACTGTATTTTACACCGCCGACCCACCCCTCCGTCCTATTTTTAGCCATTGGTTAATCTGCAGCCATGGATGGTGCAAACTTGGTTGAGGACATTTGATGGATGATGTGGACAAAGTTTCAAAGCAGTACTTTCAGTTGTCTCAGAGGAGAAGATTTTCAAAAATCAATTAAAACCGATTAAAAACTAGAGTAAAAACACCTGTGAGCAATGCTCACCATTGATACCCCCCGCTTCACAATTACTTTGAAAATTCAGGTGTTCTTAATTATGAAACGTGAAGGCGAAATTGATGATAATACATGTAACCCTCCCCAATCCCCCAAAGAATATCATCCCCTATGTCAATGACAAAGTCCATGTTTTTCTATGGCAAACCTCCAATAATATTCTGATCAAAATGTTTAATATCCAATGCACAATGGCAATATGTGACCAAGATTCTGTATAAGTTTCAACAAATTCTATTCAGTGGTGTAGCAGGAATTGCAAATAAAAATGGGTATCCCATTATGTCCATTACAAACTCCATGTTTTTCTATGGGGAAACCCCAAATATTCTGATCAAAATGTTAAATATCTCCTGCACAATGTGACATTGATTCTGTGTAAGTTTCAACAAATTCCATTCAGTGGTGTAGGAATGAGTTGCACATAAGAGATGGGTATCCCTTATGTCCATGACAAAGTCCATGTTTTTCTATGGGAAACCCCAAATATCATTCCAATCGAAATGTTATATATCTAGTGCACAATGGCAATATGTGACAACATTCTGTGTAAGTTTCATCAAATTCCATTTAGTGGTGTAGGAGGGTGTCGCACATAAGAAATGGGTATCACCTTATGTCAATGACAGTCCGTGTTGTTCTATGTGAAAACCCAAATATCCTTCCGATCAAAATAATAAATATCTCATGCACAATGGCACTATGTGTGACAAGGAGTCTGTGTAAGTTTCAACAAATTCCATTCAGTGGTGTAGGAGGAGTTGCACATAAGAGATAAGGACCCCCTTAGGTCAATAACAATGTCCATGTTTTTCTATGGGAAACCCCAAATATCGATCCGATCAAAATGTTTAATATCTCCTGCACAATGGAACTATGTGACAAGGATTCTGTGTAAGTTTCATTAAATTCCATTCAGTGGTGTAGGAGGAGTTGCACATACGATATAGGGACCCCTTTAGGTCAATGACAAAGTCCATGTTTTTCTATGGGAAACCCCAAATATCTTTCCGATCAAAATGTTAAATATCTCCTGCACAATGGCACTATGAGACAAAGACTCTGTGTAAGTTTCATCAAATTCCTTTCAGTGGTGTAGGAGGAGTTGCAAATAATAGAAAGTGTAACGGACGGACGGACGGACACCATGAACACTATATACCCCCCCCCCCACTTTTCAAGGGAGGGGTATTAAAACAGTTCAAGGGGAATAACTCTGAAACGGTTAATCAGACAATCTTGACCCTTAAGTCATTTTTGTAGCCCTCATAGAGCAGAACAATTAAGCAATGCTTACCTTTTCGCTAGTTTTAATAAAATTTCAAGACTTTGAGGCAAATATCATCAATTTTGACAATTAAAGGGCAATAACTCCTACAAGGAGTCATCATACAACTTTGACCCAATGGAATGTTTTGTAGAGCTTTAGATGCTGAAGAAGGAAGGTTTGTTTAGTTTTCCTGTATCTGTTATACTTTTTGAACTATAAGCAAAAAACTGTATTTTGACCCCCTTGTTCTATTTTTAGCCATGGCGGCCATGTTGGTTGGTCTTAGGCCATGATTTGGGCAAACTTGGGAGAGGGCATTTTACTGATGATGTGTGCAAAGTGTCAAAGCAATCCCTTCAGTGGTTTTGGAGAAGATTTTTGAAGAAAAGTAAACGACGACGACGACGGACGCCAAGTGATGGCAATAGCTCACATGTCCCTTCGGGTCAGGTGAGCTAAAAATGACATTTCGCTTGAAGAAATGATTCTGATGATCAATTATCAACATTTATAATCCTGACTAGTAAAGATTCAAACAAACCTCTCTTAAAACTTTTCCCATTTGGCATCGAATAAACCATTAAAGGCTGTGCAGGAGATGTTAAAAACGTCACAAAATTGAAATCTGGTTCACTACTAATTGAAGTTTCGAAAAAAAACAACAGTCTTTAAATTTACTCCAACTTAATAAAATTCACGAATTAGAAATATCTTCCACTCCTCACAGAACATTAAATTTTAGTCAAGGGATCATCCATTACAGAGACGATGATCTCTCTGAACTAACTGACGACGAAATATGTGAAGAACTAAAACCTTAGGGCGTAACAAAGGTTAAAAGATTCGTTGCCAAGAGACAAGGTATTCGGGTAAAACTGAATACTAGTACCTTTCTACTAAACTTTAATACATCATCTGTCCCTCAGTCAATCAAAGTTGGATTATACAGTGCTAAACTCGGCTCATATATTCCATATCCTGTGCGCTGCTTTAAATGTAAGAAATTCGGTCATGGCAAGGGACATTGTAGAGGCTCCTTGCTATGCTTTAAATGTGCTGAGGTAGGGAATGAGGGCTCAACCTGCACGAATAATCCAAAGTGTGCCAATTGTGGTGAAGCCCACATGTCCTCCTCAAAAGATTGTCATCATTTTAAAAAAGAAAGGGACATACAAAAATTGAAAACGGAAAAGAACATCACCTACCCTGAGGCTCGTCGGCTGGTTCATTCAGTGAACAATCCATCGTCTTCTGATTGATTGTTTGTTGTTTAACGTCCAGCAAGCAATATTTCAGCTATAATCTTATAATATGGGGTAGTGATAATTAATATGGGACGTGATAATTACAATTTTAAATTAGTATTTTTAAATTAGTGGTACTTCATGCCTCCCTTCCTTCCTAAAAACGTGATCTCATACAATAATATGAAAATATATACAGATAAAAATGGTACTTAAAACAATAAAAGATATGAAGCATCACACTTAGCAGTGAAATTAAATTTTATTAAATAAATTAATTTCGTTTGAAAACTTTTAAATTGTATTGCCTGCGACAGTTTTATATAAATTAACATACGTATCTGTACTATAGAAACGTTCCCGAATGTGGGCCACGTCAACCAAGACATGCTAAATGGTGTATGGACTGTTGCATGGTACACATTCGGGTCCTGGCTCATTGTTTAAAATATGACTATGCGTCGTCCCGGTATGACCAAGACGACATCTTCTTAAAACAACTTAGTCTCTTCCACCACTAAAACATTTAAAATTATTTGTGTGCAGTAGTGGCTGGATCCCATGAAGTTTATTATGAACTTGGAGATCCCAACCACTCTGCCACAAATTAGAAATATATTTAATAATAAAGGCTTAAAATGGGTAAAAGGGATATTACAGTTAATGATAGTATCCTTTAGTGCATTTTTAGCCTCCTGATCCACGACTGTGTTTCCACGGATTCCGACATGACTGGAAATCCAGAAGAAGATAATCTCTTTTCCCAAAGCAACAAGAGATTTGTAGATTTGAATAATTTTTAAAATGAAAGGATTTTTAATTTTAAAATTATCAATAGCCAGTAGACAAGACAAGGAATCGGAGCAGACAATAAATTTGCACTCGTCTGATGAAGCAAGTATTTTCATCGCAAGACGAATAGCTTGCGCCTCTGCTGTAAATACAGATGAGGCAGATGGAAGGCGGCGAGTTTCAACACGCTCTCCGAAGACAGCGGCCGAGGCGACTTTATCACTGTCTTTTGACCCCTCTGTGTAAATAGTACTATAGTCAGGGTAACAAGATTTAATTTCTTCATAATGTTGTTGTATTATTAAATGGATTGTGTCGGACTTTTTATGTTTTCTTAGATCATAAATAAATATCGCTTTGGGTTTAACCACGGGGGACTATGCGGAGTTTCGATTGCAGCAATTTCATTTAAATTTATACAAGAATTTTCCAAATGAGATTTAATTCGGAGGCCAAAAGTTTGAATTTTGTTTGGATGTTTTTCGAAAATGTTTTGATATAGAGGTTTGAAAACACAGTTGTGGGCGGGGTTGCCAGGATATTTTTTAACATTTTAATATGGGGTAGAAAGGTTAGCCTTGAATCAAATATGAGACCAAGAAAAGTTGTTTCCTTTACAATATGTCATTATTTAAGGCATTCTTAGCTTCCATGTCGACGAATGTGTTTCCATGGATTCCCACATGACTTGGAATCCAGAAGAACACAACCTCTTTACCTAAAGTTGTCAGCGATTTAGAAAATTGACTTGTTTTTAAAATAAATGGATTTTTAATTTTAGAATTTTCAATTGCCTGAAGACATAACAAAGAATCGGAGCAGATAATAAATTTATTCTCATCTGACGAAGCAATAATTTTTAGTGCAAGAAGGATAGCTTGCGCTTCTGCACAAAATACAGAAGAAGCGGAAGGAATACGGCGAGTTTCAAAACGCTCAATAAAGACAGCGGCCGATGCAACTTTATCGCCGTCCTTTGATCCATCTGTATAAATTGCAGAATGTTCAGTATAGTTAGATTTAATTTCTGCAAAGTGTTGTTGAATAATTAAACGGTTCGTGCCAGACTTTGTATGGTTTCTAAGATCAAAAATAAATAAGGTTGAATTTTGTTTGGATGTTTTTCGAAAATGTTTTGATAAAGAGGTTTGAAAACACAGTCGTGGGCGGGGTTGCCAGGATATGCCTTTAATTTGGTTGCATATTGCAAAGCGAGCTTTATTCTTCTTTGATACAAAGAAGGCTCGCCTGCTTCTACATATAAGCTGTCTATAGGTGTGGTTCGGAAGGCTCCAAGGCATAGTCGCAATCCTTGATGATGAATCGTATCAAGGATTTTGACATATGACTTGCGAGCAGAACCATAAATGAAGCAACCATATTCCAATTTCGATCGAACCAGCGATCTATAAAGATTAAGTAAAACGTCGCACTCAGCACCCCAGTCGGTACTGGCTACAACTTTTAAAATATCTAATGCCTTTAGGCATTTATTTTTTAACATGTTGATATGGGGAAGAAAGGTGAGCTTTGAATCGAATATTAAACCAAGAAAAGTAGTTTCTTTCACAATTTTTATAGGATTATTATATAATGTAAGTTCGGGATCTGGATGCATTTTTCTTTTGTTACAAAAATGCATGCCAACAGTTTTGGCAGTGGAGAATTTAAAACCATTCTCCATTGCCCATTTTTCTATTCTATTTAAACATAACTGTAGTTGACGTTCAATATTATTCATGTTTTTTCCTCGATAACATACAAAGAACCATCAATATTATCTTTCAAGACTTGAGCAAGACTATTACTTTTTATACTGAATAAAGTAACAGAGAGGATGCTACCTTGAGGAACACCCATTTCTTGTTCAAAAGGGTCAGACATAGTTGAATTTACACGAACTTTAAATTCTCTATCAGACAAAAAATTAGAAATGAAGGTAGGAAGTCTACCTTTCAACCCCATATCAAAAAGATCTTTTAAAATGCCATACTTCCAAGTTGTGTCGTAAGCTTTTTCTAGATCGAAAAAGATCGACACAACATGTTCATTTTTGGCAAATGCGTTTCTTATGTATGTTTCTAAACGCACCAGATGATCTAGGGTACTTCGCCCTTGTCTAAATTCACATTGGATATTGGACAGAAGGTTGTTTGATTCTAAAATCCAGACAAGGCGATCATTGATCATCCTTTCCATGGTTTTACAAAGACAGCTTGTGAGGGCTATAGGCCGGTAGTTGGACGCTTCCGAGTGATCTTTTCCTGGTTTTGGAATAGGCACAACAGTGGCCATTTTCCAAATAGATGGTAAATCACCCGTTTCCCAAATGTTGTTAAGAAGATTCAAAAGGCATTGGAGAGAAGATTGTGGCAGATGTTTAAGAAGTTGATAATGGATGTCATCTGGACCACATGCTGTATCGTTAGATTTATTCAGTGAAGTGTTTAGCTCTTCCAAAGAAAAAGGTTTATTGTAATCTACTAACTTTTTTGACTGGAAATAAAGTTTTGATTTTTCTTTTTTGAGTTTTGATACGCTGAAAATCGGGACGATAATTTTCAGCGGACGAGTGTTTTGCAAATGTTTCAGCCAATTTGTTAGATATATCTGACTCTGTTGTTAACAAATCTTGTCCATCCTTTAAATGGTGGACATTTGCTTTACTGTTTTTACCTTTTATTTTACGATTCGTGTTCCAAATTTTATTCATAGGTGTATGGTTATTTAGTTTAGAAACAAAGTCACGCAAAGAGGCTCGTCGTCTTTGTTTCGTTACCTTGCGAGCTTTCGCTCGAAAAATTCGAAAATGGTTAAGATTATTTTGAGTTGGGGTGATTATTAAAGCGACGTTCGGCTATTTTCCGGCCTTTAATAGCGTCCTCACAGCTGTCATCGAACTATGGTTTACTAGGATGTTTTGGATTTGTCGAGGTCTTAGGAATTGATTCATCAGCAAATGAAATGAGTGTTTCGTTGAATTTTAAAATTGGATCAGAAACAACTTCAAAAGCATCATAGTCAAGTCGCTCTATACAGAGTTGTTCAAATAGAGGCCAATTGGCCTTGCCAAATTTATACCGAGCGACTCGTTCTCTGTTTGAAGAGTGTAAAGATTCCAAGATAATGGGAAAGTAATCACTGCCACAGAGATCGTCGTGGACTTTCCATGAGAAATCGGGCAATAGAGAAGGATCTGCTATTGTAAGATAAATAGCCGAATATGATCCATTCCCAGGATGTAAATATGTATTGGTTCCATCATTAAAAACACACAGATCTTCCTGATTCATTTAGCCTTCAATAATTTTACCTTTATCGTTTATTGTGTTACTGCCCCATAAAGGGTTGTGTCCGTTGAAGTCCCCAAGTAATATATAAGTCGCCGGAAGCTGGTCAGTAAGATGTTTCAACTGATTTAAAGTTAAAGAAAAATTCGGAGGGATATACACAGAACATAAAGTAATCGTTTTATCTAAAGATATCCTTATACACAGAACATAAAGTAATCGTTTTATCTAAAGATATCCTAACAGCAACCGCCTGAAGATCAGTCTGAAGATCTACAGGGCTATGTAAAACTTGATCTTTTACAAGAATGGTAGAGCCGCCAGCAGCTCTATCACTCTTGTCTACATATGTTCTGTATATAGATTAGTTTTTTAAAGATATGTTATCATTTCGTTTTAGGTGGGATTCTTGAAGACAAAATGCAACTGGAAGAAAGGCTTGAACAAGTAATGTGATCTCAAGAAAATTTATCGTAAGACCTCGACATTTCCATTGTACAATTGTATCCATTATCTGGGTAGTCGAATGGGGGAGATACTAGTTTTGCGAGTTGTTTTACTCCGCCCATCTGCGCTTGGTGATCGACTTGGGGGTAGTGTATCCATTTTGTCACCCAAAATGGTCCCGTCGTATATGTCGTCGAGACTGCCGAATCTATTTTGGACCTGGACAGGATCCCTTGTAGATGTCGGCTTGGGAGTACGGTCGATATATTTATTTTCCTTAATTTTGGTATTTTTGTCGAGTTTTATTTAAATTGTTATTTACTTTTTTGGGGGGACTGCTTGAAGAAGAGGTGGATGGGTTAGATTTATTAGATGATTAGAAGACGTAGAGGTTTGAGTTGTTGAAGATTTCCGGGAAGAAGATATAATTTTGTAAGAAGTTTCCACTGGTAGTCGAACAGGATCTTTTTGATCAAAAGGCCAGGTGATCATTGTTTACCTCTCGGTTGTAGCATAGACGCGTTTGGTCACACTGGCATATGACGTTGTTGCAGTAGAGGAATTCACCGTCGAACTGAACAGACGACGAGCCTCAGGGTAAGAGATGTTTTTTTTCTGTCTTTAATTTCTGAATTTCCTTTTCTTTTTTAAAATGTTGGCAGTCTTTTGATGAGGACATGTGGGCTTCACCATAATTGGCACATTTTGGATTGTTTGTGCAGGTAAAGCCCTCATGCTCTACCTCCACCCACTTAAAGCAGATCAGTGTACCGCTACATTGTCCCTTGCCGTGTCCAAACTTTTAAAGCATTTAAAGCAGCGCACCGGGTTCGGTATGTAGGCGCTGACTTTAACACTGTAAAGACCCATCTTGATTGACTGAGGGACAGTGGGAGTGTTAAAGCTCAACAGAAAGGTGTTAACTTGAACACCCTGTCTGTTGGCAATAAATCTTTTCACAGAAGTTACACCCTGAGGCTGTAATTCTTTGCAAATTTCCTCATCAGTCAGTTCGGCGAGGTCATCGTCTCGATAGTTAATAATTCCTTGACTGGAGTTCAATGTCCTATGGGGCGAGGCCGAAATTTCTGAATCAACAATTTTTGTAAGAGGACTGATGTTTTTTACTGCATTCAATCAGGAGACAACCAGATTTCATCAGACATCTCCTGCACAACCTACTTTGATTTATTTTTCAATAATAAAGGGAGACAGGGCTAACTCGATTTCCCGTCTAGAAGAAGTACGGGTTGAGTAAGTTATCGGGACCGTTTACCCGGCCTACTGAAATCCCGTCCTGTAATCGACACGGGTAGCAACACACGGCAAGTTTTGCCTCTGTTTGCAGACTCTTACTGCAGGCTGAGGAAGCCTTGGGCCTATTCTCCTGTGCCCCGGGTCCCTTGAAAATAGAAAAAAAACCTTATAATTCAAATAATTTTCGAAATATAATTGAGAAAATGACTACATCAATGAAAAAATCAAAGATATTCCTGTCAGCACTGAATTGTGACCTCTGGGCTGGTGATACCATCTGGAACTAACAGTCCACCTATTATCGACCTATTGGTTGCAAATAAAAGTGATGCAAAAAAATCTGAAAATTTGAACTAAATTTCTTTTTAATGTTTCCTTTTGTAAGAGTTTACATTACACAGTTTATGCAAACATTTGTATTTCAATTTATTTACTGTGTAACTGTTGATTTACTCGGATGTAGTATATAAACTCTGTCTTGATTGAGTAAGTTCTACTTATAAACTCTTTCTTGATTGAGTAAGTTCTACTAATGAACTATCTCCACCTTTTGACACATTTTATTGAAATATTATCTCTCGTGACCACCTTATAAACCTTAACAAAAATGTAGTTAATTTTATGAATTACTTTTAGCACAAACATTCCTTGAAAATTTTACAATTAATCATCCTTGCCTAATTTTATGAAATACACAAAGAAATATAGGTATAAATTACAATTATAGTCTGTGATAAAAATCATAAATGATTAATGCTCTTTATCGTGCAAGAAGCCTGGAACACTCCAAACATGTCACAATCTACGCTCTGCAGTCAGGTTTACGTATTTTGAACTGACAACCCTAAAGAGAGCGCTTCCTATATCCTCCATCCAGAAAGGTGCCGGGTAGCTCTGTGTGTCATGTACTTATAACCTTCCGTGTATGGTCCAAGTGATTTTACCGTGATACATCGTGTGTACCTAGTATGAGTATATTGTAATTTCTGTTAAATCATGTAAAAATTTAAACTATTTGTTTTCATGTTTTTTAGAGTATACATAGTACAGTGTATACACACATTTGTTATTAAATTTACTTAGCGTAACTGCCTTACACGTGATTTACACGGATGTAGCATATCAACACTCTGTACCAGAAATAATTTTCCTATCTGACGTTTCTCTTGAATGCATCTTTCGTCGTTAATTGTGCTCTGTCTAGCCGCCGAGAAAACACTTCACTTGCTTGGGGGAAGATGAGTTTTATTTTGTTTTTATTTTGGCATACCCTGTCCCTATTATCGTCCGGAATTTTGTAAGAAATTGCTAGCAGATCTTATTTATTCGTATTGTAAAATTAGCAGAATCATTTTATTTATATGATATCAATGTTGATAAAGCGGCATAAGTTAACACATAGTGGGACCTCTGTGGCCGAGTGGTTAAGGTAGTCATCGTCTACTATTGATCAAGTGATCTGTCAACACTGAGGTTTCGGGATTCAACTGCGGCAGATGTGCTCGACTCCAATCTTAATTAACAAGTTTTCCTACCAAAGGTCGAGGGTTTTCCCCGGGCATATCGGCTTCCTCCCCCAATAAAAATTTTGAAAATTGCGTTAAACACCATTTGAACAATCAAACGAGTTCACATATTAATAATTTAATTTTATTTTAATTTAGATACCAAATAACAAACGACATTACGATAAATTAACTATTTTTTATTGGATACAGTGATTAACACTCTTAGTACTTTATCCAGTAGAAAAATTATCTTTAATGCATGCAATTTTTCCACTTTAAAGTAAAGCAATAACATGCCATAAGATACCATGGTGAAAAAATTACCCCATACACATCTACCTGTGAACATGACTGTAAGACAGGCACTTATCATTGTCAACAAGTTTTAAATACTTCAATACTGTCGTAAAATATCATTTGTTGTCGGCTGTGTTTTTAATAAAATGATATAGGACATATTTGTCTACCGTGTAAGTGATCATACTGGATTTTATACTAAAGGTGTAAGTATATTTTGGTTGCGATATTTAATTACAAGTGAAACATTTGAATTAAACAACCTTACTTGTGGTTGTAGGTTAATATTAATAAAAATAGCTATTTGTATTCGTGTCGAGTATTTTCTAAATCTTTGAACCTGTTCTCCCCCTACACATGTAGCCAGGAGATTTGACGATCATTTGTACTCCAAGTTTCATGACGATATAAGATTTGTCGGCCGAGCAGTAGGATCTATTCTTAGTGTTAAGTTTTCTTTTACAACACACGTTCACTGAATGTTGACAGTTGCTCTTTCCCTGAAAAAGCGATACATGGCGCATGATAGGTTATAAACTGGCAGTGAAGACTAAAAAAAAACAAAACAACAAAAGTTATGTTTATATTGTTATTCCTGAAAACGTGTTGTTTTATTATTGTGGTTGTTGCTTGATTCAATATTCAGTAGATTCGTGATTACAACCATCATCTACTGGAACTCGTTAACACCAAACATCGTACTCAGTCCTTACAGTTGACTTATTTAAAGAACAGCTTACACCTGCTGTTCTCTATCAAGTCCAACCACATTTCTAAATTTTAATTTTTGGCTATAGTTAAATCACTGATTTTTCACTAGCACTTTTGAATGTGTTAATTTAGTTTAATTGGATTATTGAAATTTTATCCACTATGCCCGACAAGTAATAACCATGTAAATTCTTTACATGAGTAGATGGATAACTGTATACCACAAGAAGAATCAGAAGTATAATAATGTTTTGTTCATTTGTTTATTAACATATTAAAAGGGAACAACATAGACAATATAATGGCGCAAAAATAATATCAATAGTTATTTGTAGACATTGATAGAACAATATAAAAATACATATCTCTGACACATTAACAGTTAACTAGTTTTTTTAAATCGTATTTCGCATGTATGGAAACATAATTTATACAATATATAAACAAAAAGAAGATACAAGAATTAACCTTCGGTATCTCATTTAAGTAATTCCGTTTGGGTACTTGCGTGTTTGAATAGTGTTTAACGTCACTTTTAGTTGATTTGCAGCTTTATCAAGGCGTCCAGTGTTAATGGGGGAAGAAATGGATATTGCAAATGTTGGATAGTTTTTATAATAAGTATTTTCAAATTATTTTTGAGGACGATTTAACTCAACATTCTGTTGTTTTATATGTAAACATAACGATTAATTTGAACGAATTCATTTTGTGTGATCGCTTATCTAAAATAAATATACTCAATTCAATATATAAAGAACGACATATTTTTGTAGGCAAGTTATTCACAAAACATAATACGAATGGCTAGTGAAAGTGAAGTGGATCCCGAAACAGCAGACAAGTACAATTGTATGTATAATGTATCAAAAGTGTTCATAACAATTTTTACATGCATGGAGCGACTAGCGCAGCCTATCCTGTTTCAATAGTGTTTTACGCCGTTTTCAGCATTATTACATGTATCGTATTATTCATTTTTATTGAGGGAGGAAGCCGGAGTACTTAGTGAAAACCCTTGATCATCAATATAAAATATAATGTCAGTCTTCCGACTTCTTGAAATATACGCGAGTCAGAAGATGTTTGTACAGTAGCCAAATATAACAAAAAAATTGTGTATACCTTCATAGTGTAGCAAATGCAATGGTTGTAGCTAAAATACTCCCAGCCCCGCTGCTACTGCTATTAGTAATTAATCTTTTTATTCAAACGATTAATATTTTGCTTTAGTGTTATTTTCAATGTTTTATGATTTAAGTACATTTAACTGCTGAAATTATAGTTTTTGTTGTCACAAAGGCAGTTTATATATAGTTAAAACAACTGTAGATAATAAATTTCATTGTACTTGCATTTTTTTTACTTTATGATTGGGTGCGCTTTGTAACGACCTCAAGCATTTGAAAAATCGGGACGAAAAACACAATTATTTGTCATAAAAGTCACTGAAGTTTAGAACAATATTGAACACATTTATTATTATTTACTCACTAAAGTGCTTTAAAAAAAATTGTTTTCTTTTTTGTATTAAATGATAAAATACTGCATTCAAAAAGCTTATTTTTTAAAGGGGAAGAAGCAACCAGAACAGAATATGAAAGTAAGTTATGAATACTCAATTTACCACTTCACACAAAAAACATATGTTATGTGAATACCTTGCTTTTTAATTAATACGTAACGAAAGTCTATTGTATTAATGGCGTTGTGGTAACGTTAAATCACTAACATTTCGAAAACAACTGTTTGCTTATTGCCCTGCCACAATTGATTCATCTTCCAAGTTAGGCATCGGTTTGGTTTAGTTTTGTTTACTTTATATGTTGCAGTTAGTTAACATTAATTCAAGAAGAGTGCCTTTTAACTTCAGACTTAAGAGTGCAAACGTCACTGAAACAGTTTATTATGTAGGGTTTGAAACATTGTATTGCACGAAAATTGAGTCAGTAATTATATGTATTAGTATTCACTAGCAATTACAGATAAGAATCAACTTTGTTATATTGTTATATAATATCTTGTTTCACGGAAAAGTATGGGATGAACTGTTTTTACTGCTGTTGAAATATTTACATTGCATACAACAATACACAAAGATACAAAATGTATTCATAAGGATCTTCTAATTCACTAGCAATCTATATTGCACTACTTAATCATCAGATGTATATATCGTAAACAAAAACTTAAAATAGGATACAACAAAGTTTCTGTTCTCTTCTTTAGATGTCAAACATTATTTCGTTTTCTACACATTTAAAAACAATGGTTACAGCTATACCACATATCATTTCAGTTTTTGTAGACGTTCTTAAATTAGATATTATTAATTGTATTTCAGATAAAAAATTTACATACATTCATACGTTATGACAGATGCAGGCAGTTCGATCCTTCTTTGTGTCTTCGAATGTTTGAAGGATTTACTCTTTATATTAATGTCAATGCATCATAAAAGCTTAACATTTTAGGTTTAAGATAGATGTACTTCTGGTTTTATGGTTTTGATTACAAACCTTTGTTACCTCCTTTTTTATTAGATGAGTCAAACGTCTTAAGTATCGATAAATCTTACGAGTTTTTCACTAGTGTTGAATTGGAGGAAACTAAAAAAGTATACAAAAATGGTAAGTATATAAAACATCTATTATTTCATTACATGTAATAAATGTAAATTGTATTCTGATTGTGTTAATACATGTGTTGGTATCATTTTAGGTAACGTGTTTTGTATTGTATGACTAAAGAACGCGGTTTGGGTTATTTAAAGAAATTATTAAGTTGTAAAATTTAAAATTTGTATCTATATCATAGCTAGTACAACGACATAATTCTGATTCAACTGTCAGACGGAATTACGTCGGGCTTATTATTCCAGTGATATTTTTAATGTTTTTGTTTCGCCATGAATGTTCGTTTGAAGTTCAATCTGAAATATTTTCCATTGAGATATCGTACGTATTTACGAAGACGTCGTGGAAATTTTTTTGCATCTTAATCGCGACGAAATTCGAAGTCTAAGACGTCCTTGAGGGTTAATACGTTTTCACCATACTTAGCTTAAATATGACACGAAATGGCCGTTATTAATTGTAATTTGAACAAACTGAAAATTTGAGGTAAAAACCTCATAGAAAATAAATTCAATTTACGACTTCAAAATGTCGATCAGGTAAAATCAGTTTCGTTTAGTAATTAGCCTTCCAAGTAACGTGTCAAATTTTAAGGCTTCAAAGACAATATTTAAATTCCGACTTTTTCGTCTTAATTTAATCGAAAACTTTAAAAGTCTGTGCATTTGAATTTTTCGAGAAAATATGAAAGTTGATCTAATGCTAATGATATTTTATGGACATATTTTAATTAGAAACAGTGACTTTTTCATTTTACTCTTAATCGAATGTTTGCTTAACCGGAAAAATAAGAAAATCTTAAATTAGTCACCTTCATATTTAATATGCATTATCATTAAGTTATGCAAAATATTTTAAAACTTGTTAAAAAGTAGAATTGCGCAAATAAAAAATTTACATTTTGTATTTTAAGAAATAAAAGTGAGACACTAAATGATCTTTCTTACTTTCTTTTAGTTTGGGATTAGAGGAACAAAGCTGGTAAATGCCAAACATTTTGTGATATACTTTAAGTTTCAATGCAGAAATAAACTTATATACTGTATATAAAAATGACAACGAAAATTATAATTGTGAGCTTAGATGATTAGTAACCTCAAGTCATACGTAAAATATCATATTATAGGAAATGTTTTTAAAATACTACATTTTATTAATGGTAATTTATCTAAGTGACGGTTTCAATTATTTTAAGATACGTCTACTTCTACGGAAATTAGACGCTTTATCAAACATGGCAGAACACTTGATGACCACAGTTTACTAGACCTGATACAGATGCAAAAGTTCTTGCTCGTTTGTGGAATTAAAATAGAGAACTGGACTAAATACACATTGCAGGAACAAAAACTCATTATTATTAGTGGGGGTATTTCATGCTTACCAATAGATATCGGTACCATGCAAGTTGAAGCCATTGTAAGTACTTTTGAGATTTTAACAAAAGTAATGATTAGCATAACTTTTATCGTATGTATGATGCGCTGCTATATACTTTTTACGTTTTACCGGTTTACAAGTCACTTCATAGGTAGATTGATCTAAGAACAAAGGATGAAAAATAGACGTTATGAATTTGTTCATTTGGGACAAAAATTATAACTTTATGTAATTTGCTTACATGTATTTTAAACGTAGGATCGGCGTATAGTCAGATTTATTTTTGTTTTTCGAAACGAACGATGATAATAACCAGAGGAAGCATATTTCTATTCCTTTAACTTTAAAGGAAATTTTAAACTGACTACTAAGTCAGCAGCCCATTGGCCCAACCTTTATAACTGTAACACACATAAATTTGTATATCGAATTAAAATCGTGACGTAATCAGACGTAATTTCATTCGTCGCACAATTTATTTTCAATCTATCATATCCATAATTTGCTTAATTGCCGCATGAAAGTCAAGGTATAAACTTATGTTATAGTGTCTGCGATTTTCCTAATTTCAAGCCCATTGCGATGGATCAAAATTGCAAATCACGAAACAGATTGATTGATTGATTGTTGTTTTACGTTCAGCATGCAATATTTCAGCTATATTCAGGACGTGCACACAACAGCTAAACACAAGTATTGAAAGATTTTGTTTGTTTGAATGGTGTTTTAACGCCACTTTCAGCAATTTTTCAGCTATTTCCTGGCGTACAGTTTTTATTGTGGGAGGAAGCCGGCGTACCCGGAGAGAAGGCCCGACCTGCGGTAGGAAAACTGGCAATCCTTGTCAATTAAGATTGGAGTCGAGTACACCCTGCCTGCAGTGAGAATCGAACCCGCAGTATTGAAAGATATGACGTCATCTAATTATCGGAGGCTAAAATGTAAATGAATGAAGTTTTTTAATGTTGTAGTCCTTGTATAAATTCATCATCTCATCTTGTTCAACAAGGTTTTATCAACTAAGCTTACAAACTTAGGAAGAAAGGTTTTATCAACTTATAAGTGGTTCGATGTTGTAGGTTAAGTGTAGCGAATTATAGTATACAGGCTAGTCAAATGTTTTATTTCTGTTACAGAGGTAATGAGAACTAGATTTTATAAACTTGAGATAATTAGAACTCTTTATGTTCCATACCATTGCCTAAAGAATTCAAAGCGGATTTTGATAGTCGCAGACTTTCCCCGTTGGTCAAGAGTTGAACGTCCAGGATAGCGAACTGAAATGTCAATACAAATGTCCATTAATGCTTTTTTCAGACCACCATTATTTCTAGTATTTTTCTGCCTAAGTATTGCATACCTCTCAGGCAAATGATGTCTTGGTTTTTAAATATGAATGTAGTATGTGTGCTTATTACAAATTCTTTACCGATTAATGATGGATATTATTATTTTCTTGTCTATGAAGTTCAATGTCTGGAATAATCCCAATACAACTTGATGTTCAAATTCAAGATTCAAAATAGCGAATATCATAAATTGATAATTGTATTATAGAAGTACTCTATAAGTCCATAACATACATTGGCATAGTCACTTAGTAAGGAATTAGGTTTGTATAAAACAAATAAAACTTAGATATACAAATCACTAATTTATTATAATCTTAAATTAAAAAAAGTAACCCAAGTTTCCCTAAAATTAAAACTATCTCTGAACTTCAAATAGTTGAAAAGCAAGACGAGATTAAAATGACATTATGAAAGATTTTATTTATTATTTTGTTTTAAAGATGTTTAACGCCACTTTCATGGCGTAAATTTTTAATTGGGGAGGAAGCCGGAGTACCCGGAGGAAAACTGGTAATCCTTGTCACTTTAGATTGGAGTCGAGTACACCCTGCCCGCAGTGAGACTCGAACCCGCAACCCCAGTGTTGACAGACCACGTGATCAATAGTAGACGAACTATCTTAACCACTCGGCCCCCATTATGAAAGAAAAACAAAGTCGAGGGATAATTACAAAACTAACCCCCCAAAAAGTGAGTTTCATTAACTCAATAAACAGCAGCGATGCATTCAGGTGCTCAAGATTTGTAAGCAGTGCTTGCCTCCAGTTTGACATCCATCGTATTTAAGAGAAGGATTTGTCAATGGCGAATAATTTAATAATGGTGATGACCATATGACTTCAGAACTGACATCAATCTTAGTACGACAAACCCTTGCTCGAGAAGCTTCGTAGTCGACAGATTTGTTCGATCTAGAGATCGGAATGTCAATTGCAATATCTAGCATAATGTATGTGTAAGATGTTAACGTCGTAGCTGCAGGGAATGTTGCAATCGATGAACGGAAAATAATGGTATTCCAGATTGTTGCAGAGTATAATTTGAAGTTTTTAGGGTCTATTTCCAGAATAAGGTCCACTTAAAAGGTCGACACAAGTGAATTGGTGGCGTCTTTAATTTCAAGCTTGCTATGGAAGATGTAATGCAAATAGTCACAGAATTTAGCAATATTAAGGGGCAAGACATCTATATAGCGGAATGTACAACAAGGCCTGGACTTGCTGCGTTTCGTAATTCCTCAGCAGTCCGTCTAGGAAATCCCCCTCATAAGAGTACAAAACCAAGTTGGCGAGAAGAATATCACAAAAATTACCCATTAAAATACCGATAGTATGTTGGAAGACGCGTCCTTACAACATAGTAGGGGCCTCAGCGGCCGAGTGGTTAAGGTATTGATCACGTAATCTGTCACGCTGAATTCGCGGGTTCGAGTCTCGATGCGGGAAGGGTGTGCGCGACTGAAATCCTCGTTGACAAGGATTGCCAGTTTTTTTTACCGAAGGTCGGGGTTTTCTGCGGGAGCTCCGGCTTCCTCCCCCTAATATGATAAAGCTGAAAAATTGCTGAAATCCAATCACTATTCAAACAAATAAACAATCAAAACATGATAAATAGATTGTCAATTAAACTACCTTCTCGTCCGTTTTTACTAAAACAGTGGTCAAAAGTTTTAATAGACATTTGGTGCTACACATAGACGATCCTGATGCGAAACGCCGCGGTTTGTATAGATTTATGTGCATGTTTTGGTATCCACTCTACGGAGGTGAGACTAAAATTGTCGACATTGATATACAGACCAAATGAAGCCCGAAACCTATTAGATTGGTTAGCGAGTCCTCGGAATGAAATGCACATTAGACAATCAAATTTAATGAAGTTTTAAATACAAATATGCATCGGATTTGTAAAAAAGCCAAAAGGTCTTAGTTATCGTTTTCTATTCTTACAGTGTAGGTCGGGTTATTTGGTCTTCCAAAATTTCTTATTAGATAAATAGGCCAAAACAAGTGTATGGTTTAGTAATTTTAATAAGGCGTCAATCTTTGATGCGTTTTAATTACAGGAGACTTATTTTAGTGAAAATAGTTTTAGGCAAATGAAAGGTAATGGGCGTCGAGGTTACATGTAAACTGTGTTTCATTTTTACAATCGGAACATCTCTCGGCAATTTCGGTCGTGGTCGGTAAAGTGATCTTGGGGGTAAATGATCTTTATGTTGAACTATTTGCAGTCATTATCAATGATTCTATTAGGTCATGGATCCGAATGTGACATTTCGGTTCATTGACTGTTTGTTAGGAATGACGTCATTTTGTTGAAGAAGGAATATATTTTGCAGTTTTATCCAAGTAAAGTTTAAAAAAAACACAAAATATCCGTTTGAATTTTTAGTTTTGTTACGATATGGTTTGTATAGTTAAATAAGTAAATAAAGGGTTATATATTTTCTCGCACAAAAATTATGTTGCTGTGTAAACAGGCAAACCGTATCACATGTGGAACGGTTTGTTTTTTTATCTATACTCTAACTCCGAGATCACTTTCCTACCATAAAAAGAAATAACCAATGTGATTTGAATGTACATTATAAGTGCGTTTATAATGTTTTGACAGATCGCACACAAAAAGACGGGGTTGTCTGGTACAACTGGACTAGTGTCATTTAAAGTTGGATGCAGTGATGTGCGAGTGGTTGTCTTGTGGAGCGTGTCATTATTTTCATCCAACACTTTATCGGTTGGAATAACAACCGAATGTCCCGACAAAAGGTGGTTCAATAAGATATTGAAGAACATTAAAATAAATAACTCTGAGTTTAAGACACGACATTATAAAGATGAAATCGATACTGTTTATGTTGAATATAAAGATTATGTTATTGCTGGTATAATGGGAACCGGAAGTAAAGCAGAAGTTCAGATTATAGTAAAGCCTGCAAACCCGGATAATATGCCTTAATACACAAGTTTTGGTTTACTACACACAGTGTTTGCAAAGACAGGACATTTCCTAAAACATGTAAATTTGTACATAATTTTACAGTGTTTGTATTGTATATATTACAGTCAACTAATAAAATGTCGCTGCAGTAATCTTGTCGAAGGCATGTCTGAATACTAATGAAACTCTGTCTTGTTAAGTAAACGGCTGTCAATTATGTCACGGTTTCATTGTACTGATCGAGAAATTTTCTTTCATTCATAACAACTTTTTAAACATCAATAGAGTTATTAAATAACATATTTTCATACATAGATATAACAAGATAGGACGGTTGCTGGTGTCTCTTAACATAGTACACAAAATCGAACTGTCAAGCAAAAACGTATTTGGCGTATTGTCGAGTTTTGATCTTATAATTGGTAGATCCATAATAACAGAAAACTAGGACTTTAAACTTTTGCTTCGTAGGCTATTAAGTTCATATTACTAGTGTTTTACGTTTACTACTAACTAAACTATGGTGGTTTAAAATGGAATCAATTATGTTTATATCACTTTTGCCATTGTCTTTGATTATTGGTATACTGAACAGAATGTGATCCCACCCGTACATGAACGGTTTCGGAGAAAAGCTTGACGGAAATTCGTTCGGACGTACGTACGTACGTACGGACATTAGTAAAACTTGATGCCCCCCCCCCCCACATGTCGTCGCGGGGGCTTAAAAAACCAAAAGTAATCACAGTAGAGGCATTATCAAATTCAACTGCAATTTACAACTGTATTGGAACATTTACATGTCTTTACTACATACCGTTGAATTGATTGATTAATGGTGTTTAACGCCCGAGCAGCAATATTTCAGCTATATTCAGGCGATGAACATGAAATGGATGATAAAATGAACATGAAATGATGAATGAAAATGGGATGGGACACAAGTAAAAATAGGGGTAACGGATTTTAGATTGCCACTGGCAAATGGGAGGATGGATAGGGTCGGGCAATTTAGCCTCCTGTAGCGGGATCGAAATCCCTACTCATAGCGAACACTACAGCAGCGTTATTTAACGTGCGAGGAACGTGGCATTTTCCCAACACGGTGCACTAATATGGTTTTCGGTCATGTTTTCCGTATTATGGCCTGACAACCCCAGCTTGCCAGGGGTACCCCATTCAACCACCTGGGGCACACATCCCAGTCGGTCTTTAGGCAAACCGACCTGACACGCCGGTCAGGGTACTGGGCGCTATTTAGTCGCCTTTTACGCGAGCTAGCGCGACTGCGGTCTATCATTTAGGCACCCGGATCCCGCACGGGCCATACCGTTGGAGATTTTGTGCATAATTCGATAGTTTTATAGCCAGGTAACTTGCAAAAAGGGTACACGGGATCCGGAATTGTTAAAAAATGTATTCCTTAATAAATATATTGATTGATTGGATGTCTGCTTTACGTCAAGCGAGCAGCATTTCAGGTATATTCAGGACAGAAACAAACAATAATTAGTAATAAAAAATAATATGGGAGTAGGATGGGTCACAGGGAAAAGAATTTGGACTGCCACTGGAAAAGAATGGAGTTTTGGGAAGGGGCGGAAAATTTAGACTTTTGTAGCAGCTACAATGAGCCTACTCTTTTTCGAAATTTACAAAAGGGTCTTTATCGTGCAAGGAGCGTGGCACTCTCCAAACACGTTACCCACTACGGTCCGCCTTTCCGTATTATGACCTGACAACCCCCCAACGAGAGGGTCTCCCCTATCCGCCACCCGGGACGCGCTGGGCTGCTCTATGGGCCGAGCACTGGGAACCTTCCCAGTATGGTCCCATAAAATAAATATACGTTTCTTCAATATATCCTTCTAGGGGTCATCCCTATACCACCCTAGATTTTTATATCAGCTACTAAACTTCTGTGTTCACCTTCGCAAACTGATTTTTTTAATGTTGTAGCGTTTTTGTCTAAATCTATTTTTTACTCTAATTTGTTCATTTGTGGTTGGACTACAAACATCTTTACTGATCTGTAAAAAAGAAGAGACGTGACAGGTAAACCCATAGATTAGTTATAAATAGAATTTTTAATAAAGATACCAAATGACATATGACTATGAGAAATTTAATATTTCATACTTTGTGGATAAATTGCTGAACTTCTTAGTTCATTTTTGAAATATATTAATAACATGTGATCAAAGATACAACGTTTATAAATTTTACTTCGCCAGGGGCCAGTGCAAACTACATGTAAATATATTGAAATGCTTAAATAAATCAATTGTAAAAACTATAAATAATATAAAATATACATGTTAAGTAAATACACTCATCATTATGAATAAGTTTAAAATACTTCAATACTGTCATGATTGAGATTGATTGATGGTTGTTTTACGTCCAGCAAGCAATATTGCAGCTCTATTCAGGACGAGAAAGAAATAATAATTTGATTATTTAAACATTTTTAACTATTGTTCAACTCCCCCTTAGTTCTAAAACATTATCTCATACAATAATATGAGCATATATACAGATACAGGTAAATAAAACAATAAAAATATAGATCACAAATTGCCGGAAAAATTAAATTTTACTGTAAAAATTAATTTCCGTTAAAAACTTTAAAATTGTGTCGCCTGCGACCGTTGTAAACAAACTATTTTAAGTTTTTACAGTATAAAAACTTTCCCGAATGTGCGCCATGTCAATGCAGTCCATCAAGACATGCTTGATAGTGTATGGACTGTTGCATGGCACACACTCGGGGCGCGGCTCATTATTTAAAATATAACTATGTGTCGTCCTGTTATGGCCAAGACGACACCGTGTTAAAACATCTTGATCTCTTCGACCTTTATAACTTTTAAAATTATTTGTGTGCAGTAGTGGCTGGATCTCGTGAAATTTATTATGAACTTGAAGATCCCAACCACTGTGCCACAAACCGGAAATATATAGTTAAAAATTATTGGTTTAAAATCAGTAAAAGGAATATCACAGTTTATAAAATTATTCTTCGGGGCATTCCTTGTCTCCTGATCCACGACTGTGTTATCATGGGTTCTCACATGACTTTGGATCCAGAAAAACACAACCTCTTTTCCCAAAGGTATGATTATTTGTTGTTTAACGTCCAGCAAGCAATATTTCAGCTATATTCAGGAGGTGAAAATTATACTTTTTAAGTTGTTAGTATTTTAAATTAGTAGTACGTCATGCCTCCCTTTTATACTAAATCTTGATCTCATACAATAATATGAGAATATATATATATATACAAATAAAAATGGTAGTTAAAACAATAAAAAGTATTAATCTTCACAATTAATAGTGAAATTAAATTTTGTTAAATAAATTAATTTCTTTCAAGAACTTTAAAATTGTGTCGCCTGCGACCGTTTTAAATAAATTAAAAAACGTATCTACAGAATAGAAACGTTCCCGAATGTGTGCCACGTCCACACAGTCCATCAAGACATGCTTGATTGATTGATTGATTGGTTGTTGTTTAACGTCCAGCAAGCAATATTTCAGCTATATTCAGGACGTGAAAATTGTAGATTTTAACTTATTAGTATGTCATGCCTCCCCTTTTATACTAAAACGTAATCTCATACAATAATATGAGAGTATATACAGATAAAAATGGGACTTAAAACAATAAAATATGAAGCATCACACTTAGTAGTGAAATTAAATTTTATTAAATAAATTAATTTCTTTTAAAAACTTTAAAATTGTGTCGCCTGCGACAGTTTTATATAAATTAAAATATGTATCTACACTATAGAAACGTTCCCGAATGTGGGCCACGTCCACACAGTCCATCAAGACATGCTTAATGGTGTATGGACTGTTGCATGGCACACATTCGGGTCGTGGCTCATTGTTTAAAATATAACTATGTGTCGTCCTGGTATGACCAAGACGACATCTTGTTAAAACAACTTGGTCTCTTCGACCTCTAAAACATTTAAAAATATTTGTGTGCAGTAGTGGCTGGATCTCATGAAGTTTATTATGAACTTGGAGATCCCAACCACTCTGCCACAAACTAGAAATATATTTAAAAATCAACGGTTTAAAATCAGTAAAAGGAATATTACATTTAATGACATTATTCTTTAGAGCATTTTTAGCCTCCTGATCCACGACTGTGTTTCCACGGATTCCGACATGACTGGGAATCCAGAAGAAGATAACCTCTTTTCCCAAAGCAACAAGAGATTTGTAGATTTGAATAATTTTTAAAATGTAAGGATTTTTAATGTTGAAATTTTCAATAGCCAGTAGACAAGACAGGGAATCGGAGCAGACAATAAATTTGCATTCGTCTGACGAAGCAACTATTTTCATCGCAAGAAGAATAGCTTGCGCCTCTGCTGTAAATACAGATGAGGCAGACGGAAGGCGGCGAGTTTCAACACGCTCTCCGAAGACAGCGGCCGAGGCGACTTTATCACCGTCTTTTGACCCGTCTGTGTAAATAGTACTATGGTCAGGGTAACAAGATTTAATTTCTGCATAATGTTGTTGTATTATTAAATGGTTTGTGTCGGACTTTTTATGTTTTCTTAGATCATAAATAAATATCGGTTTGGGGTTTAACCACGGGGGATTATGCGGAATTTCGATTGCAGCAATTTCATCTAAATTTATACCAGAATTTTCCAAATGAGATTTAATTCGGAGGCCAAAAGGTTGAATTTTGTTTGGATGTTTTTCGAAAATGTTTTGATATAGAGGTTTGAAAACACAGTCGTGGGCAGGGTTGCCAGGATATGCCTTTAATTTGGTTGCATATTGCAAAGCAAGCTTTATTCTTCTTTGATACAAAGAAGACTCGCCTGCTTCTACATATAAACTCTCAACAGGTGTGGTTCTGAAAGCTCCAAGGCATAGTCGCAATCCTTGATGGTGTATAGTATCAAGGATTTTGACATATGACTTGCGAGCAGAACCATAAATAAAGCAACCGTAATCCAATTTAGATCGAACCAGCGATCTATATAGATTAAGTAAAACATCGCACTCAGCACCCCAGTCGGTACTGGATACGACTTTTAAAATATCTAATGCTTTAAGGCATTTATTTTTTAACATTTTGATATGGGGTAGAAAGGTTAGCCTAGAATCAAATATGAGACCAAGAAAAGTAGTTTCTTTTACAATTTTGATAGGATTATTATATAATTTTAATTCGGGGTCAGGATGCATCTTTCGTTTATTACAAAAATGCATCCCAACGGTTTTTGCAGTGGAGAATTTAAAACCATTCTCCATTGCCCATTTCTCTATTCTATTTAAGCATAACTGCAGTTGACGTTCAATATTATTCATGTTTTTTCCTCGGTAACATATGAGGAAGTCGTCAACATAAAGAGAACCATCAATATTATCTTTCAAAACCTGAGCAAGGCTATTAATTTTGATACTAAATAAAGTGACAGAAAGGATGCTTCCCTGAGGAACACCCATTTCCTGTTCAAAAGGGTCAGATAAAGTAGAATTGACCCTAACTTTAAATTCTCTGTCAGATAAAAAGTTTGAAATAAAGGTAGGAAGTCTACCTTTCAACCCCATATCAAAAAGATCTTTTAAAATACCATATTTCCATGTTGTGTCATACGCTTTTTCTAAATCGAAAAAGATAGACACAACATGCTCATTTTTTGCAAAGGCGTTTCGAATATACGTTTCGAAACGTACAAGATGATCTAGGGTACTTCGCCCTTGTCTAAAACCACACTGAATATTAGAAAGTAGATTGTTGGATTCTAAAAACCAGACAAGGCGATCATTGATCATCCTTTCCAGGGTTTTACAAAGACAGCTTGTGAGTGCTATAGGCCGATAGTTGGACGCTTCCGAGTGATCTTTTCCTGGCTTTGGAATAGGCACAACAGTGGCCATTTTCCATATAGATGGTAAGTCACCCGTTTCCCAAATGTTGTTAAGAAGATTCAGAAGGCATTGGAGAGAAGATTGTGGCAGATGTTTGAGAAGTTGGTAATGGATGTCATCTGGACCACATGCTGTGTCGTGAGATTTGTTCAAAGAAGTTTTTAGCTCTTCCAAAGAAAAAGGTGTATTGTAATCTTCCAAATTTTTTGACTGGAAATTAAGTTTTGATTTTTCTTTTTGAGTTTTGA
The DNA here is from genome assembly GCA_944474755.1 of Limnoperna fortunei. Lineage (NCBI taxonomy): Eukaryota > Metazoa > Mollusca > Bivalvia > Mytilida > Modiolidae > Limnoperna > Limnoperna fortunei. The sequence goes on from OX104119.1 coordinate 46,329,168, forward strand.
TACGCTGAAAATCCGGATGATAATTTCCAGCGGACGAGTGTTTTGCAAATGTTTCGGCCAATTTGTTAGATATATCTGACTCTGATGTTAACAAGTCTTGTCCATCCTTTAAATGATGGACATTTGCTTTACTGTTTTTACCTTTAATTTTACGAATCATGTTCCAAATTTTATTCATAGGGGTATGGTTATTTAGTTTAGAAACAAAGTTACGCCAAGAGGTGCGTCGTCTTTGTTTCGTTACCCTGCGAGCTTTCGCTCGAAAAATTCGGAAATGGTTAAGATTATTTTGAGTTGGATGTTTATTAAAGCGTCGTTCGGCCTTTTTCCGGTCTTTAATAGCGTCCTCGCAGCTGTCATCGAACCATGGTTTACTAGGATGTTTTGGATTTGTCGAGGTCTTAGGAATTGTTTCATCAGCAATTGAAATAAGTGTTTCATTGAATTTTAAAATCGGATCAGAAACAGCTTCAAAAACGTCCGAGTTAAGTCGCTCTATACAGAGTTGTTCAAATAGAGGCCAATTGGCCTTGCCAAATTTATACCGAGCGATTCTTTCGGTGTTTGAAGAGTGTAAAGATTCCAAGATAATAGGAAAGTGATCACTGCCACAGAGATCGTCATGGACTTTCCATGAGAAATCGGGCAACAGAGAAGGATCTGCTATTGTAAGATCAATAGCCGAATATGATCCATTCCCAGGATGTAAATAAGTATTGGTTCCATCATTAAAAATACACAGATCTTCCTGATTCATTAAGCCTTCGATAATTTTACCTTTATCGTTTATTGTGTTGCTGCCCCATAAAGGGTTGTGTCCATTGAAGTCCCCAAGTAATATATAAGGGACCGGAAGCTGATCAGTAAGATGTTTCAACTGATTTAAATTTAATGAAGAATTCGGAGGGATATACAGAGAGCATAAAGTAATTGTTTTGTCTAAAGATATTCTAACAGCAATCGCCTGAAGATCAGTGTTGAGGTCTACAGGGCTATGTAGAAATTGATCTTTTACAAGAATGGTAGAGCCGCCAGCAGCTCTATCATTCTCATCTACATATGTGCTGTATATAGAGTAATTTTTTAAAGATATGTTATCACTTCGTTTTAGGTGGGATTCTTGGAGGCAAAATGCAACAGGAAGAAAGGCTTGAACTAATAATGTAATCTCAAGAAAATTAATCTTAAGACCTCGACAATTCCATTGTATTATTGTACCCATTATGGTCTGCGAATAGGGGAATAGTTGACAGGTTTTTTGGGGCTATTCCGCCGGTTTCTGCTGGGGGATCTACTTTTAGATCCAGTATCTGGGGGTAATGTATCCATGGGATCGCCCCAGATAGTAGTGTCTAGATTATCTAGACTTCCAAACCTGTTGTGGACCTTGATGGGATCCCGCAGCAGTTTTGGAGTTCGATCTCCTTTTTGATTTGATTTTTTATTTGAGTTAGAAGAATTTAAATTGGAGTTGGTATTTTTTGAATTTTTTTGGGGGCTGCTTGAAGATTTGGTTGAGGATTGAGATGGTGCTGAAGACGTAGCAGATTGAGATGGTGCTGAAGACGTAGCAGTTTGAGGGGGTGCTGAAGACGTAGCAGTTTGAGAAGATGAAGATTTTCGTGAAGATTTAATGATTTTGTCTGTTATTGTAACTGGTAATTTTGAAGGTTCCTGTTTGTCAATAGGCCAGGTGATGATTGTCTGCGTTTCAACTGAAGTGAGAACGCGTTTGGCCACACTGGCGTATGACGTTGATGCAGGAGACGAGGGATTATTCATGGTATTATACAGACGACGAGCCTCAGGGTATGAGATGGTCTTTTCAGTTTTTAATTTTTGTATTTCTTTTTCTTTTTTAAAATGTTGACAATCCTTGGATGAGGACATGTGGGCTTCACCGCAATTGGCGCACTTTGGAGTTTTAGTGCAGGTAAAGCCCTCATGTCCTTCTTCTGCACATTTAAAACAAACCAGATGACCTCTGCATTGTCCCTTTCCATGACCGAACTTTTGACACTTAAAGCAGCGCACCGGGTTGGATATGTATGCGCTGACTTTAATTTTGTAGAGACCAATCTTTATTGACTCGGGGACAGTGGGTGAATTGAAATTCAACAGAAAGGTGTTCAGTTTTACCTGAACACCCTGTCTGTTAGCAATAAATCTTTTCACTTTTGTTACACCCTGAGGCTCTAGTTCTAAACAGATTTCATCATCTGATAATTCCGAGAGATCTTCACCTCTATAGCGAATAATCCCTTGACTCGAGTTTAACGTTCTGTGGGGTGAGCTAGTTATATCTAAATCTACAATTTTGGAAAGTTTGAGTAAATTCAGCGATTGGTGTTTTCTACTGCATTCTATTAGCAGGGAACCGGACTTCATTTTGGTGACGTTTTTAACGTCTCCTGCACAACCCTTGATAGATTTTTCAATGATGAATGGAGATACTTTTGCCAAAGGTTTAGTTGGGTCTTTACTAGATAATACAATAAATTTAGGCCAACTTTCTTCTACAACCAAATCTTCGAGAGGGAAATCATTTTTTCTTTTTTTTGGACCTTTTTGTGTTAAAGGGGGTGTTTCGGAAGCCATGATTAGAAAATTGCGGTTCACCACCCTTGTCACCCACCCGCCACGGAGTGCCAACATGGGCGATGCGTAGAGTCTGCGGATCTCCAGCAGAAAGCATCAGGTGTTCCAAGGGTGGTATACTCAAACAGACGAATTTCTCAATGAACGCATGCCTCGTGCCCGGGGTTACCTGGCGATACAACCGTTCGAAACTCTGTCTACTTGATTGACCCATGAGCCACCGCCTTCTTAACAGCCTGTTACTGAACAACTTTTGTAGTAGGATACACAAGATAAAATCAAGTGACAAGAAGAATGACGACAAGCTTGTTAAGGGCTCGGCATGACCAGCCGATTGACCGAACCGGGTCCATCCGGTCTCCCGTCTAGTTGAAGTCAGGGCCAAAGTGGTGTATTGAAAATCAAACCCGCTGACCCGCACTAATGGATGCAGCAGAGAGTGATCTCTCAACCACCAGGATCCCTTCCTCCACCATCACGGGTTGCAACACACGGCAAACATGTCGCCTCTATAAAGCTGAGGAAGCTTTGCCCTTCAGCCACCGCCTTCTTTATGAATCCTTAAAGGAAGCTGTCTATCAACTGGTTAATACATTTCATGGAATAGTTTGAAAAGAAATAAATGTAATAGAAAAGCTAAAATGAGAAGGATTCACAAAGGGCAAGACGTGACATGCCGATTCATCGAAGTCAGGGCTAACTCGATTTCCCGTCTAGAAAAAGTAAGGGTTCAGTAGGTTATCGGGACCGTTTACCCGGCCTACTGAAATCCCGTCCTGTAATCGACACGGGTCGCAACACACGGCAGGTGTTGCCTCTGTTAGCAGACTCTTACTGCAGGCTGAGGAAGCCGTGGGCCTATTCTCCTGTGCCCCGGGTCCCACACGGGGTAAGACATGCTTGATGGTGTATGGACTGTTGCATGGCACACATTCGGTTGATTGATTGATTATTTGTTGTTTAACGTCCAGCAAGCAATATTTCAGCTATATTCAGGACGTGAAAATTATAATTCTTAAGTTGTTAGTATTTTAAATTAGTAGTACGTCATGCCTCGCTTTTATACTAAAACTTGATCTCATACAATAATATGAGAATATATATACAAATAAAAATGGTAGTTAAAACAATAAAAAGTATTAATCTTCACCATTAATAGTGAAATTAAATTTTGTTAAATAAATTTATTTCTTTCAAGAACTTTAAAATTGTGTCGCCTGCGACAGTTTTAAATAAATTAAAAAACGTATCTACAGAATAGAAACGTTCCCGAATGTGTGCCACGTCCACACAGTCCATCAAGACATGCTTGATGGTGTATGGACAGTTGCATGGCACACATTCTGGTCGTGGCTCATTATTTAAAATATAACTATATGTCGTCCTGGTATGACCAAGACGACACCGTGTTAAAACAACTTGGTCTCTGCGACATCTAAAACTTTTAAAATTAATTGTGTGCAGTAGTGGCTGGATCTCATGAAGTTTATTATGAACTTGGAGATCCCAACCACTCTGCCACAAACTAGAAATATATTTAAAAATTATTGGTTTAAAATCAGTAAAAGGAATATCACAGTTTATAATATTATTCTTAAGGGCATTCTTTGCCTCCTGATCCACGACTGTGTTCCCTTGGATTCCAACGTGACTTGGGATCCAGAAAAACACAACCTCTTTTCCCACAGCTATTAGAGATTTGTAAATATCAATTATTTTTAAAATATAATGGTTTTTAATTTTGAAATTTTTAATAGCAAGTAGACAAGACAGGGAATCTGACCAGATAGTAAATTTGCACTCGTCTGACGAGGCAGACGGGAGACGACGAGTCTCAGCACGCTCTCCGAAGACAGCGGCCGAGGCAACTTTATCGTCATCTTTTGACCCGTCTGTATAAATAGTACTGTAGTCAGGGTAACATGATTTAATTTCTGCAAAATGTTGTTGTATTATTAACGGGTTTGTTTCTGACCTTTTATGTTTTTGTAAATCAAAAATAAATACCGGTTTGGGGTTTAGCCAAGGGGGATTTCGTGGAATCCCGATTGCAGCAATTTCATCTAAATTTATACCTGAATTTTCTAAATGAGAATTAATTCGAATGCCAAAAGGTTGAATTTTGTTTGGATGTTTTTCGAAAATGTTTTTATAAAGAGGTTTGAAAACACAGTCGTGGGCGGGGTTGCCAGGATATGCCTTTAATTTGGTTGCATATTGCAAAGCGAGCTTTATTCTTCTTTGATACAAAGAAGGCTCGCCTGCTTCTACATATAAGCTGTCTATAGGTGTGGTTCGGAAGGCTCCAAGGCATAGTCGCAATCCTTGATGATGAATCGTATCAAGGATTTTGACATATGACTTGCGAGCAGAACCATAAATGAAACAACCATAATCCAATTTAGATCGAACCAGCGAAAACGTCGCACTCAGCACCCCAGTCGGTACTGGCTACAACTTTTAAAATATCTAATGCCTTAAGCCATTTATTTTTTAACATTTTGATATGGGGAAGAAAGGTGAGCTTCGAATCGAATATTAAACCAAGAAAAGTAGTTTCTTTCACAATTTTTATAGGATTATTATATAATGTAAGTTCGGGATCTGGATGCATTTTTCTTTTGTTACAAAAATGCATGCCAACAGTTTTGGAAGTGGAGAATTTAAAACCATTCTCCATTGCCCATTTTTCTATTCCATTTACATAACTGTAGTTGACGTTCAATATTATTCATGTTTTTTCCTCGGTAACATATGAGGAAGTCGTCAACATAAAGAGAACCATCAATATTATCTTTCAAAACCTGAGCAAGGCTATTAATTTTGATACTAAATAAAGTGACAGAAAGTATGCTTCCCTGAGGAACACCCATTTCCTGTTCAAAAGGGTCAGATAAAGTAGAATTGACCCTAACTTTAAATTCTCTGTCAGATAAAAAGTTTGAAATAAAGGTAGGAAGTCTACCTTTCAACCCCATATCAAAAAGATCTTTTAAAATACCATATTTCCATGTTGTGTCATACGCTTTTTCTAAATCGAAAAAGATAGACACAACATGCTCATTTTTTGCAAAGGCTTTTCGAATATACGTTTCGAAACGTACAAGATGATCTAGGGTACTTCGCCCTTGTCTAAAACCGCACTGAATATTAGAAAGTAGATTGTTGGATTCTAAAAACCAGACAAGGCGATCATTGATCATCCTTTCCAGGGTTTTACAAAGACAGCTTGTGAGTGCTATAAGCCGATAGTTGGACGCTTCCGAGTGATCTTTTCCTGGCTTTGGAATATGCACAACAGTGGCCATTTTCCATATAGATGCTAAGTCATCTGTTTCCTAAATGTTGTTAAGAAGATTCAGAAGGCATTGGAGAGAAGATTGTGGCAGATGTTTGAGAAGTTGGTAATGGATGTCATCTGGACCACATGCTGTGTCGTGAGATTTGTTCAAAGAAGTTTTTAGCTCTTCCAAAGAAAAAGGTGTATTGTAATCTTCCAAATTTTTTGACTGGAAATTAAGTTTTGATTTTTCTTTTTGAGTCTTGATACGCTTAAAATCCGGATGATAATTTCCAGCGGACGAGTGTTTTGCAAATGTTTCGGCCAATTTGTTAGATATATCTGACTCTGATGTTAACAAGTCTTGTCCATCCTTTAAATGATGGACATTTACTTTACTGTTTTTACCTTTAATATTACGAATCATGTTCCAAATTTTATTCATAGGGGTATGGTTATTTAGTTTAGAAACAAAGTTACGCCAAGAGGTGCGTCGTCTTTGTTTCGTTACCCTGCGAGCTTTCGCTCGAAAAATTCGGAAATGGTTAAGATTATTTTGAGTTGGATGTTTATTAAAGCGTCGTTCGGCCTTTTTCCGGTCTCTAATAGCGTCCTCACAGCTGTCATCGAACCATGGTTTACTAGGATGTTTTGGATTTGGCGAGGTCTTAGGAATTGTTTCATCAGCAATTGAAATAAGTGTTTCATTGAATTTTAAAATTGGATCAGAAACAGCTTCAAAAACGTCCGAGTTAAGTCGCTCTATACAGTGTTGTTCAAATAAAGGCCAATTGGCCTTGCCAAATTTATACCGAGCGATTCTTTCGGTGTTTAAAGAGTGTAAAGATTCCAAGATAATAGGAAAGTGATCATTGCCACAGAGATCGTCATGGACTTTCCATGAGAAATCGGGCAACAGAGAAGGATCTGCTATTGTAAGATCAATAGCCGAATATGATCCATTCCCAGGATGTAAATAAGTATTGGTTCCATCATTAAAAATACACAGATCCTCCTGATTCATTAAGCCTTCGATAATTTTACATTTATCGTTTATTGTGTTGCTGCCCCATAAAGGGTTGTGTCCGTTGAAGTCATCAAGTAATATATAAGGGGCCGGAAGCTGATCAGATTGATTGATTGATTGATTGTTGTTTTACGTCCAGCAAGCAATATTTCAGCTATATTCAGGACGTGAAAATTATAACTTTAATTCAGTTCATTAAAAAATATCCATCCTTTCTAGAACGAGGTCCAATACAATAATATGAGCATATATACAGATAAAAAAGAAAACTAAAACATTAAAACTATCACAATTTAAAATCCAATTAAATTTTTCTGTATAAATCAATTTCCTTTAAAAACTGTAAAATTGTGTCGCCAGCGACAGTTATAAATAAATTATTATAAGAATTAACAGAATAAAAACGTTCCCGAATGTGTGCCACGTCAACACAGTCCATCAAGACATGCTTGATGGTATATGGACAGTTGCATGGCACACACTCGGGTCTTGGTTCATTGTTTAAAATATAACTATGTGTCGTCCTGGTATGCCCAAGACGACACCTGGTTAAAACCACTTGGTCTCTACGACCTCTACAAGATTTTAAATTATGTATGTGCAGAAGTGGTTGGATCTCGTGAAGTTTATTATGTACTTCGAGATCCCAACCACACTGCCATATATTAGAAATGTATTTAAAAATATATAATTTAAAATCAGTAAAAGGAATTTTACAATTAATGATATCATTATTTAAGGCATTCTTAGCTTCCCTGTCGACGACTGTGTTTCCATGGATTCCCACATGACTTGGAATCCAGAAGAACACAACCTCTTTACCTAAAGTTGTCAACGATTTATAAATTTGAATTATTTTTAAAATAAATGGATTTTTAATTTTAAAATTTTCAATTGCCTGAAGACATGACAAAGAATCTGAGCAGATAATAAATTTACTCTCATCTGAAGAAGCAATAATTTTTAGTGCAAGAAGGATAGCTTGCGCTTCTGCACTAAATACAGAAGAAACGGAAGGAAGACGGCGAGTTTCAACACGCTCTCCAAAGACAGCGGCCGATGCAACTTTATCGCCGTCCTTCGATCCATCTGTATAAATTGCAGAATGGTCAGGATAGTGAGATTTTATTTCTGCAAAGTGTTGTTGAATAATTAAAGGGTTTGTGTCGGACTTTTTATGGTTTCTAAGATCAAAAATAAATACCGGTTTTGGATTTAACCATGGTGGGTTATGTGGAATTTCAATAGCAGCAATTTCATCTAAATTTATACCAGAGTTGTTCAAATGAGGTTTTATTCTGATACCAAAAGGTTGAATTTTATTTGGATGTTTTTCAAAAATATTTTCGTAAAGAGGTTTGAAAACACAGTCGTGGGCGGGGTTGCCAGGATATGCCTTTAATTTGGTTGCATATTGCAAGGCGAGCTTTATCCTTCTTTGATACAAAGAGGGCTCGCCTGCTTCTACATATAAGCTATCTATAGGTGTGGTTCGAAAGGCTCCAAGGCATAGTCGCAATCCTTGATGATGAACCGTATCAAGGATTTTGACATATGACTTGCGAGCAGAACCATAAATAAAACAACCATAATCCAATTTAGATCGAACCAGCGATCTATAAAGATTAAGTAAAACGTCGCATTCAGCACCCCAGTTGGTGCTGGCTACGACTTTTAAAATATCTAATGCCTTTAGGCATTTATTTTTTAACATTTTGATATGGGGTAGAAAGGTTAGCCTTGAATCAAATATGAGACCAAGAAAAGTAGTTTCCTTTACAATTTTTATAGGATTATTATGTAATTTTAATTCAGGATCAGGGTGCATCTTTCTCTTATTACAAAAATGCATCCCCACGGTTTTTGCAGTGGAGAATTTAAAACCATTCTCCATTGCCCATTTCTCTATTCTATTTAAACATAACTGCAGTTGACGTTCAATATTATTCATGTTTTTTCCTCGGTAACATATGAGGAAGTCGTCAACATATAGAGAACCATCAATATTATCTTTTAAAACTTGAGCAAGGCTATTAATTTTAATACTAAATAAAGTGACAGAAAGGATGCTTCCCTGTGGAACACCCATTTCCTGTTCAAAAGGGTCAGATAGAGTAGAATTTACCCTAACTTTAAATTCTCTGTCAGATAAAAAGTTTGAAATAAAGGTAGGAAGTCTACCTTTCAACCCCATATCAAAAAGATCTTTTAAAATACCATATTTCCATGTTGTGTCATATGCTTTTTCTAAATCAAAAAAGATAGACACAACATGTTCATTTTTGGCAAAGGCGTTTCGAATAAAAGTTTCAAAACGTACCAAATGGTCCATGGTACTTCGTCCTTGTCGGAATCCACACTGTATATTTGATAGAAGGTTATTGGATTCAAGAAACCAGACAAGGCGATCATTAATCATCCGTTCCATGGTCTTACAGACGCAACTTGTAAGGGCTATAGGCCGATAGTTCGACGCTTCTGAGTGATCCTTACCTGGTTTTGGAATAGGTACAACGGTAGCCATTTTCCAAATAGAAGGTAAGTCACCCGTTTCCCAAATGTTGTTAAGAAGATTCAGAAGGCATTGGAGAGAGGATTGTGGCAGATGTTTGAGAAGTTGATAATGGATGTCATCTGGACCACATGCTGTGTCGTGAGATTTGTTCAAAGAAGTTTTTAGCTCTTCCAAAGAAAAAGGTGTATTGTAATCTTCCAGATTTTTTGACTGGAAATTAAGTTTTGTTTTTTCTTTTTGAGTTTTGATACGCTGAAAATCGGGATGATAATTTTCAGCGGACGAGTGTTTTGCAAATGTTTCGGCCAATTTGTTAGATATTTCCGACTCTGATGTTAACAAGTCTTGTCCATCCTTTAAATGATGGACATTTGCTTTACTGTTTTTACCTTTAATTTTACGAATCATATTCCAAATTTTATTCATGGGGGTATGGTTATTCAGTTTAGAAACAAAGTTACGCCAAGAAGTGCGTCGTCTTTGTTTCGTTACCCTGCGAGCTTTCGCTCGAAAAATTCGGAAATGGTTAAGATTATTTTGAGTTGGGTGTTTATTAAAGCGTCGTTCGGCTTTTTTCCGGTCTTTAATAGCTTCCTCACAGCTGTCATCGAACCATGGTTTACTAGGATGTTTTGGATTTGTCGAGGTCTTAGGAATTGTTTCATCAGCAATTGAAATAAGTGTTTCATTGAATTTTAAAATTGGATCAGAAATAGCTTCAAAAGCATCCGAGTTAAGTCGCTCTATACAGAGTTGTTCGAATAGAGGCCAATTGGCCTTGCCAAATTTATACCTAGCGACTCGTTCTGTGTTTGACGAGTGTAAAGATTGCAAGATAATGGGAAAGTGATCACTGCCACAGAGATCGTCATGGACTTTCCATGAGAAATCGGGCAACAAAGACGGATCTGCTATTGTTAGATCAATAGCCGAGTATGATCCATTCCCAGGATGTAAATATGTATTAGTTCCATCATTAAAAATGCACAGATCTTCCTGATTCATTAAGCTTTCAATAATTTTTCCTTTATCGCTTATTGTGTTACTGCCCCATAAAGGGTTATGTCCGTTGATTGATTGATTGATTGATTGTTGTTTAACGTCCAGCTAGCAATATTTCAGCTATATTCAGGACGTGAAAAGAATCATAATTTCATTATTAGAACTTCCAATTCTTAGGATTAAAACATGATCTCATACAATAATATGAGAGTATATACAGATAAAAAAGATAATTAAAACAATAAAATGTATGAAGCATAACAAATTCTCAGATATATTAAATTTTACAATACAAATTAATTTCTTTTAAAAACTTTAAAATTGTGTCGCCTGCGACAGTTTTAAATAAATTAAAATATGAATCTACACTATAGAAACGTCCCCGAATGTGTGCCACATCCACACAGTCCACTAAAACATGCTTAATGGTGTATGGGGTGTTGCATGGCACACATTCGGGTCGTGGCTCGTTATTTAAAATATAACTATGTGTCGTCCTGGTATGACCAAGACGACACCTGGATAAAACCACTTGGTCTCTACGACTTTTATATGATTTAAAATTACTTTGATGCAGATGTGGTTGGATCTCGTGAAGTTTATTGTGAACTTCCAGATCCCAACCACTCTGCCATGTATTAAAAATATATTTTAGAATAAATGATTTAAAATCAGTGAAAGGTATTTTACAATTAATTATGTCATTATTTAAGGCATTCTTAGCTTCCCTGTCGACGACTGTGTTTCCATGGATTCCCACATGACTGGGAATCCAGAAGAACACAACCTCTTTACCTAAAGTTGTCAGCGATTTATAAATTTGAATTATTTTTAAAATAAATGGATTTTTAATTTTAGAATTTTCAATTGCCTGAAGACATGACAAAGAATCGGAGCAGATAATAAATTTATTCTCATCTGACGAAGCAATAATTTTTAATGCAAGAAGGATAGCTTGCGCTTCTGCACTAAATACAGAAGAAGCGGAAGGAAGACGGCGAGTTTCAACACGCTCTCCAAAGACAGCGGCCGATGCAACTTTATCGCCGTCCTTCGATCCATCTGTATAAATTGCAGAATGGCCAGTATAGTTAGATTTTATTTCTGCAAAGTGTTGTTGAATAATTAAAGGGTTTGTGTCAGACTTTTTATGGTTTCTAAGGTCAAAAATAAATACCGGTTTGGGGTTTAACCATGGTGGGTTATGAGGAATTTCAATAGCAGCAATTTCATCTAAATTTATACCAGAATTTTTCAAATGAGGTTTTATTCTGATGCCAAAAGGATGAATTTTGTTTGCATGCTTTTCAAAAATGTTTTGATAAAGAGGTTTGAAAACACAGTCGTGGGCGGGGTTGCCAGGATAAGCCTTCAATTTTGTTGCATATTGCAAAGCAAGCTTTATCCTTCTTTGATACAAAGAAGGCTCGTTTGCTTCTACATATAAACTATTTACAGGTGTGGTTCTAAAAGCTCCAAGACATAGTCGCAAACCCTGATGGTGTATAGTATCAAGGATTTTGACATATGACTTGCGAGCAGAACCATAAATAAAGCAACCGTAATCCAATTTAGATCGAACCAGCGATCTGTAAAGATTCAGTAAAACATCGCACTCAGCACCCCAGTCGGTACTGGATACGACTTTTAAAATATCTAATGCTTTAAGGCATTTATTTTTTAACATTTTGATATGGGGTAGAAAGGTTAGCCTTGAATCAAATATGAGACCAAGAAAAGTAGTTTCTTTTACAATTTTGATAGGATTATTATGCAATTTTAATTCGGGGTCAGGATGCATCTTTCGTTTATTACAAAAATGCATCCCAACGGTTTTTGCAGTGGAGAATTTAAAACCATTTTCCATTGCCCATTTCTCTATTCTATTTAAACATAACTGCAGTTGACGTTCAATATTATTCATGTTTTTTCCTCGGTAACATATGAGGAAGTCGTCAACATAAAGAGAACCATCAATATTATCTTTTAAAACTTGAGCAAGGCTATTAATTTGGATACTAAATAAAGTGACAGAAAGGATGCTTCCCTGTGGAACACCCATTTCCTGTTCAAAAGGGTCAGATAAAGTAGAATTGACCCTAACTTTAAATTCTCTGTCAGATAAAAAGTTTGAAATAAAGGTAGGAAGTCTACCTTTCAACCCATATCAAAAAGATTTTTTAAAATACCATATTTCCATGTTGTGTCATACGCTTTTTCTAAATCGAAAAAGATAGACACAACATGCTCATTTTTTGCAAAGGCGTTTCGAATATACGTTTCGAAACGTACAAGATGATCTAGGGTACTTCGCCCTTGTCTGAAACCACATTGAATATTAGAAAGTAGATTGTTGGATTCTAAAAACCAGACAAGGCGATCATTGATCATCCTTTCCATGGTTTTACAAAGACAGCTTGTGAGGGCTATAGGACGATAGTTTGACGCTTCCGAGTGATCTTTTCCTGGTTTTGGAATAGGCACAACAGTGGCCATTTTCCAAATAGATGGCAAGTCACCCGTTTCCCAAATGTTGTTAAGAAGATTCAAAAGGCATTGGAGAGAAGATTGTGTCAGATGTTTGAGAAGTTGATAATGGATGTCATCTGGACCACATGCTGTATCGTGAGATTTGTTCAAAGAGGTTTTTAGTTCTTCCATAGAAAAAGGTTTGTTGTAATCTTCTAGATTTTTTGACTGGAAATTAAGTTTTGATTTTTCTTTTTGAGTTTTGATACGCTGAAAATCGGGATGATAATTTTCAGCGGACGAGTGTTTTGCAAATGTTTCGGCCAATTTGTTAGATATATCTGACTCTGATGTTAACAAGTCTTGTCCATCCTTTAAATGATGGACATTTGCTTTACTGTTTTTACCTTTAATTTTACGAATCATGTTCCAAATTTTATTCATGGGGGTATGGTTATTTAGTTTAGAAACAAAGTTACGCCAAGAGGTGCGTCGTCTTTGTTTCGTTACCCTGCGAGCTTTCGCTCGAAAAATTCGGAAATGGTTAAGATTATTTTGAGTTGGGTGTTTATTAAAGCGTCGTTCGGCTTTTTTCCGGTCTTTAATAGCGTCCTCACAGCTGTCATCGAACCATGGTTTACTAGGATGTTTTGGATTTGTCGAGGTCTTAGGAATTGTTTCATCAGCAATTGAAATAAGTGTTTCATTGAATTTTAAAATTGGATCAGAAACAGCTTCAAAAGCATCCGAGTTAAGTCGCTCTATACAGAGTTGTTCAAATAGAGGCCAACTGGCCTTGCCAAATTTATACCGAGCGAATCTTTCTGTGTTTGAAGAGTGTAAAGATTCCAAGATAATGGGAAAGTGATCACTGCCACAGAGATCGTCATGGACTTTCCATGAGAAATCGGGCAACAGAGAAGGATCTGCTATTGTAAGATCAATAGCCGAATATGATCCATTCCCAGGATGCAAATATGTATTGGTTCCATCATTAAAAATACACAGATCTTCCTGATTCATTAAGCCTTCAATAATTTTACCTTTTTCGTTAATTGTGTTACTACCCCATAGAGGGTTGTGTGCGTTGAAGTCCCCAAATAATATATATGGGGCTGGTAACTGATCAGTAAGATGTTTCAACTGATTTAAATTTAATGAAGAATTCGGTGGTATATACACAGAGCATAAAGTAATTGTTTTGTCTGATGATATTCTAACAGCAACCGCCTGAAGATCAGTGTTGAGATCTACAGGGCTATGTAGAACTTGGTCTTTTACAAGAATGGTAGAGCCACCAGCAGCTCTATCATTCTCTTCTACATATGTGCTGTATATAGAATAGTTTTTTAAAGATATTTTATCACTTCGTTTTAGGTGGGATTCTTGGAGGCAAAATGCAACAGGAAGAAAGGCTTGAACTAATAAAGTAATTTCAAGAAAATTAATCTTAAGACCTCGACAATTCCATTGTATTATTGTACCCATTATGGTCTGCGAATAGGGGAATAGTTGACAGTTTTTTTGGGGCTATTCCGCCGGTTTCTGCTGGGGGATCTACTTTTAGATCCAGTATCTGGGGGTAGTGTATCCATGGGATCGCCCCAGATAGTAGTGTCTAGATGATCTAGACTTCCAAACCTGTTGTGGACCTTTATCGGATCCCTCAGCAGTTTTGGAGTACGATCTCCTTTCTGATTTGAGTTTTTATTAGAGTTAGAAGAATTTAAATTGGAGTTGACATTTTTTGAATTTTTTTTTTGGCTACTTGAAGAATTGGTTGAGGATTGAGAGGGTACTGAAGACGTAGCAGTTTGAGAGGGTGCTGAAGACGCAGGAGTTTGTGAAGATGAAGATTTTCGTGAAGATGTAATTATTTTGTCTGTTGTTGTAACTGCTAATTTTGAAGGTTCCTGTTTGTCAATAGGCCAGGTGATGATTGTCTGCGTTTCAACTGAAGTGAGAACGCGTTTGGCAACACTGGCGTATGACGTTGATGCAGGAGACGAGGGATTATTCGTTGTATTATACAGACGACGAGCCTCAGGGTAAGAGATGTTTTTTTCAGTTTTAATTTTTTGAATTTCTTTTTCCTTTTTAAAATGCTGACAGTCCTTAGATGAGGACATGTGGGCTTCACCACAATTAGCACACTTTGGAGTTTTAGTGCAGGTGAAGCCCTCATGTCCTTCCTCTGCACACTTGAAACAAATCTGGTGACCTCTGCACTGTCCTTTTCCGTGGCCGAACTTTTGACACTTAAAGCAGCGCACAGGGTTGGAGATGTATGCGCTGACTTTAGCTTTGTACAGACCAATCTTGATGGATTCGGGGACAGTAGGTGTGTTGAAATTTAACAGAAAGGTGTTCAGTTTTACCTGAACACCCTGTCTGTTAGCAATAAATCTTTTAACTTTTGTAACACCCTGAGGCTCTAGTTCTGAACAGATTTCATCGTCCGATAATTCCGAGAGATCTTCGCCTCGGTAACGAATAATCCCTTGACTCGAGTTTAGAGTTCTGTGGGGAGAGCTAGATATTTCTAAGTCAACAATTTTTGAAAGTTTTAATAAATTGGTAGACTGGTGTTTTCTATTACATTCAATAAGGAGGGAACCGGATTTCATTTTTGTGACGTTTTTAACGTCTCCTGCACACCCTTTAATAGCTTTTTCAATAATGAAAGGAGATACTTTTGCCAAAGGTTTAGTTGGGTCTTTGCTAGATAAAACAATAAATTTAGGCCAATTTTCTTCAGCAACCAATTCTTCAAGAGGAAAGTCATTTTTTCTTTTTTTTGTACCATTTTTTATTTGAATTTCTGAAGCCATGATGAAAGAATATGGTTCACCACCCTTGTCACCCACCCGCCACGGAGTGCCAACAGGGGCGATGCTTGGTGTCTGCGGATCACCAGCAGAAAGCATCAGGTGTTCCAAGGGTGGTATACTCAAACAGACGAATTTCTTAATGAACGCATGCCTCGTGCCCGGGGTTACCTGGCGATACAACCGTTCGAAACTCTGTCTACTTGATTGACCCATGAGCCACCGCCTTCTTAACAGCCTGTTACTGAACAATTTTGTTTGTAAGATTTACAAGACACAATCAAGTAATACGAAAGATGAAGTCAAGCTTGTTAAGGGCTCGGCGTGACCAGCCGATTGACCGAACCGGGTCCATCCGGCCTCCCGTCTAGTTGAAGTCAGGGCCAAAGTGGTGTATTGAAAATCGAAACCCACTGACCCGCACTAATGGATGCAGCAGAGAGTGATCTCTCAACCACCAGGATCCCTTCCTCCACCGACACGGGTTGCAACACACGGCAAACATGTCGCCTCTATAAAGCTGAGGAAGCTTTGCCCTTCAGCCACCGCCTTCTTTGTAAATCCTTAAAGGAAGCTGTCTATCAACTGGTTAATACATTTCATGGAATACTTTGAAAAGAAATAGATGTAATAGAAAAGCTAAAATGAGAAGGATTCACAAAGGGCAAGACGTGACATGCCGATTCATCGAAGTCAGGGCTAACTCGATTTCCCGTCTAGAAAAAGTAAGGGTTCAGTAGGTTATCGGGACCGTTTACCCGGCCTACTGAAATCCCGTCCTGTAATCGACACGGGTCGCAACACACGGCAAGTGTTGCCTCTGTTAGCAGACTCTTACTGCAGGCTGAGGAAGCCGTGGGCCTATTCTCCTGTGCCCCGGGTCCCACACGGGGGGGAAGCTGATCAGTAAGATGTTTCAACTGATTTAAATTTAAAGAAGAATTCGGAGGGATATACAGAGAGCATAAAGTAATTGTTTTGTCTAAAGATATTCTAACAGCAATCGCCTGAAGATCAGTGTTGAGGTCTACAGGGATATGTAGAACTTGATCTTTTACAAGAATGGTAGAGCCGCCAGCAGCTCTATCATTCTCATCTACATATGTGCTGTATATAGAGTAATTTTTTAAAGATATGTTATCACTTTGTTTTAGGTGGGATTCTTGGAGGCAAAATGCAACAGGAAGAAAGGCTTGAACTAATAATGTAATCTCAAGAAAATTAATCTTAAGACCTCGACAATTCCATTGTATTATTGTACCCATTATGGTCTTCGAATAGGGGAATAGTTGACAGTTTTTTTTGGCTATTCCGCCGGTTTCTGCTGGGGGATCTACTTTTAGATCCAGTATCAGGAGGTAGTGTATCCATGGGATCGCCCCAGATAGTAGTGTCTAGATGATTGATTGATTGATTGATTGATTGATGTTTAACGTCCAGCAAGCAATATTTCAGCTATATTCAGGACGTGAACAATTTATAAATTGATGATGTTTAACAATTAGAAAGTTGGCATAGAAACAACCCTGTCGAAATATAGTTAAATTGTAATCTCACACAATAGAATGAGGGTATATACACATAAAAATAACCTGATTAAAATAATAAAATATTAAATAACAGCATAGTTATGGTATGAGATTATATTTTATCATACAAATTAATTTCCTTTAAGAACTGTAGAATTTTGTCGCCAGCGACATTTGTAAACAAATTAAAGTAAGAACTTACAGAATAAAAACGTTCCCGAATGTGGGCCACGTCAACACAGTCCATCAAGACATGCTTGATTGTGTACGGACTGTCGCATGGCACACACTCGGGTCGTGGTTCACCATTTAAAATATAACTGTGTGTCGTCTTGGTATGACCAAGACGACACCTAGTTAAAACTACTTGGTCTCTACGACCTCCGTATGATTTAAAATTATTTGCATGCAGAAGTGGTTGTATCTCATGAAGTTTATTATGGACTTCTAGATCCCAACCACTCTGCCATGTATTAAAAATATATTTTAAAATTAAGGATTTAAAATCAGTAAAAGGTATTTTACAATTAATGATATCATTATTTAAAGCATTCTTAGCTTCCCTGTCGACGACTGTGTTTCCATGGATTCCAACATGACTTGGAATCCAGAAAAACACAACCTCTTTACCTAAAGTTGTCAGCGATTTATAAATTTGAATTATTTTTAAAATAAATGGATTTTTAATTTTAGAATTTTCAATTGCCTGAAGACATGACAAAGAATCGGAGCAGATAATAAATTTACTCTCATCTGACGAAGCAATAATTTTTAGTGCAAGAAGGATAGCTTGCGCTTCTGCACTAAATACAGAAGAAACGGAAGGAAGACGGCGAGTTTCAACACGCTCTCCAAAGACAGCGGCCGATGCAACTTTATCGCCGTCCTTCGATCCATCTGTATAAATTGCAGAATGGTCAGGATAGTGAGATTTTATTTCTGCAAAGTGTTGTTGAATAATTAAAGGGTTTGTGTCTGACTTTTTATGGTTTCTAAGATCAAAAATAAATACCGGTTTTGGATTTAACCATGGCGGGTTATGTGGAATTTCAATAGCAGCAATTTCATCTAAATTTATACCAGAGTTGTTCAAATGAGGTTTTATTCTGATACCAAAAGGTTGAATTTTATTTGGATGTTTTTCAAAAATATTTTCGTAAAGAGGTTTGAAAACACAGTCGTGGGCGGGGTTGCCAGGATATGCCTTTAATTTGGTTGCATATTGCAAAGCGAGCTTTATTCTTCTTTGATACAAAGAAGGCTCGTTTGCTTCTACATACAAACTATTGACAGGTGTGGTTCTAAATGCTCCAAGGCATAGTCGCAATCCTTGATGGTGTATAGTATCAAGGATTTTGACATATGACTTGCGAGCAGAACCATAAATAAAACAACCATAATCCAGTTTAGATCGAACCAGCGATCTATATAGATTAAGTAAAACGTCGCATTCAGCACCCCAGTCGGTGCTTGCTACGACTTTTAAAATATCTAATGCCTTTAGGCATTTATTTTTTAACATTTTGATATGGGGAAGAAAGGTGAGCTTCGAATCGAATATTAAACCAAGAAAAGTAGTTTCTTTTACAATTTTGATAGGATTATTATATAATTTTAATTCGGGATCAGGATGCATCTTACGTTTATTACAAAAATGCATCCCAACGGTTTTTGCAGTGGAGAATTTAAAACCATTCTCCATTGCCCATTTCTCTATTCTATTTAAACACAACTGCAGTTGACGTTCGATATTATTCATATTTTTTCCTCGGTAACATATGAGGAAGTCGTCAACATATAGAGAACCATCAATATTATCTTTTAAAACTTGAGCAAGGCTATTAATTTTAATACTAAATAAAGTGACAGAAAGGATGCTGCCCTGGGGAACACCCATTTCCTGTACAAAAGGGTCAGATAAAGTAGAATTGACCCTAACTTTAAATTCTCTGTCGGATAAAAAGTTTGAGATGAAGGTAGGAAGTCTACCTTTCAACCCCATATCAAAAAGATCTTTTAAAATACCATATTTCCATGTTGTGTCGTATGCTTTTTCTAAATCGAAAAAGATAGACACAACATGTTCGTTTTTGGCAAATGCGTTTCGAATATATGTTTCGAAACGCACCAGATGATCAATAGTACTACGACCTTGTCTAAATCCACACTGGATATTCGATATTAGGTTGTTCGATTCTAAAAACCAGACAAGGCGATCGTTGATCATCCTTTCCATGGTTTTACAAAGACAGCTTGTGAGGGCTATAGGCCGATAGTTGGACGCTTCCGAGTGATCTTTTCCTGGTTTTGGAATAGGCACAACAGTGGCCATTTTCCAAATAGATGGTAAGTCACCCGTTTCCCAAATGTTGTTAAGAAGATTCAGAAGGCATTGGAGAGAAGATTGTGGCAGATGTTTGAGAAGTTGATAATGGATGTCATCTGGGCCACATGCTGTATCGTGAGATTTGTTCAAAGAAGTTTTTAGCTCTTCCAAAGAAAAGGGTTTATTATAATCTTCTAAATGTTTTGACTGAAAATTAAGTTTTGATTTTTCTTTTTGAATTTTGATCCGCTGAAAATTGGGATGATAATTTTCAGCAGAGGAGTGTGTTGCAAATGTTTCGGCCAATTTATTTGATATGTCTGACTCTGATGTTAACAGGTCTTGTCCATCCTTTAAATGATGGACATTTGCTTTACCGTTTTTACCTTTAATTTTACGAATCATGTTCCAAATTTTATTCATAGGGGTATGGTTATTTAGTTTGGAAACAAAACCACGCCAAGAGGCGCGTCGTCTTTGTTTCGTTACCCTGCGAGCTTTCGCTCGAAAAATTCGGAAATGGTTAAGATTATTTTGAGTTGGGTGTTTATTAAAGCGTCGTTCGGCTTTTTCCGGTCTTTAATAGCGTCCTCACAGTTGTCATCAAACCATGGTTTACTAGGATGTTTTGGATTTGTCGAGGTCTTAGGAATTGTTTCATCAGCAATTAAAATAAGTGTTTCATTGAATTTTAAAATTGGATCAGAAATAGCTTCAAAAGTATCCGAGGTAAGTCGCTCTATACAGAGTTGTTCAAATAGAGGCCAATTGGCCTTGCCAAATTTATACCGAGCGACTCGTTCTGTGTTTGAAGAGTGTAAAGATTCCAAGATAATGGGAAAGTGATCACTGCCACAGAGATCGTCATGGACTTTCCATGAGAAATCGGGCAACAGAGAAGGATCTGCTATTGTAAGATCAATAGCCGAATATGATCCATTCCCAGGATGTAAATATGTATTAGTTCCATCATTAAAAATACACAGATCCTCCTGATTCATTAAGCCTTCAATAATTTTACCTTTTTCGTTAATTGTGTTACTACCCCATAGAGGGTTGTGTGCGTTGAAGTCCCCAAATAATATATATGGTGCTGGTAACTGATCAGTAAGATGTTTCAACTGATTTAAATTTAATGAAGAATTCGGTGGTATATACACAGAGCATAAAGTAATTGTTTTATCTAATGATATTCTAACAGCAACTGCCTGAAGATCAGTGTTGAGATCTACAGGGCTATGTAGAACTTGATCTTTTACCAGAATGGTAGAGCCGCCAGCAGCTCTATCATTCTCGTCTACATATGTGCTGTATATAGAGTAGTTTTTTAAAGATATGTTATCACTTCGTTTTAGGTGGGATTCTTGGAGGCAAAATGCAACAGGAAGAAAGGCTTGAACTAATAATGTGATTTCAAGAAAATTAATCTTAAGACCTCGACAATTCCACTGAATGATTCTGTCCATTATTTTGGAGGACGAATGGGGGAGATACTAATTTTTCGTTGTGTTCTCCCTTGTCCGTCTCGACTGGGAGACCGACTGTGCGATCCCGTAGTATCCATTGGATCGCCCCAAATTGTTTCGTTACATATGTCCTCCAAACTGCCGAACCTATTATGGACCTGCACGGGGTCTCTCATAGATTTCGGAGTTCGGTCGCTTTTCTTAGTTTCCTTAGGTTTTGGATTGTTAGATGTAGGTTTTATGGTAGAATTTGCTTTTAAATTTTTTTTTGGGCTGCTTGAAGAAGAAGTTGACGTTTTAGATTGGGTGGCTTTCAAAGACGAAGAAGTTTGGGATGTTGAAGATTTCCGGGATGGTGTAATAATTTTGTCACTGGTTTCAACTGGCAGTCTTTCAGGGTCATTTTTATCAATAGGCCAGGTGATCATTGTTTGCGTTCCAGATGTAGTATAAACGCGTTTGGTCACACTGGCATATGACATTGAAGGAGATGATGCATTCGCCGAATTGAACAGTCGACGAGCCTCAGGGTAGCTGATGTTTTTTTCAGTTTTCAACTTTTGGATGTCCTTTTCTTTTTTAAAATGTACACAGTCTTTCGACGAGGACATGTGGGCTTCACCGCAATTGGCACATTTTGGTGTATTAGTGCAGGTAAAGCCCTCATGCCCGACTTCTGCACATTTAAAACATATCAGCGTTCCTCTACACTGTCCCTTGCCATGTCCAAACTTTTGACATTTAAAGCAGCGCACAGGGTTTGGAACGAATGCGCTGACTTTAACACCACAGAGACCTATTTTAATTGATTGGGGGACAGTAGGAGTATTGAAGTTTAGCAGAAAGGTGTTCAGTTTGACCTGAACACCGTCTCTCTTTGAAATAAATCTTTTAACTTTTGTTACACCCTGAGGCTGCAACTCTGAACATATTTCTTCGTCGGTCAGTTCAGCGAGGTCATCATCTCTATAATGAATGATTCCCTGACTTGAGTTCAAAGTTCTGTGGGGAGAGGCCGAAATTTCCAATTCAATAATTTTATTTAATTTAAGTAAGTTTAGGGATTGATGTTTTTTAGAGCATTCAACTAGAAGACAGCCGGATTTCATTTTGGTGACGTTTTTTACGTCTCCTGCACAGCCCTTGATGGATTTTTCTATAACAAAAGGAGAAACTTTGGAGAGTGGTTTATTTTGATCTTTACTTGATAAAACAATAAATCTTGGCCAATGATCTTCGTCAACAACTTCTTCAAGAGGAAATTCATTTTTTCTTTTTTTTGAACCTGTTACACTTATTGTTTTAGAAGCCATGTTGAAAGAATGCGGTTCACCACCCTTGTCACCCACCCGCCACGGAGTGCCAACAGGGGCGATGCTTGGTGTCTGCGGATCACCAGCAGAAAGCATCAGGTGTTCCAAGGGTGGTATACTCAAATAGATGAATTTCTTTACGAACGCAAGCTTCGTGCCAGACTTAACTGGCGAAACAACCGTTCGAAACTCGATCTACTCGATTGACCCATGAGCCACCGCCTTCTTAACAGCTTGTTACTGAACAATTTTAGAACTGAAATTCACAAGATATAATCAAGTGATAAGACAAACGACGACAAGCTTGTTAAGGGCTCGGCATGACCAGCCGATTGACCGAACCGGGTCCATCCGGTCTCCCGTCTAGTTGAATTCAGGGCCAAAGTGGTGTATTGAAAATCAAACCCGCTGACCCGCACTAATGGATGCAGCAGAGAGTGATCTCTCAACCACCAGGATCCCTTCCTCCACCATCACGGGTTGCAACACACGGCAAACATGTCGCCTCTATAAAGCTGAGGAAGCTTTGCCCTTCAGCCACCGCCTTCTTTGCAAATCCTGTAAGGGAGCCGTCTATTTAATGGTACATACATTTCATGGAACAGTTTGAAGGACGATAATGCAATAGAGTAGCTTAAATGATAAGGATTCACAAAGGGCAAGACGTGACATGCCGATTCATCGAAGTCAGGGCTAACTCGATTTCCCGTCTAGAAAAAGTAAGGGTTAAGTAAGTTATCGGGACCGTTTACCCGGCCTACTGAAATCCCGTCCTGTAATCGACACGGGTCGCAACACACGGCAAGTGTTGCCTCTGTTAGCAGACTCTTACTGCAGGCTGAGGAAGCCGTGGGCCTATTCTCCTGTGCCCCGGGGCCCACACGGGGTGTGTCTAGATGATCTAGACTTCCAAACCTGTTGTGGACCTTAATGGGATCCCGCAGCAGTTTTGGAGTACGATCTCCTTTTTGATTTGAGTTTTTATTTGAGTTAGAATTTACATTTTAGTTGGTATTTTTTAAATTTTTTTTGGGGCTTCTTGAAGAATTGGTTGAGGATTGAGAGGGTGCTGAAGACGTAGCAGTTTGAGAAGATGAAGATTTTCTTGAAGATTTGATGATTTTGTCTGTTGTTGTAACTGATAATTTTGAAGGTTCCTGTTTGTCAATAGGCCAGGTGATCATTGTCTGCGTTTCAACTGAGTTAGAACGCGTTTGGCCACAGTGGCATATGACGTTGATGCAGGAGACGAAGGATTATTCGTTGTATTATACAGACGACGAGCCTCAGGGTAAGAGATGTTTCTTTCAGTTTTTTACTTTTGTATATCTTTTTCTTTTTTAAAATGATGACAATCCTTGGATGAGGACATGTGGGCTTCACCACAATTGGCACACTTTGGAGTTTTGGTGCAGGTAAAGCCCTCATGTCCTTCTTCTGCACACTTGAAACAGGTCAAGTGACCTCTGCATTGTCCCTTCCCATGGCCGAACTTTTGACACTTAAAGCAGCACACAGGGTTGGAGATGTATGCGCTTACTTTAACATTGTAGAGACCGATTTTTATTGATGAAGGGACAGATGGAGTATTAAAGTGCAGAAGGAAGGTATTCAGTTTAACCTGAACACCTTCTCTGTTGGCTACGAATCTTTTTACTTTTGTAATACCCTGAGGTTTAAGTTCTTCACAAATTTCGTCATCTGTAAGCTCAGAGAGATCTTGGTCTCTGTAACGAATAATACCTTGGCTGGAATTTAAAGTTCTATGGGGAGAAGAAGAGATGTTTAAATCGAGAATTTTGTTTAATTTTAACAAATTGAAGGATTGTTGTTTCTTTGAGCATTCAATTAACAATGAGCCTGATTTCAGTTTTGTTACATTTTTTACATCTCCTGCACAACCCTTAATAGTTTTTTCAATTACAAATGGAGACATTTTAGATAAAGGTTTAGTTTGGTCAGTACTTGTTAGAACAATACATCTGTACCACTGCTCATCATCAACCATTTCTTCAAGAGGAAATTCATTTTTTCTTTTTTTTGAACCCATTATACTATTAGTTGTAGAAGCCATGTTGAAAGAATACGGTTCACCACCCTTGTCACCCACCCGCCACGGAGTGCCAACAGGGGCGATGCTTGTCTCTGCGGATCACCACCAGAAAGCATCAGGTGTTCCAAGGGTGGTATACTCAAATAGATGAATTTCTTCAC
Source organism: Limnoperna fortunei (assembly GCA_944474755.1). Lineage (NCBI taxonomy): Eukaryota > Metazoa > Mollusca > Bivalvia > Mytilida > Modiolidae > Limnoperna > Limnoperna fortunei. The sequence goes on from OX104119.1 coordinate 46,353,735, forward strand.
GAACGCAAGCTTCGTGCCAGAATTTACTGGCGAAACAACCGTTCGAAACTCTATCTACTCGATTAACCCATTAGCCACCGCCTTCTTAACAGCTTGTAACTGAACAACTTTGGAATGTGAAATTCACAAGATATGATGAAGTGACAAGAAAAATAAGACAAGCTTGTTAAGGGCTCGGCGTGACCAGCCGATTGACCGAACCGGGTCCATCCGGTCTCCCGTCTAGTTGAAGTCAGGGCCAAAGTGGTGTATTGAAAATCAAACCCGCTGACCCGCACTAATGGATGCAGCAGAGAGTGATCTCTCAACCACCAGGATCCCTTCCTCCACCATCACGGGTTGCAACACACGGCAAACATGTCGCCTCTATAAAGCTGAGGAAGCTTTGCCCTTCAGCCACCGCCTTCTTTGCAAATCCTGTAAGGAAGCTGTCTATCAATTGGTAAATGCATTTCATGGAATAGTTTGAAGGAAAGTGATGTAATAGAGTAGCTTAAATGATAAGGATTCTCAAAGGGCAAGACGTGACATGCCGATTCATCGAAGTCAGGGCTAACTCGATTTCCATCAAGAAAAAGTAAGGGTCTCAGTAGGTTACCGGGACCGTTTACCCGGCCTACTGAAATCCCGTCCTGTAATCGACACCGGTCGCAACACACGGCAAGTGTTGCCTCTGTTAGCAGACTCTTACTGCAGGCTGAGGAAGCCGTGGGCCTATTCTCCTGTGCCCCGGGTCCCACACGGGGCGCTCTTCCAAAGAAAAAGGTTTATTATAATCTTCTAAATTTTTTGATTGAAAATTAAGTTTTGATTTTTCTTTTTGAATTTTGATCTGCTGAAAATTGGGATGATAATTTGCAGCAGAGGAGTGTGTTGCAAATGTTTCGGTCAATTTATTTGATATGTCTGACTCTGATGTTAACAAGTCTTGTCCATCCTTCAAATGATGGACATTTGCTTTACTGTTTTTACCTTTAATTTTACGAATCATGTTCCAAATTTTATTGATAGGGGTATGGTTATTTAATTTAGAAACAAAGTTACGCCAAGAGGTGCGTCGTCTTTATTTCGTTACCCTGCGAGCTTTCGCTCGAAAAATTCGGAACTGGTTAAGATTATTTTGAGTTGGGTGTTTATTAAAGCGTCGTTCGGCCTTTTTCCGGTCCTTAATAGCGTCCTCACAGCTGTCATCGAACCATGGTTTACTAGGATGTTTTGGACTTGTCGAGGTCTTAGGAATAGTTTCGTCAGCAATTGAAATAAGTGTTTCATTAAATTTTAAAATTGGATCTGAAATAGTTTCAAAAGTATCCGAGTTAAGTCGCTCTATACAGAATTTTTCAAATAGAGGCCAATTGGCCTTGCCAAATTTATACCGAGCGACTTGTTCTGTGTTTGACGAGTGTAAAGATTGCAAGATAATGGGAAAGTGATCACTGCCAGAGATCGTCATGGACTTTCCATGAGAAATCGGGGAACAGAGAAGGATCTGCTATTGTTAGATCAATAGCCGAATATGATCCATTCCCAGGATGTAAATATGTATTAGTTCCATCATTAAAAATGCACAGATCTTCCTGATTCATTAAGCTTTCAATAATTTTACCTTTATCGCTTATTGTGTTACTGCCCCATAACGGGTTGTGTCCGTTGAAGTCCCCAAGTAATATATAAGGGGCCGGAAGCTGATCAGTAAGATGTTTCAACTGATTTAAATTTAATGAAGAATTTGTAGGGATATACACAGAGCATAAAGTAATTGTTTTGTCTAAAGATATTCTAACAGCAACCGCCTGAAGATCAGTGTTGAGATCCACAGGGCTATGTAGAACTTGATCTTTTACAAAAATGGTAGAGCCGCCAGCAGCTCTATCATTCTCGTCTACATATGTGCTGTATATAGAGTAGTTTTTTAAAGATATGTTATCACTTCGTTTTAGGTGGGATTCTTGGAGGCAAAATGCAACAGGAAGAAAGGCTTGAACTAATAAAGTAATTTCAAGAAAATTAATCTTAAGACCTCGACAATTCCATTGTATTATTGTACCCATTATGGTCTGCGAATAGGGGAATAGTTAACAGTTTTTTTGGGGCTATTCCGCCGGTTTCTGCTGCGGGATCTACTTTTAGATCCAGTATCTGGGGGCAGTGTATCCATGGGATCACCCCAGATGGTAGTGTCTAGATGATCTAGACTACCAAACCTGTTGTGGACCTTAATGGGATCCCGCAGCAGTTTTGAAGTACGATCTCCTTTTTGATTTGAGTTTTTATTTGAGTTAGAATTTAAATTGGAGTTGATATTTTTTGAATTTTTTTTGGGGCTTCTTGAAGAATTGGTTGAGGATTGAGAGGGTGCTGAAGATGTAGCAGTTTGAGAGGGTGCTGAAGACGTAGCAGTTTGAGAAGATGAAGATTTTCTTGAAGATTTAATGATTTTGTCTGTTGTTGTAACTGTTAATTTTGAAGGTTCCTGTTTGTCAATAGGCCAGGTGATGATTGTCTGCGTTTCAACTGAAGTTAGAACGCGTTTGGCCGCACTGCCGTATGACGTTGATGCAGGAGTCGAGGGATAATTCGTTGCATTATACAGACGACGAGCCTCAGGGTAAGAGATGTTTTTTCAGTTTTTAACTTTTGTATTTCTTTTTCCTTTTTAAAATGATGACAATCCTTGGATGAGGACATGTGGGCTTCACCACAATTGGCACACTTTGGAGTTTTGGTGCAGGTAAAGCCCTCATGTCCTTCTTCTGCACACTTAAAACATGTCAAGTGACCTCTGCATTGTCCCTTCCCATGGCCGAACTTTTGACATTTAAAGCAGCGCACAGGGTTGGAGATGTATGCGCTGACTTTAACATTGTAGAGACCGATTTTTATTGATGAAGGGACAGATGGAGTATTAAAGTGCAGAAGGAAGGTATTCAGTTTGACCTGAACACCTTCTCTGTTGGCTACGAATCTTTTTACTTTTGTAATACCCTGAGGTTTAAGTTCTTCACAAATTTCTTCATCTGTAAGCTCAGAGAGATCTTGGTCTCTGTAACGAATAATACCATGGCTGGAATTTAAAGTTCTATGGGGAGAAGAAGAGATGTTTAAATCAAGAATTTTATTTAATTTTAACAAATTGAAAGATTGTTGTTTCTTTGAACATTCAATTAACAAAGAGCCTGATTTCATTTTTGTTACATTTTTTACATCTCCTGCACAACCCTTAATAGTTTTTTCAATTACAAATGAAGAAATTTTGGATAAAGGTTTATTTTGGTCAGTACTAGTTAGAACAATAAATCTTGACCACTGCTCATCATCAACCACTTCTTCAAGAGGATTGTTTTTTTTCTTTTTTTGGACCATTGTTAATTTCTATTTCTGAAGCCATGTTGAAAGATTACGGTTCACCACCCTTATCACCCACCCGCCACGGAGTGCCAACAGGGGCGATGCTTGTCTCTGCGGATCACCAGCAGAAAGCATCAGGTGTTCCAAGGGTGGTATACTCAAATAGATGAATTTCTTCACGAACGCAAGCTTCGTGCCAGAATTAACTGGCGAAACAACCGTTCAAAACTCTATCTACTCGATTGACCCATTAGCCACCGTCTTCTTAACAGCTTGTATCTGAACAACTTTGGAACTGAAATTTACAGGATATCATCAAGTGATAAGAAAAATGACGACAAGCTTGTTAAGGGCTCGGCATGACCAGCCGATTGACCGAACCGGGTCCATCCGGTCTCCCGTCTAGTTGAAGTCAGGGCCAAAGTGGTGTATTAAAAATCAAACCCGCCGACCCGCACTAATGGATGCAGCAGAGAGTGATCTCTCAACCACCAGGATCCCTTCTTCCACCATCACGGGTTGCAACACACGGCAAACATGTCGCCTCTATAAAGCTGAGGAAGCTTTGCCCTTCAGCCACCGCCTTCTTTGCAAATCCTGTAAGGAAGCTGTCTATCAATTGGTAAATGCATTTCATGGAATAGTTTGAAGGAAAGTGATGTAATAGAGTAGCTTAAATGATAAGGATTCACAAAGGGCAAGACGTGACATGCCGATTCATCGAAGTCAGGGCTTACTCGATTTCCATCAAGAAAAAGTAAGGGTCTCAGTAGGTTACCGGGACCGTTTACCCGGCCTACTGAAATCCCGTCCTGTAATCGACACCGGTCGCAACACACGGCAAGTGTTGCCTCTGTTAGCAGACTCTTACTGCAGGCTGAGGAAGCCGTGGGCCTATTCTCCTGTGCCCCGGGTCCCACACGGGGCGCTCTTCCAAAGAAAAAGGTTTATTATAATCTTCTAAATTTTTTGATTGAAAATTAAGTTTTGATTTTTCTTTTTGAATTTTGATCTGCTGAAAATTGGGATGATAATTTGCAGCAGAGGAGTGTGTTGCAAATGTTTCGGTCAATTTATTTGATATGTCTGACTCTGATGTTAACAAGTCTTGTCCATCCTTCAAATGATGGACATTTGCTTTACTGTTTTTACCTTTAATTTTACGAATCATGTTCCAAATTTTATTGATAGGGGTATGGTTATTTAATTTAGAAACAAAGTTACGCCAAGAGGTGCGTCGTCTTTATTTCGTTACCCTGCGAGCTTTCGCTCGAAAAATTCGGAACTGGTTAAGATTATTTTGAGTTGGGTGTTTATTAAAGCGTCGTTCGGCCTTTTTCCGGTCCTTAATAGCGTCCTCACAGCTGTCATCGAACCATGGTTTACTAGGATGTTTTGGACTTGTCGAGGTCTTAGGAATAGTTTCGTCAGCAATTGAAATAAGTGTTTCATTAAATTTTAAAATTGGATCTGAAATAGTTTCAAAAGTATCCGAGTTAAGTCGCTCTATACAGAATTTTTCAAATAGAGGCCAATTGGCCTTGCCAAATTTATACCGAGCGACTTGTTCTGTGTTTGACGAGTGTAAAGATTGCAAGATAATGGGAAAGTGATCACTGCCAGAGATCGTCATGGACTTTCCATGAGAAATCGGGCAACAGAGAAGGATCTGCTATTGTTAGATCAATAGCCGAATATGATCCATTCCCAGGATGTAAATATGTATTAGTTCCATCATTAAAAATGCACAGATCTTCCTGATTCATTAAGCTTTCAATAATTTTACCTTTATCGCTTATTGTGTTACTGCCCCATAACGGGTTGTGTCCGTTGAAGTCCCCAAGTAATATATAAGGGGCCGGAAGCTGATCAGTAAGATGTTTCAACTGATTTAAATTTAATGAAGAATTTGTAGGGATATACACAGAGCATAAAGTAATTGTTTTGTCTAAAGATATTCTAACAGCAACCGCCTGAAGATCAGTGTTGAGATCCACAGGGCTATGTAGAACTTGATCTTTTACAAAAATGGTAGAGCCGCCAGCAGCTCTATCATTCTCGTCTACATATGTGCTGTATATAGAGTAGTTTTTTAAAGATATGTTATCACTTCGTTTTAGGTGGGATTCTTGGAGGCAAAATGCAACAGGAAGAAAGGCTTGAACTAATAAAGTAATTTCAAGAAAATTAATCTTAAGACCTCGACAATTCCATTGTATTATTGTACCCATTATGGTCTGCGAATAGGGGAATAGTTAACAGTTTTTTTGGGGCTATTCCGCCGGTTTCTGCTGCGGGATCTACTTTTAGATCCAGTATCTGGGGGCAGTGTATCCATGGGATCACCCCAGATGGTAGTGTCTAGATGATCTAGACTACCAAACCTGTTGTGGACCTTAATGGGATCCCGCAGCAGTTTTGAAGTACGATCTCCTTTTTGATTTGAGTTTTTATTTGAGTTAGAATTTAAATTGGAGTTGATATTTTTTGAATTTTTTTGGGGGCTTCTTGAAGAATTGGTTGAGGATTGAGAGGGTGCTGAAGATGTAGCAGTTTGAGAGGGTGCTGAAGACGTAGCAGTTTGAGAAGATGAAGATTTTCTTGAAGATTTAATGATTTTGTCTGTTGTTGTAACTGTTAATTTTGAAGGTTCCTGTTTGTCAATAGGCCAGGTGATGATTGTCTGCGTTTCAACTGAAGTTAGAACGCGTTTGGCCACACTGCCGTATGACGTTGATGCAGGAGTCGAGGGATTATTCGTTGCATTATACAGACGACGAGCCTCAGGGTAAGAGATGTTTTTTCAGTTTTTAACTTTTGTATTTCTTTTTCCTTTTTAAAATGATGACAATCCTTGGATGAGGACATGTGGGCTTCACCACAATTGGCACACTTTGGAGTTTTGGTGCAGGTAAAGCCCTCATGTCCTTCTTCTGCACACTTAAAACATGTCAAGTGACCTCTGCATTGTCCCTTCCCATGGCCGAACTTTTGACATTTAAAGCAGCGCACAGGGTTGGAGATGTATGCGCTGACTTTAACATTGTAGAGACCGATTTTTATTGATGAAGGGACAGATGGAGTATTAAAGTGCAGAAGGAAGGTATTCAGTTTGACCTGAACACCTTCTCTGTTGGCTACGAATCTTTTTACTTTTGTAATACCCTGAGGTTTAAGTTCTTCACAAATTTCTTCATCTGTAAGCTCAGAGAGATCTTGGTCTCTGTAACGAATAATACCATGGCTGGAATTTAAAGTTCTATGGGGAGAAGAAGAGATGTTTAAATCAAGAATTTTATTTAATTTTAACAAATTGAAAGATTGTTGTTTCTTTGAACATTCAATTAACAAAGAGCCTGATTTCATTTTTGTTACATTTTTTACATCTCCTGCACAACCCTTAATAGTTTTTTCAATTACAAATGAAGAAATTTTGGATAAAGGTTTATTTTGGTCAGTACTAGTTAGAACAATAAATCTTGACCACTGCTCATCATCAACCACTTCTTCAAGAGGATTGTTTTTTTTCTTTTTTTGGACCATTGTTAATTTCTATTTCTGAAGCCATGTTGAAAGATTACGGTTCACCACCCTTATCACCCACCCGCCACGGAGTGCCAACAGGGGCGATGCTTGTCTCTGCGGATCACCAGCAGAAAGCATCAGGTGTTCCAAGGGTGGTATACTCAAATAGATGAATTTCTTCACGAACGCAAGCTTCGTGCCAGAATTAACTGGCGAAACAACCGTTCAAAACTCTATCTACTCGATTGACCCATGAGCCACCGCCTTCTTAACAGCTTGTATCTGAACAACTTTGGAACTGAAATTTACAGGATATCATCAAGTGATAAGAAAAATGACGACAAGCTTGTTAAGGGCTCGGCATGACCAGCCGATTGACCGAACCGGGTCCATCCGGTCTCCCGTCTAGTTGAAGTCAGGGCCAAAGTGGTGTATTAAAAATCAAACCCGCCGACCCGCACTAATGGATGCAGCAGAGAGTGATCTCTCAACCACCAGGATCCCTTCTTCCACCATCACGGGTTGCAACACACGGCAAACATGTCGCCTCTATAAAGCTGAGGAAGCTTTGCCCTTCAGCCACCGCCTTCTTTGCAAATCCTGTAAGGAAGCCGTCTATTAAATGGTACATACATTTCATGGAACAGTTTGAAGGAAAAATGTAATAGAGTAGCTTAAATGATAAGGATTCACAAAGGGCAATACGTGACATGCCGATTCATCGAAGTTAGGGCTAACTCGATTTCCCGTCAAGAAAAAGTAAGGGTCTCAGTAGGTTACCGGGACCGTTTACCCGGCCTACTGAAATCCCGTCCTGTAATCGACACCGGTCGCAACACACGGCAAGTGTTGCCTCTGTTAGCAGACTCTTACTGCAGGCTGAGGAAGCCGTGGGCCTATTCTCCTGTGCCCCGGGTCCCACACGGGGCGCTCTTCCAAAGAAAAAGGTTTATTATAATCTTCTAAATTTTTTGATTGAAAATTAAGTTTTGATTTTTCTTTTTGAATTTTGATCTCCTGAAAATTGGGATGATAATTTTCAGCAGAGGAGTGTGTTGCAAATGTTTCGGTCAATTTATTTGATATGTCTGACTCTGATGTTAACAAGTCTTGTCCATCCTTCAAATGATGGGCATTTGCTTTACTGTTTTTACCTTTAATTTTACGAATCATGTTCCAAATTTTATTGATAGGGGTATGGTTATTTAATTTAGAAACAAAGTTACGCCAAGAGGTGCGTCGTCTTTATTTCGTTACCCTGCGAGCTTTCGCTCGAAAAATTCGGAACTGGTTAAGATTATTTTGAGTTGGGTGTTTATTAAAGCGTCGTTCGGCCTTTTTCCGGTCCTTAATAGCGTCCTCACAGCTGTCATCGAACCATGGTTTACCAGGATGTTTTGGACTTGTGGAGGTCTTAGGAATAGTTTCGTCAGCAATTGAAATAAGTGTTTCATTAAATTTTAAAATTGGATCTGAAATAGTTTCAAAAGTATCCGAGTTAAGTCGCTCTATACAGAATTTTTCAAATAGAGGCCAATTGGCCTTGCCAAATTTATACCGAGCGACTTGTTCTGTGTTTGACGAGTGTAAAGATTGCAAGATAATGGGAAAGTGATCACTGCCAGAGATCGTCATGGACTTTCCATGAGAAATCGGGCAACAGAGAAGGATCTGCTATTGTTAGATCAATAGCCGAGTATGATCCATTCCCAGGATGTAAATATGTATTAGTTCCATCATTAAAAATGCACAGATCTTCCTGAT